>OX375868.1:12865744-12988375 GCA_947359475.1 Heligmosomoides polygyrus bakeri
TGAAATGGTTCCGCAAAAGCAGCTCTAAGAACATTCTGCTGCACGCTTCTTCTGCGCATCCGTCTGCAGTAAAGCGAGCTGTTGTTAAAAACATGTTCAGGACTGCGACGGGTGTATGTACAGATGAACTGCTAAGGCTGGAATCTCTACGAGTAGCTTCTACAATAGCTGCGGAAAATGGTTACGCAACACCAATTTCACGCCACAGAAGACCTGCTGAGCTCTACAGAAGACCTGCTGAGAACATCTCACGTCAAAACAGAGTTCCGCTATGCCTTCCGTTTATTTCTGATAAGCTTACTGCAGCAATTCAACGTTGTATTGCTCGTGCACAGTTGCAAGATGATGTTATTCTCGTCAATATTCCCTCAAATAACATCAAAAAGCAACTTGTGCGAAATAGACTTTACGACAGGCAGTGCATATCAGATAATTGTGTTATTTGCCCACACACTAGAACTGGCGACTGCTCAAAAAGTGGAGTAATTTATCAGATTCGGTGTAGTGAGTGTGGTAACACATATATTGGGGAGACTAGTAGACCGCTGGGGATACGTATCAAAGAACACCTGGCTGGGAAACGACGTGGTAATCTTTTAACACCTCTCGGCAAGCACAGAGTTGAAGTTCACAACGGTAATGACTTTGATATCGAGTGCAAGATTTTGGCGTTCGAGGCCGAGATTTCTTCGCGCAAAGCGCTCGAAGCGATTTGGATTTCTACCAGAAATCCTAGTATGAACAACAGAAATGAGTGCTTGTCTATCACAAATGATCTGCTCCCGTTTGCACCGCTCTGCGAGCTCAACGACCAGGAGTGAAATGGGGTTCCAGTGAGTCTCATTCGCTACTGGTCTGCTAACATCGAGTTGTAGCGATTGCTACACTCAGTGGTGGAAAGTCGTGTGAGTTCATCTTCAACATTTCTTGAGTTTCGCGCCGTTCTTGACTTTAGGTCAAAAATGGCAGTGCGGGGAGGCGTTTGGTCGGGTAGCCTTCAAATCACTAAAAACGTCGAGCCATCTTTAGGCCTCTGAAGACGACGAAACGGTCGAAACGTCAGGCCTAGAATAAAGTTTCCACCTACCAACCTCGCTGGCACAGAAGCAAAAACATCACAGCTGATAACGATGCCGAGGTTTCAAGATGAGAGAACATGGAGACTCTCAAGAAATCCTTGGGCGACGAGTGAGTCAGGGGGCGAGGGGAAGATCGTACGCCCTCTCTACTTGTTCTACTTTCTCGTGTATTGATTGAATCATGGCGTGCTGTCGCGTGGTCCCACAACGACTACCCAAATACTGTAGAAAAACTCGTCCATTTTTGGCGGATATCTCATCGCTACTCGTGCCTGTTTACTTGTGACTGTGTACTTTTCCCAGTATTATACAGTCCATCAGAGCCGTTACCACTCCTTGAAAGGCCTATAAGTGCATGACTGGTGTGCATGGTCGCGTGAAAACTCGACGGTACTTTTTTTCCGTTTGATGGGGAATATATAGTTGCTTCTGTAGCGTTTGCATAGTTGCCAATAGGAGCGAGACCGGCGATTGGCCTTGGAGCGCGTAATTCGTCGCTGCTGAAGGTGCTATGCTACGAACTCAAAATTTCCACTTGAGCCTGTTCTGTTTAAGGTCATACATAAAATGTATCTCTAATCAGCCATTACCTGTTAGATAGAACATGATATTCTTTGATTAGCTTATGTTTCCGCAAGTCTTTTTTTCAGATTTTGGGAACTTCTAGATGTTAATATGCTGAAGAACTGTATGCTAATTGTTCCATTTGAACTCAAAAAAAAACAGCTAAAATTGAGAGGAATGTGTTAGGGATCCGGATGTTACCGGCTTTCTTACCTAAGAGCCGTTATTGTGCAATTACATACACCACACCACATAGTCGCTCATGTCACGTACTATGAACCGGTCCCTAGTTGTGTGCACAAGTTTAAACATACCTTTGCCGTGCTGCTGTGCTTCGTGCGTTTGCTGACAATCTTTCGTGGCGTGCCTTTCGATGGTTTGCGTCTTGAAGCTTCGTTATGTTTCCGTTCGGCTTTTTTCCTCAGAAACTCCTCCTCTTCCTCCTTCAGCTTTCTTTCCTCTTCTTTGATTTCGTCGAGCAACTTCTGTTCGAGTTTCTTTCGTTGTTCAGCCTGTTTTTCCAGGTGCTTCTTCATCGATTCTCGCTTTCGTAGTACAAGTTGAAGTGCTTTGTCCAGATTATTCTTTACAACCTAAAAGAATAGGCTCACTCGTTGCTCATTAGCGAAGCATGAAGATAGTGTTTGTGTTTCTGAAACCTGTCGTGATACCTCGGTTGGCAAGTGCTTTCCTAGCTAGTAGGCCCGTCTGGCTGTGTGTAATATGACGTAAAATTGTCTAAATTGAAGAACTCCCTTCCCGTCCATCTATGATAGCCCAAAAATATGGTGAGACATCTTGAGACTCACATCTTGTTTATGTGCAAAGGTGGGAAATATGTGTTTTAAAATATCCTTAATTATGCCAAGTGACTGAACAACGGAAGGGACGCAATTTTGCAGACCTTAGAACTGGTCATTCCCAACTGGAAACTGTGCGAGCTACGACCGTCAGGTGATGTCGGTGTCCTTTCTTGAGCTTCCTAATAGACGGCCTCCACCCATCCCCATTACTGCCCAATATTGTAAGCCTGACATTGATTTTATTAAGCTAAGGTTCAGACGACGCTAAAGTCTTCAAACCATAGAGTGCTTGAAGCCCTCGCCGTAGAACGGCTAAATCCCGAAATTAATAATACGATGAGCAGATCGATGCGGCAAGACTGCTTCGATAGTGCGCGCATCCTGCAGGTACCGTATTTTTGTGAGGTTGTGTGCAACCACGGACGCGCGACCCTACCCTATGCCTACTCGTACGCTCATCTCCGTTTCGCACAGAGTTCAGAAGACGTGTCGCAGACGTCGTGCCACGTGCGCCATGGCCCAGAAGAGGTTTCACAAAAAAATGAAAAACTAAGTAACCTAGATTTTGGAAGGGAAACTCAGACTTTCGTACGGAGCAGATTTGTCAAGAACTTCTGTGATTCTATAAAATAGGAAAATGTATGACACTTCTACATTCACGAATGCAAAGGTTGAGAAGATGTGCAAAAAATCGCCCAAACTTCGCGCCGAGGGGTTATTTAGGGTGCTGATCATGAATTAGCGGCAATTATTGCCAAATTCTCCATAATTGTCGGTTTTCTCTCCCCTAGCCGCAGGCGTTTTCTCGCACCGAAACAGACGAAGCGCATTTCAGGCATTTTCTCTTGTAATCCGAACGGATGAACGCACGAGTAAGCGTCGGATAGGGCGCGCGTCCGTGATTGCACAGAACCTCACACCTGACGCCTAAAGATACGGTACCTATGGGATACGCGCACTATCGAAGTAGCCTTGGATGGATGCGTTGGGGTTCATCGTGTGGGTAAGTAATTAGTATTACTGACATTTCTGCCCATAACTTTGATGGTCATGAGATGCGTAGAGGTGAGGGCTTACTCGGTTCACAGCTGTTGTTTTAGTGATTCTTTGGCATCTAATACCACTACAGCTTTATGTTTCGATCGTGAGGTTACGCCTTGGTTAGTTCAGCTGTATCACCTGTCGTCCCGTTGATCATCAAATTGCTCGAGCGGGTGCCAGCAGCGTCTCCATTCGTCCCTGTCGCGTGCCAGAGTGGTCCAATGGATCCTCCTCGCTCGAGGAACACGAAGAGCGTCATATCGGTCGTTCAGGGGTTTAACGAAGAAGTCCGACCAACGCGTTGGTGGGCGTCCTGGTGTTCTTTTGACATCCCGCGAAATCCAGTCGGTGATGGCTCTCGTCCAGCGGGTGTCTGCGAAGCGCATTACGTGGCCGGCCCTCCTAATTTTCGACGACTTGGCCCATGCGAGAGCGTCTCTGATCTTCGAACGTCGGCGAAGCTCGGAACTCCGGAGGCCTCCTTGAACTTGGTCTGAGTCGTGTCACTCCGAGCATCGTCCTCTCGATTCCACTCTGCGCGACGCTGATCGCGTGTTCATCCTGCTTTCGTATAGCCCAGGTCTCTGAGGCGTATGTTAGGGCAGGAAGAACAGTGGAGTCGAATAGGTGGACACGGAGTCGGACGTTCTTCGTTTTCTTCGCGACTTCTTCGACACTCTTGAAAGCTCCCCAAGCCGCTCTTTTCCTCCTGCTCAGCTCTGGTGCTAGGTCGTTGGCCATGTTGACTTCGCGACCCAGGTACACATAGCTGGAGCATTCGGAGATGTTCGTTCCGTTGAGCGAGAATGGGGCATCAGAAACCCATCCGTTCCTCATGAACATCGTCTTCGTAAGATTCAGCTGCAGTCCAACGTTCCCACATACACGATCGAAGTCAGCCAGCATTCGCTCCGCCTGGCTGATGCTCGGTGTTATGAGCACGATGTCGTCAGCGAAGCGAAGATGATGTAGTTGTCGGCCGTCGACCTTCACTCCCATGTCTTCCCATTCTAGTTCGCGCATGACGTTTTCGAGAGGCGCTGAAGAGCTTCGGGGATATGGTATCCCCTTGCCGAACCCCTCTCTTCACGTCGATGATGACGTCATTGTAGAATGGTGAGATCTTGATCGTGAATCCACTGTACAGCTCTCGAAGGACTCTGATGTACTGAGTAGGAACGCCCTGAGTGAGCAGGGCTTCGAGGACCGCCTCAGTCTCGACGGAGTCGAATGCCTTCTTCAGGTCAATGAACGTAAGGTACAGCGGCAGCTTGTGCTCTCGCGACACTTCGATGAGCTTTGTAACGGTGTGTATGTGGTCGATCGTGCTGAATCCTCTCCGAAATCCTGCTTGCTCGCATGGCTGTCCTTCGTCCAGCGTTCTGCTGATCCTATTCAGGATGACTCGAGTGAACAGCTTGTAGACTACGGACAGCAGGCAGATCGGGCGATAGTTGCCAATGTCGTGCACGTTTCCCTTCTTGTACAGCAAGACGGTCCTGCTGGTCTTCCACTGAGATGGAGCCTTGCACTTCGATAGGTAACGTGTGAAGAGCCGTGCCAGGGTGTTGATGAGCGCTGGCGGGAGGTTCTTGGTTAGTTAGGTGTCGTTATTGCGCACACTTTGCTTGCTAGTGATGTTGAATTCAATGTTTTGAGAAACGTCCTAGAACGTCAAAATATGATAAAATCGAAGAAAAATGAAAAACCCGCTTGATGTTAACCAAGTAAGACGGAGGCTTCTCGTACTCCTGCAGCAGTCAGAGGCTGTTCGAAGAACTAATCCGTTTGATACAATCCTTGAGAGAAAGGTGTCGATTGTCAAGAATGTCGGTCATAGGGAGGTACTGACGTAGTGCGGCTTTACAGCTTTACTATTGACTTTAGTTGGAGGGCGAAAACACTTGATAACAAAGTATTTCGAAAAGTAGATAGATGTCGTGAAGCCGCACAACGGGGGTGCGGGAACGGCCAGAGCGCCGTAATCGCTCCATCCAATCAGGTTCTCACCGAACACGACCCTTTCGCTGGTACGGCCAGGGCTCAGCCACACAAGCACAGAGTAGACGTGTGCGGTCGGTGTCATCATTGGCTGCAGCGATCACGTTAGGGCCAACGGCGCGTTCCTGCACCCCATGTCCGTTCCCGCACCCCTCCTCACCTTCGTGACATATACCGGAAAATCTGTTTAGAATGGGTCCAGTAATTGTTCACAGGTAGGGGTTACTTCTATCGCATATTCATACATTGTGCTTACTCCACGAGCTCGCAATGCAGCCTATGTAGTCGATTAAGAATTCGTGGGCACGTTAGATGATCTAGTCATAACTTGGGAACTTACATACCGTATTTCCTTTCACGGAGGAACTTCCGAGAAGTGGCTTGCGTTAATAGTGGAGTGGTCTCCGCTGATGGTAGCACCTTCGCATCCAGGGAGCAGGTCGTGAGCCTCCGCTCATGTACTACACGCCTGCACTACAGCTACAGAACACATTTTCAGTTTTCCTCTCAGGCTGCAATGCGTCGCCTCTGTGCACTTGGTACATATAAGAATGCATTTGGTAAGTATAGGACACATACCAAAATACTACATTGTACTGTACGACGAATAGCAACGAGAAAAGAGCGAGAATGAGAGAACTGCACGTTTCGCCACCACTTGTCATTAAAGTCACTCTTATCTCTCCGCTGGTAGTGCAGCTGCGCCCTACGTCGAGCATGCGCTTACGAAGCAAAGGCGCTTGGCCCGTTCCTGTGCTTACCGTTTAATCACATCCGTACTGGATTGTCCTGCTGGGGCCGAATTCACCAACCGCTTACCGCCCTCTAACGGTGAAAATACCGCCAAACCTGATGCTAATGAATGTTATATCAGGGTGCTGGCGATATTCTCACCGTTAGAAGGCAATAAACGGTTGCATCGGGCCTCTGGATGGATTACATACAGCTGAGTGGAACAGTGAGATATGGCGGGCAGCTATCGCCTGGTGACGGCGGCGGGAGACGAGGTGATCGGCAGACCGATTTGGGCGCAGGGAGACGATGGGTAGAATACTGGTCGAAACAACTGATGATTTTAGGTCAAGCCGTGTTTGTTTCCGGACCCTGTGCCATGTGTAGGCAGTAGGCCTTTAGAAGAGTAGTGCGGAAGGCACTGCAGTCAGTATGGCTAGTCAAAGCACTGCTTGCTAATTATATACCATTTTCAAATGGAACTTGACACTTTTCAGACGAAACTGGGCATTCTTCTGGAATAGCCTGAGACATTGAAAATTTATTTAATTTACTTATTCAATGCGCGAATATTCTTCACACTAGAAACACAAAACAAACAAAAACAAGAACGAAACACTATCACACATTAGTCAACTACGTCATATTTGAAAAGTTCAACAAGCAGTAGGTGGCAAGAAAGCTCTTCCAAGACGAAATGAGCATTTTTTACATTGAACTAGAGACTCAAAAGGGTTATTAGGTTGTAACGAATTAAATGACACTGGCTCGCGCCATTTTTTGGTGCGTCTTTACGCGTTTGATCAACAACAAACCGTAACATGTGGCACATCATTTAGAAGCGCAAACTTTGATCTACCGGTGAGTACCAAATTTTCTATGTAAAAGTGGGAAAACTTTAGAGTTTTATTGACTTTTTGCAGATGGACAAAAGGGTAATCCGAGGCATTTACTTGTATGAATTCAAGCTGGGCACTACAGCTGAGGAGGCGGACGAGAAGATCAACGCCGCATTCGGTCAAGGATGTTCCACAATTCGGACGGCGTATCGTTGGTGTCAGAAGTTCCGGAATGGAGATGAGAGCTTGGAAGAACATGAAGGTCGTGGGAGGCATAGTGATGTTGATGAGGACAAGCTGAGAGATGTGGTAAAGGAGGATCCACACCAAGGTACCAGGGAGATAGCGAAGGTTCTTGGCGTCAGTCACAACACAGCTGCCCGGCATCTGAAGGAAATTGGAAAGACCAAAAAGCTGGAAAGATGGGTGCCTCACGAGCTGTCTGAGGAGCAAAGAAACCGACGATATGAGATCTCGTCCGCACTGCTTCTACGGAACGAAACGGACCCATTCCTTGATCGCATCGTAACCTGTGACGAGAAATGGATAATGTACGACAACAGGCGACGATCGGCACAGTGGGTGGACAGCGATGAGAGCCCCAAGGTTTTTGCGAAGCCGGAATTGCACCAAAAGAAAGTAATGGTGACAGTATGGTGGTGTTCGCTGGGAATTATTCACCACAGCTTCCTCCCTTCCGGTGAATCCATCACGGCAGAGAAGTACTGCATTGAAGTTGAAGAAATGATGAAAAAGTTGAAGGATATCCGGCCGGCCTTGGTAAACCGAAGGTGAGTTCTTCTTCTGCACGACAATGCTCGCCCCCATGTAGCACGAATGACGTTGCAGAAATTGAATGAGCTGAGCATTGAAACTCTACCACATCCTCCGTTTTCTTCCGACCTCTCCCCAACAGACTACCATTTCTTCAAGCATCTTGGCGACTTCTTGGAAGGGAAAATATTCAAATACCAACAGAATGCCGAAAGTGCCTTCGAAGATTTCGTCAATTCCAGAACTTCTGATTTTTATGCTACTGGGATAAAAAAGCTTGTGTCACGTTGGCAAAGATGTGTAGAATCAGAAGGTTTTTATTTCGATTAATAAACTTGCCTACAACCCGAGATATTAACTGTTTAAATTTACAGTGGTTCAGTGCCATTTATTTCGTTACAACCTAATCGAATAATTTTTTGCTAAAAATTTTTAAAAAACGATTTCTTTGAAGTTTCAATTCACCTACCCAATCAGTGAATACGTTGTTGGAAATTTTAGATAAATTTTATTTTTCGAGGAAAAATAATGGTTCAAAGCTTGTTTTAAAGGGGAGGAGGGTGGCTATTTTTAGTGCCAATAAAAAGACTGCACCATGCCCTCGTGCAAGACGTAACGATTTTTATCCTATTGATTGCAAAATTTCTGCTTGGAGTTTCACACTTATAAACGCTAAAACAAAAATCGATTGCAAAGAGCACGCATATTCTCATTTAGACACTTCATATAAACAGCGTTTATACTATCAATCAAATAAAAATCACTGCGAGCTATTCGAGTGTATGGCGCGATCTGATTTTTCATTGCGCTGTGCTTTAAGGCAAATTTCATTCTACTATTTTTCTTACAAAATAAAAATTTTGTAAAAGTATTGCTCTTGTTGAGGCAGGTGAAAAAATTCAAGAATGTTATTCCGAATTTTCCTTTAACAAAAAAGTATTCTAACCATCTTGGAGAGTCTCCTGACTAAAGGCCATTTCGATTTGGAAGAGTTTCCCTTGATTTCAAATGTCTTAAAGCTGAATTAGAAGAGTGTCCAATCGATTTGAAAAGTGTCCGATTCGACATGAAAATGGTATGGATCGGTTTTTGCAGCATCAAAACTCTGAAGTGTAGTGAAGTTATTGACTGGACTCACCCCAGATTTCTCTTTCTCGTTCGACAGTCTTTTTCCTTCCTGAAATTCTGCAAATCAAAAACGCCAGCGATTCGGTTGTACACTATCCTTGCTCCTGAAATCTATTTTAATAATACAACAGCTCTATGAACCCCGGCCACTGCCTACTTATTTACATACGGTACTGATCGCGACAGTAATCTACAATGTCGGAGGATAATATGTGGTTGACAATCCACATCTAATGCTAGCTTTTCCGACCTTCCCATTCTCGTTTTTCCCCTCATACGGCTAAATTGAGTATAAGTCGATGATCTCATTCAGTACTGGTTCTTGGGTTGATATTGTTTGCTTGTTTTAAGATGCTTTCTACCAGCTAGTAAATTCGCATGATTCTCACAACGGGCGGGTGGTTCCGAGCGGCAAGATCCATCTATAATCTTCGATAGTATGGATTCTATCGAAACCTCTCTATTGTTTTTGATTTTCTTTTCATCTCCAAGAAGATCTGCAAAGCGCATTGTGTTTCAATGTGATATCACACCATCGTCAAGGCATACATTAGTAGACCTATGCAGTGAGCCATGCGATCTGGGGCCGGATTCGTCAACGACTTACGTAACTTTAGCACGTTGACGACAGCGCCTTCTTCGCGTGTCTGGCGCGTGGGACCAACCGATTTTTTGTGACGCCGACAGCGTGGCACGACATCATCTCGTACGGTCCTACGCGACCGCAAAATTAGTCCCTTTGTGGAAAGCGATGATGAGGATGACGAGGTGGTCCAGGGCGACGTTGATGCTGAAGACGGTATCCTTGTACTGCCAACAGACGACGATTATGGCTCAGAAAGTGTAGTAATAGAATCCGAAGCAGAAGATGAGGATAGGGAAGCTTGGAAGAGCGATTTTGAAGCTCCAAATCGGTGGAGCTTTGCGACGAAGTCCGGGGCTTTCATGATAATGTGTTCGAATGCGGTAGGCCGATCGATTACTATTGATTGTTTTTCAATGATGAATTGTTAGTTGAAGCCATTACTTGACGAGAAGCTCAACAAATTAGTAACCGAAACTTGTTTTTGTGGGCCACTCGTTTTACAACAATGTCTAAAGATGAAGCACACATAACACAAAAAAGTTCTTAAAGGCGACTTAAATACCGACTGCCTAGCTTGTGGTCTCGCAACCATCCACTCCTGTGGATCTACCCAAGGCCCTTGGAGAAGGCGATTTTGCCGAAACGTCGGCCAATAAACGGATTTCCCAATCTCGAGTGGCTAATCAGTATCAACAAACAACAAACACCGATGCCGAGATTCAATGATAGTCGGACCTGGAGACAAAAAAGTTCCTCGGAAAGATCTGAATCCAACTAGAAAAATAAATTACAAGGCTGTGGCCTGAATCATGTCACACGGTCCCACGCGGCCGAAAGGGTGTAGCCTGACATCAGGCCACACGGTCGTCAACGTGTTAACGGTAAGCTTATCAAGCGATATGGTGAGCGATAAGCCGCGTTATCCGAGCTTTTCGCTTACAATTCTCCGTTAAAGTTACGTAAGTCATTGACCAATCTGGCCCCTGGACTATATACAGTTCAGCTTTTACCCCTTCCGAGCCTACTCATAAGGGGTTTTGGTGTTTCTCTATTAGTCATCTTCATGTTCCTCCAAAAACGGGGACAATTACGGTCGAGACACTGTTTTACCAGCCCCTAAAGGAGCCGTTCAAGGGGTCGGATTCATCAACGACTTACATAACTTTAACAGAGAATTCACAGCGGAAAACTCAGATACCGCGGCTTATCAAGCGATATGGTGAGCAGCAGGGGTCGTTTAGTGTGCGCGCGACGCGATGCCACGTGTAGTGGCCAAATCGATCAATCGCGTCGCTCGATCAATTTGGCCATTAGGCCTCGTGCATACGTCCCGTCGCCGCGATGGAATTGCGGCAATGAGTTCTGCAGAGCGACGCGGAAGAATTTGAACTTCTCAGTGCTAGTCACATCGCCCATCGCTCTGCATGGGAGCGCGACGGCGATCCGTCCAGGACCAACGCTGAACACCGCGCGCGAAGCGGAAAAGTATGCCATGCCCGCGATGGGCGCGGGCATGGCATACTTTTTCGCGCCGCGCGCGGTGTTTAGCGTTTGGTCCTGGACGGATCGCCGTCGCGCCCCATTGCAGAGCGATGGGCGATGCGTCGAGCACAGAGAAATTCAAATCCTTTCGCGTCGCTCTGCAAAACTCATCGCCGCGATGGAATCGCGGCGACGGGAAGTATGCACGGGGCCTTACACATGCTGCATCGCGTCGCGCGTCTCGTGCACACTAAACGACGCCATAAGCCCACCACCATATCGCTTGATAAGCCGAGCTATCAGGGATTTCGGCTGTAATTTTCTCTGTTAAAGTGCTGTAAGTCGTTGATGGATCCGGCCCCAGGTGCTCACGCTCCTTCCACTAGAGGTTTCATTTTCTGTCAAATGCGCGCTTGGGAAGAACTGCAACTAACGTTATCTTGTCGTTCCTTGGAATGAGGCCTCTCTGGAAGGGAGTCCATGTCGTTGGCTTGAGTGCGCTCCACTTTTATTTCTGAGTCTTTTAGTGTCTGCCTTTCGAGCTGAATACATTAAGTGTAAGTGGTCTAGTCCGATATCTCAAAAAAGTTGATCACGATGATTCGCCATCACGAAGGTGTATGCTCTCGTAACTGCTATTTTTCTGGGTAAACTTCAAGCGGCACCATTACCCTTTCGCAACCCCAGTGGTAGAGAAGAGGTCGAAAAAATTTCACAAAACGTTTGCCTAGGGGTGTTGGTATCCGTTATGAACATTTGTCCATTATGGTAATTTAGCACGTGTGCACGCGGTGACAGGGCGATTTAATAGTGAACTTCGAGGAGCCTTAGCTCCCTGGTATTGGAGGACTCTGCAAAAACGAAGCCTACTCTTTTACTATTTGAAGGGGTGGAGGAGATCTCATAGTGGTTCTCATTTTCACCGCTCGGACATGCGCCTGAGAACCCGGTCCCTGGAATCCTCAACACTGCTGTGGCATGGTACCTCTCTCCGTTAGAAAGAAGCGGGCTATCCGCTAAAGTTTTTATACTGTAAGTACCAAAGTGTAATTTAAACCATTTCTGCAGCAGTCACTGCACAACAGCAGTCACTGTTAGCTTTTGTAGCCGAAACACAGTAGATCGCCTGTTTCTATGATTTTTTTGTGATTTTTAAGCACTAGTTTTCAATACGCTATTGTTTTTTTTACAGCAACAGTCTGGACTCCAGTATCTGACTTCTCTCAAGTAATAAATTAAGTTTAGGTCGAGTGATTTTTTTCAAAAGATCTTGCAAATATGGGCTTTGCTAAATGGTAGGGACTTTTCCGCGAGGTCTGGACAGATGTCGATATTGAGTCTCACGGTCGAACTAGAAGAAAACGCTATTTTTGATGCAGTGAAGCTTCCAGAGGAGAGCTGCCAGCTTCATCGTTTTTGTGAGGCAGCATCTCTGCATGATGTCTCACCACATGCCCAGCTTCCATAATGATCCACTGCGTGGAGACGCAGATTTACACGCGTGAAGTAGGCTTCACGCGTGTCTTTTTGAACCTCGATGCATTGCCAATTTGGTATATGATTACTATCTTACTTTTGATCAAAGTAAACCCAAATCCTATATTTGCAATACACACCTTATAATCGAGAAGACGTGCAAAAATCGGCCCTCAAACAACAGTGGTACGATCGTAAATAATTGTCGAAAATGGAAAAATCGGTAGTTGAGAATGCACAGAACTACGTAAGTGGAGTTAATCTTGGCGAATTTGATATCAAACAGATCGACATGATGAGGCAAAACCTAAGATTGGCATGAAATACATTTTCGTCATCGTTTAAAAATTTTAAAATTCCACTGAGCAGGTCCACTTCTGCCAGGGGGCATAATTAGTCGAGGCTAAGGTGCAAATGAGGGCAGGTCAAGACAATTATGGGCTCGACTATTCTAGGTCATCTCAAACTCAAAAAATTTAAAATCTTGTCACGATTTTTACCATATTGGGTAAACCATATTGCTCTGATTCCAACAATGTGCATTTCATTCGATATAATCGACTTTGAAGGAAGTTATGGCAAGGCGGCCGAAACGGCCGATTAATCCACCGCCCGGCCGCGTTTTGGCGGATGTTTACCGACGGTACTGTAGGATTAGGTTGCACCACGCGGAATGTCGCATACCTTGTGGCCTTCATTTCACAGTTATTCGCATCGATTGTGAGCTCACATAGGGTTAGTTTTTTTACGGCGTTTCATCTTCTACATTTCCTATTTTTCCCACTTCATTCCTTCATCCCTTTATAAAATTATCTCCTTCAGAAAACAATGGGTCAAAAAATGATTGTGCACGCGTGCCTGCTCTGCGACTTCAAATAGAAGAAATCCGCTGCGGAATCGCATCGTTCATTGGTAGCTTCGGCGAAGATGTCGTTTTCAAAAGACAATGCGAGCGGTGGTTTCAACGTTTTGCCGCCGTTGGCGAAAGTCTTGAAGACGAAAAGCACGGAAGACGAGCGCCTGTCGTGGGTAACGACCTTCCACGGACTGCCGTTGAAGCTGATTCGACAAGATCGACTCGGGGCTTGCGGTAGAGCTTGTCTGCTCCAAATTTAAATCCAACTCGAGTTGACAAGTCTTCTACCAACTTGCAGCATGCTCGTGCGAGGCCTCATACAGCAAGTCGTTCAGCAGAAAATTGAGGAACTTGGTTGGACCGCTTTGCCTCTTCCGCCATACAGCCCTGACATCCCCCCATCCGACTACCACATATTCCGCTCGATGCAGTACGCCTAGGCTGGGAAAAAGTTCGCCGACTACGACGAAATCCGGATTTGGGTGACCAACTTCCTCGATTCGCGACCAGCTCATTTCTTTAAAGCCGGGATCCACTCTTTGCGTGTACGTTGGGGAAAGATTGCTGATAATTGTGGAGAATATTTTACCGAATTAAGTTTGGTTTTAATTCCTTTGTATGAATTGAACTTTTCGATCTGAAGCGACATTCCGTGTGGGACACCGTAATACATACTATGGCTACCTGTACTTTTGCGTATCGCATTTTAGTTCTTTCCTCGCATAGAGTTTGATTTATGTAGCTGACAGAGAAAGAATTCTAAAGAGGTCTATTGTTTCGACTGTTTTGTCGCGTTCAGATGGAGGATGCTCCACCGTCTGAGTGCAGTAATGCTATTTAGCAGCGATCTAACTGACGTCGAGTCGCAGTGTACAGGGTGCACATTAATTAAGGATAAAGGATAAAGGACGGCGTTATTCAATCCCCTTTGGGATGCGTCACGCATTCTCCTTCTACGGGATGTCGTGGAGGCGAGTTGAATGCGTACTTGGCCATACAATAACTTGCGGTGGCCAGCCGATGAACAAGTCAGCGCTTCATCCTTCCCAGACAAGTCTGGTACCAATTCACCGACCCCGGAGGGATGGAAGGCTTGGTTGGCATAGGCGGGAAATCCGAACCAAGAACTTGGTATCGGGTGCAGACGACAGCCGGCGCCGCCTCCGACTGCGCTCCACGCGTCCGCGCATTAATTATGGCCCTCAAACAATCAAAGTCCCTTGATAGCACAAACAATTCAAAATGAAAAAAAAACACTTTGTAGTCTTTATTAAGGTCCTTAACAATCAGAAATTACAACCTTCATTAGAAGCGCCATCCTCTTGCGCGTATGCAGCTCCTCACAGTAAGGAAATATACTTGGAATCGGTCCTCGAGAAAGTTTGGAAGCCATGGTGTATTTCTCACTTCGGAGACAAGCCATGGTGCTTCTAGCAAGACTCTGGCTCCTGCGCACAAATCGAGTGTCGTCCAGCAGTGGTGTTTGTAGATTTCATCGCCCAGGAAGAACGACCATCAAATTGCCAGATCTGAACCTACTTGACTTTTCGGTTTGGTAGTTTTAAGAGTGCAAGATCTTAGCTACAAGATACAACAACTTGGATTCGCTCAAAGCTGTACTTACGAAAACTTGGAATGATCTCGATGAGGACTATCTGCGTGTCACCCGTGACGCCTTCGTGGCTGGTCTGAGAAGCTGCGTACGCGCTAGAGGAGGGCACTTTGAGTGAACATTGTAATTCTTGAATGTTAAGGACCTCAATAAAGATCGCGAAGTGTTTTTCTCCGTTTTGAATTGTTTGTATTACTATGGCAGTTCGATTATTTGAGGCTCATAATTAATGTGCACCCCGTAATCGCTGTGCCCAGACGGTGGAGCATCTTGCATCTGAAAACGACAAGATGTCGAAACATCAGGACAATTAAATTCCAACCTAAACGCTTACAGCAGTGCGGAGATTCCAATGTGAGAGAACATGGAGTTTATTTCTAACCCTTGGCATTAGTTGGCATTAGTTGGCATTAGTAATTGGCTTGGTAGAAACTAGTTTTGCCGCTTTCTTCTATATTCCTTCTACTAGCTTTTATAATCATTGAGTGCATTTTTAGCACATGTGATATCCATGTCCATCGCTGGCAAATTGACACGTACTTTTTTGCACACAGCAGTAATAATTTCGTTTAATGAAAATCTAAGATATTTCAGGGATCCTAATATTTTGTTTGTGGACAGCATTCTTCGCACAATTCCATGGGGGGACAGCTTTTTATTTGATGAGGTGATCAGCGTTTAGAACGGAACTATTAGGTTGTCCGGAAAGTTCCCAGCGTTCTATGTTACTATTTTTCATTCGTCTATTATTAAGTAAAAATTCAACTCGCATAATAGTATTGGAGAAAGCACAGCGCGCCAGTGGTTCAGTAAATTTCGGATCGGAGATTTCAGCCTCGAAGATGACCCCCGTAGTCGTCGACCTAGAGCAATGTAGGACGACGAATTAAAAGAATTGGTGGAAGCTGAACCATCCCAGACAGCTCGCGGGATCGCGGAAAAGCTAGAAGTCAAAAAAGTTCGACAGTGGGTGCCCCACGAGTTGAGGGAGCGGCAAAAATTGTCACCTTTCGAGATTTGTTCTTCTCTAATTCTACGCAATAAAACTGACTCGTTTTGGATCGAATCATCACTTGTGATGAAAAGTGGATTCTGCATGATAACAGGAGACGTTCCGGACAGTGGTTTGACTATCCATTACAACTCTGGCACCGGACCAAACGATTACAGCAGAGTCCTACTGTAAGGAAATCGACGAAATGCACAGAAAATTGCGTCAGCATCAGCCCGTATTGGTCAACAGAAAAGGCCCGATTCTCACGATAACGCCCGCCCACACGTTTCACAAATCACTATTCGAAAATTGAAAGAATTAAGGGTTGAAGTTCTGCCTTACCTGCCATATTCTCCAGACCTCTCACCAACCGACTACCACCTTTTCAAACACTTTCAGAACTTTCTCGCTGGTAAAACCTTCACCAATCAGGACCAAGCAAAACAGATTTCGTAGATTTTGTCGAATTTCGACCACCTAATTTTTTCGCTGAGGAATAACTCGACTGCTGGCTGGCTGGCAAAGTTGTGGTGATTCGAACAGTGCTTATTTTGACTAAATCCGATAAGATTTGAGAAAGTCATGGTAGTTCAAAATGAAGCACTCAACACGCTGAGAACTTTCCGGACAACCTAATAGTGTTGAACAGTGACAACTTCCGTTTCCGCCATCCGGTCCAAAATGAACGGAACACGGAACGGAACGGAAGGGTTGGAAACGGCCGAAAACCGGAACTTTTAGTACGGAGACGGAAATTCCGCACATCCCTGGTGACAATTTCGTAGAGGAGTGTTACTCGTCATCTGATCCTCGACGCCTTTTGTTTTGTTGGTTCTGTGGAGAAAAAATGAAGCTTCATATGTTCTTCATCGTAGTCTCCATTTTCCTGCTATTCTTCATTGGCAAGTTTTACTTTTTAGTGATTTCCTTATCAGCGTTGACGTTTTCAATTCCATTTTTGGTCTATCGTACTAGAAGCCCCCACTTCTGTGCAGGGCGACTCACTTTTTAGTATCCGTCAGGAGTTGGCACAGAAATGGGCGAACACCTCACGGCCTCTCAAAAGGCGAAGGGTGTGAAACTTCATCACATCACTACACGAAGGGTCTGAAGGTCCCCAAAGGTGCTCTGGATGTTAGCAGATAGAGCTCTGATCTAAACTGAGTGGCTGCTCTTCTACAATGTTTCAGGTCATAGGTTCCTCATCTTATTTGTTATTGATTGAACATTCAAGTTTTTTAGGGTAAGTGCTGAGGGTTTACCAGAATTGCTTACCTCGTTTAATTTCGCAGGTGAGGGACTTTTTCTAGAAGGGGTAGGTGCGGTCGTTGGTGTTCGTCCCGAATGAGTTAACGGTGTTACTGCATACTGAAAATAGTGTTGCATTGATAAATTTCAAAAACCTTTGTTAGATTTTAGCCAGACACTGTCTGTCACCAACGCATTCCCAGTCGGCTTCGTAGATAACGCAGCTATAGTTCGTTATGGTATCTTCTTTGATAAAAGCAGGAAATGAACCGAGCCCTCCTTGTACTTAAACTGCATATACAGTCTCAGTCCCTGTTCGTCCTTTGCTCTGTTAACCCACTTTGCTTATAGGGTTAACGGATGGTTTTATTACTTAAACCAGCCGTCTGAGTGGCCTCTCCGCCGCATTGACGGCTTCTTAACGGCTTCGCCGTGGTAATAACTTTTCATCAGCAATTGTAGCTGCCACCTATTCCATTGTTTTCTCAGGAGGACACCTTAGCTACGTCGATTAGGGCAAGTTAGAAAAAGAAGAAAAAATTGACGACATTCACAAAAAATCGACTATTTGACCAATTTCGGTTGGTGGCGATTGATACTTCAAAAACGAACTTCAGATTCGTGTTCAGCAACCTCGATTAACCCCGAGGCTGAAGTTTTGGACCGTTTGAACGTCATCCACAAAAAAATCGATAATTCGATCAATATCGATTGATGGCGACATATACTTCAAAATAAAAAAAAAATAAAATTTCAGTTTCGTGTTGAGCGACCTCGATTACCCCCAGGCCTGAAGTTTCGGACCGTTGTTGATCGCCATTGATCATCGCCAATACGTCCTGCCCTCACTATCAGTATCGCCAATACGTCCTGCCCTCACTCCAGTTGTGACGGAAGGACGGACGGACGGACGGAAACAGAAACAGAAACACACACACCACACACACATACAGCACACACACTCACGGTACTCCTTTATATATAGAAGTACAGTTTTTTCGGTACTATAGTACCTTCACGGAGGTCGAAAAAAATTTTCAGGGTCGAATAGAATGTAAAGAGCTTGAATTTTTTCGTCCAAACATCACTCAAAGGGGTTTGGAGTGCTGATCACAAATCTGACAACCGTCTTTGAAATTTCGGCCAATTAGAGTAGGTTACTTCAGGCTTGGGTGGGTAAGGCTCCCTGGGTCAAGACTACCGATTTTACCCAACTTTCGTACGTCATCAGGAGTTATTTGGGGTGCTGATCAAGAATTTGACATCTGTCTTCAGTATTGTGATGAAGCGCGGTGGGCTGCGGCAGGGATAGTTGCCGGTTCCTGCAAACTTTTCGCGTTTCATGAGGGATTGCTGAGGGGCCGCTTGGAGTCTGTGCTACTAGGCGGCCCATTCTTTTAGTTTGTCGGATTATTAATGTCGTTTTTGCTCAAAAAGAAGTTTCGCTACAAGAAAAGAATGACCGTGCCTTAATACAAGAGGTAGTCTCCATAATTATCAGTGAAATGTCGCCAACGTCCTCGCAAAGAATGGATGCCTTTCTTGAAGAGCTCCGGTGGCTGCGACTCGAAGAAGTTGGACACCCAAATTTCGACTTCGTCACGGTTGTTGAATTTTTTCTCCGCCAAGGCGGCTGCATCGACCGGAGAAGATGGAAATCTGATGGTCAAGGTCTGGGCTACAGGCCGCGTGAGGCAGAAGTTCCCAGCCTCAATCTTTTGCAGCGTAGTATTTGCGGCGTGCGGTCGAGCGTCGTCATGGAGAAATTTCACAGTTGCTGTGTTCACTCCTTGTTGACGCAGTGCTTGATCCACCGGGCTCAGTTGTTCTTTGAAAGGGTCTGCCGTAGCTGTTTTGCCCCGATCCAGCACCTCAAAATGCACCAGACCTCTACTGCTTGGCCAAGCACAGAGCATGACATTTTTCCGTGAATGTCGGGCTTCATCGTTGTCTTCGGAACCTCACTGGAGCTCAAAGATTGCTGCTTTCCTGTGGTATTGCCGAGGTGGACCCACTTCTCATTCGACGTCACGATGGAGTCGTAGAAACAGCTGTTCTTGGTTTTGCGGATGCGAATTCCAGCGGTGGCGACCCGAGCTGCCTTGTTTGTGTCGCAGAGCTGATGTGGCACCCATTTTCCAAACCGATTTGACTTTCCGATTGTAAGCGATCGGCAGTGGTAGAATAGTGACAACCGAACCTAGTTTGTGTTGAACCCGACAGCTTCCTTTAATTCTTGGCTTTCCACAACTTCAGGACACCGTTGGTGTTCTTCGTCTTCAAGGCGCTCATTATCGTCTCGAAAACGTTGAGACCATCGCTGGCACTGACTTAATAATGGAACTTCGTTCCAAATACTTCAGACAAGATGCGATGGGATTCTGCAGCAATTCTTCCTTGCTTGAAGTCGTACAGCAAGCAAACCCGCACTGAGTACTTTTGCTCGATTACCTTTGATCCTAAAAAATTATTGAAAGGGTCAACGAATCGGAACGAAACTTTGGCGAAAAAAGCCATTGGAAACGCTTGTTAAACACGTAAAGTTACATGAACCAAGAAATAACAATAGCAGAGAAATCACAAATCGAAAGCAACATTTATAATTCGACAACAATATAATTTAATATAAGATAACTCTTTCCTGATCAGCATCCCTGAGCAAAAATTGGGCGAAATGATGATGATCCCAACAGTTTTGCAGGCACTCACACCTACCGCAAGCTACTCTAATTCTCCAAAATTTCAAGAACGGTTGTCAAATTTGTGATCAGCACCCCAAACAACCCCTATGGGCGATGTTTGGGTGAATTTTTTTTCGATCTCTCCTCTGGAGTCGTGAAAGTTCAACAGTGCCCGTTTTTTCTACTGTGTTAAAGAAGCCACTCTGACAGCTTAGCATTTTGTAAATGTCCAAATTTGGTGAACAAAAAATTCAATTTTTTCTATTATATATGGACTTCCATACCTATTGGGCATGATTACCCCCTGACTTTCTTAGAGAGTATGTGGTGATCAGTGAAAGGAACTTATTGGGCACTATAGCCTGCCCATTGCTAGCTCTTCTCTCAAATAGTTCTTTGAACTGGATTTTATGAGCCGACTTATAGCAGTGGGTTGCTGGTGACTGTGCTTCTGTTGTCTTTTGCGTAGCGTCCAATAGTGAGTCACGATAGGCGTGAAGCTTGTTCCGACCGAGAATCCACTTTCCAAAGCTCTACTAAACGGTCACATATTGCTGATCACCTTGCTGTAATCATAGACAACAAAACCTCCCAAAGGCGACCTAGTATTCCTAACTTATAATTCTTACGCCTTCTTCACCATTACTGCCTATGCACATTGCATCTTACAAGGGAGGGATACTAGGTAACCATGGGACTTTGAGATTGAATGCATATCACAGGTTTCGAACGCTGGTTCCAAATATGTGTTCCGTTTCTGCTGTGCGCATCTGTGAACGGAGTTATAGACCATTTTCATAGCAGGCTCCTTTTTCCTCTAGGTCCATGCAGAGCGGGCCAGTCACAAGAGAGCGAGCCCTTCTTCATCCTCTACCTCGATGCTCCCGTATTACGCATCTCACAAGATGGATGCGAAACTGGTGGCCACCTTCTTTTCTTGCCCTGTAGGAACGCGTGAAGTATCGGAAGAACCGAACTCCTCCAAAAGGCACGCCAACACAACAGCTGGTGAGAACATAGTTTGGAATGTAAGCCGGCACTGTTGTCCTTACCAACCTTGTGTGTCGAAAAAAAATTGCCCAAGGGGGTTATTTAATTCAATGGTCAGCCACTTGTAAGTATGGGTGGTGGGACCATGGTAATCGATTTCGCGCAAACTTCGTCATTTGACCATGAGGGGTTTGGTTGATCGTGGAATGTCTTTTTTAGGAAGTGCAAAAACCCCGCACCACAAGGGAGTCGAACAATAAACCACTGAGTCTCACAACGTCGCTCCCCTACCCCCTGCGCCACCACTGCTCGGCCGGCAGCGCAGTTTCAACCCTACTTGAGCTCGCTCTCTTGTGATTGGCCCGCTCTACGTGGACCTAGAGGGCAAAGGAGCCTGCTATGAAAACGGTTCATAACTCCGTCCATAGATGCGCACAGCAGAAACGGGACACGTATTTGGAATCAGCGTTCGAAGCCGCATCCCCTGATATGCATATCATCTCAAATGGTCACCTAGTATCCTTCCCTTATTAGCACAAAACTGTTTGTAACTCTAAGACCCTGTTTACTGGGTTTGACTGTGTCTGTGTTTCTCTTTACCTCGAGGTCTCGATGCTGCTCCTCAGCTCCACTTTGATCTTGTGCTGTACGCAAATCGGCATCATTTCTGGAACAGGTAAGAGCAGTGGAGGTAATCAGATGTATCTACGTCTCTGAGAATAATTATCCAGCGAGCAGAAAGTGCAAGAAATGGCGCTATGCGAGTTAGGGATGCACCCTTGTGAAGGTGTCCTCGCCTAGGAGGCAGTTCGTTCACCCTCTTGCCGAAGGGCTTTGTCGGACGAGCAACATAATCGGCTGGGAGGTGGATAAGGCCGGGAAGGATGTGCGGAGAAAGAAAAGAAGACGCATATAGGCTCGGGGTGGTCACCTTGCACTCAGTGGTTATCTGCCTCTGGTACATGTGTGTCCAATTACATCACAATTACATCATAGAATGCCCTTTTGCGCTGTGCACTGGCACATTTCAAAAGAGGGATCTATCCTAATCGGAGTGGCATAGTGGTTAGCGTATTCATTCCCTCCCTTGAGTTTCTGCGAGAGCTTATGATACAACGGCTTTCCATTAGGTTCAGAGTGACGAGGGCGGCATAGTATAGCGTACGGAATTTGCGAAGAATATTCTACGTTCGGCTCTCGATCAATCTTCGCACATTAGTCCGCCATATCTTACTATATATAATCCGCTAAATCCGTGGGTCACGTTGTCAGTCACGGGGAGGGGGAACTGAAGCTAAGAGATGCTTACGACAATGCGGCGTATGCCAGCCGGTTTTGGTTTCAGCTTAACCATGGGCGATTGCTGGCGAATTGACAACCTAGTCGGCGAATCGTCCAAGTTCACGATATATTCAGCGGGCAACGCGTCAGGATATGAATAGGGATCAAGTGCAGAGCGTGGAGATTCAGAAGACGTGCGGCAGACGTCGTCCAACGTGCCTTGAGGCGGAGAGTCGTTGCATACATCGCGACGGGCGAGGGGCGCGCCGAGGGCAAGATGTCCGGATCCCTGCCATCACATGGAGGCATCGCATTTCTAATCACCTCCCTTGGCCCTGCAGTTCTATCCTGAACTGATTTCGCTCTTGAGACAAGAGTCTTGTCTTTACTATATATAATCGGGAGAGGCATGAGTCATGTCTGAAGCTTCGCCGCGCTGTCCGAGTCCCGCGGCGACAGCAGGTTTGCCCTGCTGACGGAAAATGAGGTGTTGACAGGAGACGTTGATCGGCTCATAGCATCTACTGTGTTTAAGGAGTCATCATTATCATCTTTATCATTATCATTACCATCATTATGAAGCCCACCGCGCTGTCCAAAGCCCGCCGCGCTGCCCGAGGCCCGCGGGTGTTTACTGCCAACGACACATGACCTGTAGATGGCGCATGTTGATCACATCTAGGGTGTTTATCGACCAACTACCAGAGGGATGGAAATTAAAAGAACAATCCATGAGGTTTCGAATGACGTATCTGTTGGCGTGTGCTTCTTCGTTCAGCTATCTAACATTAGCAACAGCATATTGTTATGGCCGATGGTGTTTCGATCGGGCAGTCGGTCCTATTAGTCGCTCAGAAAATCAATATCGATCGATATTATCCATCGCTTGAGCGGAGCTATTGGTTCTCGCCAGACTTAATCAGGCGGGTGTTCCGTGATTATGATGACCGACGGAAGGTTGACCAGGTAATCAGCCACCATGTTGAAGCTTCCATAAAGCAATCAATATCAACCGATATTATTGATTGGTCAATGTCATGGTCTGGAAGACGCTTCTTTTGATTTGTAAATTTTTCACTTTGATCTCCAGAGCATATATACTTCGCGCGCTGGATTACTAAGCTATTTCTACCTGCCCAAGTCCTCCAATTTTAAGGGGTGGACCGGGAGAGGTCAGCGAAGAAAGTTCGTCGGACCTACGCTCAGTTCGACTACGGTTTTAACCAAGTCTTGCTCCTTGGTCCTCAATATTCGGCAGTGCTTTGATCAGTTTCCATACTATTATATGCAGACGAGGATAGTATTTTTTTGTCTTAAGTCACCCTTTTCGAAATTCATCACACCTCGTGGCTTAAAGCACGACAACTGGACAGGAACGTCAGAAATTCGATTAGGCTTGACGAGCTGCAATAGGCTGTGAACAGAACCCCAGACGAAGCAGGAGTGGACATTTCCCTGAGTGCTGTACTGGGATGTTACTGATATTCAGCAAGGCATCATTCGATCTGTAGTAGGCGTTCGTTTGAACATGTACGACTTCGACGCTAGGGATGCTTTCTTACCCAGCGTTGGTTGCCGGCGAAGCCGGCGACCGGGGAATCGTCCCTAGCTAGGTTTAGGCTACGTTCTCAGCGTGGCCCGCCATACCCGAAGCCGGTAAGCCTGGCGTGGCCCGCACGTCCAGCGTACGGCGCCGGCGAAGCCGGCGACGGACGCTGGTTCACCATATTTGGAGGAAAAGAGTTCAGCTGCAGCGCCAAGGCTTTCGGCGCAAAGATACCACGGGGGGGCAGCCTATGGGCTTCGAGCGACTTAAGCGTAGGAGTCTGATATGGTTACGTGGAATTTCCCACACAAGTGCTCCGACACGCCTAACGGCGTGTCTCGCACTTGCGCGCTTCGCGCGACTTTGTAGCATCACTGACCTATGGAAAGTAGTTCTTGTAAAACACAAAATTCGCTAGCATCTAGGACTTGGTGCGTATTTTACCGGCATAAAGCCCTTCACCACTTCGGAACCTTCATCATAGACAATCTTTCCTGATCGGCCGCCAGTAATGTCATTGGTTTGTGCTGCGCAGTACTTCTATCTCTCAGGTTGTTCCTCCGCAATCGTTCGCATGCTCAACAGTTAGCGTTAGCGTTTCCAGATATCGTTGGCATGTCTTCCGAAGCCAGGTTCGACATCACTCGTTTCTTCTAACTGAAACTAATTGCTGGTCCGCCTTTAGAGGTCTTCCCTCCCCCTTTTTAGTACCCCCACCTTCCTGGTCCCAACTACTGGCCCACTGCTTTGTTTCCACTATTGACACCTACTGGTCTCTTCTTGCTGGTTTCCCCTTCCTGGCCACTACTCCAGGTTCTTCCTTTCCTTTCTGGTCGCTCTCCTGGTCCACCATAGAGGTCCCCCTTACCGCCCTTCTCCACCACCCCCTTAGTGGTCCTCCCACGCTCAAGGCACGGTCGGTGACACGTATTCAGAATCAGGATGCTTACTTCGCGACGTAGGGGGCCCGTTTTCTGGATCAAGAAGCTCAGAAGTGCGCGCAGTCGCCGCTGTGTCGAGCTTGGAGAGGCTATGCATATGGCATATGTCGATTCCTTGTTTTCCGTATGAATTCGCTTGCGGCTCCCTTCTTGTTGGCTCCCCGTCCTGGTCCCGCCTCCAGGTCCCTTCTTCCAGGTAGATACCTCCTCCCCCCTCAGGATCCTACTACTCTATCCCAATTAAGTAGGCCTCCCACGCTCACGACACGACGACGGCGAGCGAATACCCATTGTGTGACATCGGTGTCACATCCTCTAAATTCGTTATCTCTTAATGGTAATGGATCCTCTTGCTGATCCTCCTTACTATCTCCACTACCCTGATTGGTAACTCCCTAATGATCCCTACATATTGCCTAAACTCTTCTTGGTGTCACCTTCTGGCCTGCTTCCTTGTTCCCCCCATCGACCATCCCGATGCTCCTCCTGGTCTCTGCCTCCTTATCGCGGTCGGTTCTCCACCCTCAAAGTCCCCCTTCTACCCTTACCCCTTTAGTAGTCTTCTCATATTAATGGCACGAAGTCGGCTTCTGAAGCTGGACGCTCAGAAACGCGCGAAGATGCTGTTGTGTTAAGCAGTGAAGGGCTGCGTTTCCCCTACTGCAGCAACATCCCACGTTCAATAGCAAATTTTGCCCGCGCTGTAGATGATGAGGCGTACCTCATTCAGCTTAGATCATTCGACGGCAATCGCTGTGGATAATGCGGGGTATCTCACTTCGGTTAGACCACTCTACCGCTCTCGCTGTGGATAATGCGGCGTACCTCACTTAGGTTAGATCACTCGACGGACAAACTCTTTTATATATAGGTGGTGATTGTACACAAACTGACGCGTACATACGTGTAATGCAAGTTGCAGCGATAGGGGACTAGGTCAAACGGGTTAAAACTCGCTCAAATGTGGGCTGGCTCCCCCATAGTAGCATTGCGCCAGGCTTTCTTCCCGTCCCGCCACTTTGCTCAGTACTAAGGCGCCGTCCGCATTTTCCGACAAGTACAGCAACATCTTAGCGAGATATGTCATTACAACAACGCGACCATCCACAAGAAAGTTCTTCAACACAAAGAGAATTGTCTGATCCCTGGAAAGAGAGGACGGTGAACTGGTTCCGCGCACAATTACGGATAAGCCTTCAATGTAGAACTCCTGACCGGAATCACCCATAGTCTCTAGTTGAGGCGAAATGTTAAAGAATTGTGGCGAAAATTGAAGGAATCTGGAGAGAAGAGAAAAAAAGAATGAAAGAATCCTTTCCTCAACTGCCTCCATGCTGAATCGACTGGAAAATGACTTCAGAGTTCTCCGAGATGCGCTTTCCAATCGTCTCCTATCAGCTGTTAGGTTTCTGGACGACGTCGCGCCAATTAAGGACGGTTTCGCGCGTGCAAACTTGTCCAAATAGGGCGGCGCGGTCAGGGCGGGAAGTGGGCGGCGGGCAGCGCGGTGTACAGAACGGTCTTACTTAGACCTCATCGGCGGCTGCCGTGGTTGTTGCGTGGCCGACGTGGACGAACACGGCAGCCGCCGGTTGATCTGCAGGATTTGCGGGATACTGTAGCGGGCGGCTGCTGTCGATGCGTCGTGGATCGCGCTGCGACGTCTTGTATGCCAGCGATGGCTGCCTCAGCAAGCGGGCCGTGAGGCAGTGGATGTTGCGCTGCTCCATGGTAGGAAGGTCGGGGGTTCGGTTCTGCAGCGTTGCGTGCTTTTTGCATTTCAATTGAGTGGTCGAGATTTGAGGGGTTTTGAGTCATTGAGCGGCGTTTTCTGGCCTGGTTCTGCTAGTGATGCTGCGGACTCTCCCTGAGCGACAAAGGCAGTTTCCACACGAGCAGCTTGGATCGCACCCACCCTGGAGTCCCTTCCCTAGCCTGATTCTGCGCTCGAAGAGCGTAGAATCCAGCTGCGGACTCCCCCTGAGCGACGAGGGCTTTCCACACGAGCAGCTTGGACCGCACCCACCCTGGAGTCCCTTCCCTAGCCTGATTCTGCGCTCGAAGAGCGCAGAATCCAGCTGCGGACTCTCCTGAGCGACGAAGGCAAGGGGTGCTGCGAGACCACACGGCAGCAGACACGTCGCAACGCGTCAGCCTGTGCAGAAACGCGCTCCGATGACGGATGATCTGCAGGTTTTCGGGATACTGTAGCATGATTTGGCACATTGCCACGGCAGCCGCCGATGAGGTCTAATGGCTACCGTACAGAACGACCGCCCCTGCAATCTGCCTTTTACGAGCATCCTCCTGATTAGTTTGGATCCTAGAAGAATTCTAACTCGTGCAATGCTTAACAAGTCGACGGAGGTGTCGCATATTCTCCCTTTTTACGTCGGACAATTAAAAAAACGTTCTATCCTCTTGAGAGCGCTGACAGATGCGTTGTACAGAACGAAGTGCATTGTGGAAATTCTAAGTGCAGTTAACCAAGCGTTGTAGGCTGGTGGTCTTACAGTAGTGCTGACTCCTTATCCGCTTGTGTTGCTACGTTTACCGGTGCGCCCTAAACAATCGTTTCTTCACTCAGCATTAAAAAGAGCCAAAAAGCGTCTCAGTTCACTAACTTGATCGCTCATTGCACCATCAACGATTGAGAGCTTGGGAAAATGAGCCGCTCTATGTGTTCGCCGTTGTGGTCCTCTGATATGGACCGCAAAGTGTTAAGGACCCTCCGCCATGAATCACACTGATTGTGAATCACAGTTTACTATCTATCTACCACTATATAATTGAGTTAGCTCCCTGCCCTGTAGATGGTGAGGCGTATCTCACTCAGGTTGGAAACCTGGCTGAGATACGCCTAGTGGAACCAACGCAATCTCATGGAACCCCTTGCGACGCCTCCGCGTACCTCGCGCGGGCAATGTTTGCCGTTCAACATAGGATGTTGTTACAGCAGAGAACGAGTAGCCTCCTCCTGCTTGACAAAACGGCATCTGCGCGCGTTTCTGAGTGCCTGAATCCAGAAGACGGGTTCCCTTCATCGCACCACAACCTTCTGGAGTCAGAAGAGGAAACACCGTCGTCCTACGACGAGGGATCGCATTCAGAATTGAGCATGAGATGCTGCTGCAGCAGAGGAAGCGCAGCCCCCTTCTGCTTGACACAACGGCGTCTGCGCGCGTTTCTGAGTGCCTGAATCCAGAAGGCGGGTTCCCTTCGTCGCACCACAACCGCCTGGATTCAGAACATCGAAAAGAAAGGAAGCAGAGGTCTCATCGTCGTTGTACGACGACCGGCCGCATGCAGAACTCAGGATTATCCCATGTTGAAGGGAGAACTTTACTGCTGCAGCAGAGGAAGCACAACCTCCACCTGCTTGACGCAGCGACATCTGCGCGCGCTTCTGAGCGTCTGAATCCAGAATACGGGTCCCCTTCGTCGCGCAACAAGCATCTGGAGTCAAAAGAGGTGACACCGTCGTCGTACGACGAGCGGCCGCATCCAGAATTCAACATGGGGTACTCCTCCTGCCGAGGAAGCACAGCCTCTTCTCTATTAACACATCGGCGTCTGCGCGCGTTTCTGAGCATATGGATTCAGAATACGGGTTCCATACGTCGCGCAACAATCGTCTAGAGCGAGAAGCGGTTCACCGACGTCGTGTGACGAGTGGCCGCATTCAGAACTCAGTATTATCCCACGTTGAACGGAAAATTTTATCCGCGCGAGATACGCCTTTGCGTACCTCTCACGGGAAACTTTTGCCGTTTAACATGGGATGTTGCAGCAGAGGAAGCGCAGCCCTCTCCTGCTTGACTCGGCGGCGTCTGCGCGCGTCTCTGTTTGATTCTGAATACGTGTCACTGATGTCTGCCTTGAGCATGGGAGGACCACTAAGGGGTGGTGGAGAAGCGAAGTAAGGGGCATTTAGAGTGGACCAGGTGAGCGTCCAGGAAGGAAAGGAACACCTGAAGGAGGGACCAGGGCGGGGAAGCCAGCAAGAAGAGACCAGTAGGGGGTCAATAGTGAAAACAAGGAAGTGGGCCAGGGTTGGGACTAGGAAGGTAGGGGGGAAGACCAGTAAAGTCGGACCAGACGAGTGAGGGGAAGCTGGCGCCCGGATTCGGAAGACGTGTCAACAAGGGGGGGCCGAAGTACTGCGCAGCACCGGGTGCAGACACTGTGTGTGTTGGTCTTGTGGTGCGTGAGTGCCTAAAGCCTGGTTTATGGCGTAACGGTCGACATAGCTATCGATTTTCACGCCGCTCGACATCACCGCGTCGCTTTTATACTCCGTCGCCTTAGAACACCACATCTAAGGCATCGGGCATGCCTCCGAATCGCTTCAGCAACTGGTCGTGGCGTTAGTGTTGCGAGGGTAGCTACGCAGTTCGTAGCTACCCGCGCAACAATACACGCTGGAGCGACTCGGAGGTATGCCAGATGCCTAACGGAATATTGGGTTAATGTATCCGGCGAAGGCGCAATGCAAGGAAGAGGGGGCAGCCCATTAGTACTCAAACACAAGTACGTGGTGACGCGGCATTTCCCACAGTGCGAACGAGTTTTTACTCGTTTGGTTGGCCCGTGACGTACCGTTTAACCAAGACCCTCTCGCTGCCACTTGTATTACACGTACGTACGCGTCAGTTTGCGTGCAATGTGGGAAATTCCACGTCACTATATCCGACTGCGACGCTCAGGGCGGTCGAAGCCCATGGGTTGCCTCCTCCTCCTATCATTGCGCCTCGGCGAATCGCGAATTCATTAAAACGACCTTGTTACCGCAGGTCATTGTATTGGCCAAATACGCATTCAAATCGCTTCCTAGATATCCCGTGGAAGTAGAGAGCGCGGGACATCTCGCAATGGACTGACTAATGACATCCTTTATTCTTCTTATTCCTTACCCTAGATATCCCTCCACTATTCACCAGAATAATTTTCGGTAGGTTTTCAAGCACAACCTTTTCTATGACAAAGGAAAGGTGTCGAACCGACTGTTGCCCTATCGGAAGTTCTCCGACTGTGACGAAGTGCTGCGTTCGATGCACCGCATAGCGAGCCCCAAAAATAGATCCGATTCAGTAATAAGGCTGAGGATTCCTAACATTGTTACACGTTCCTACGTATGCTTTTTGATAGTAAGAAATAAAGGCTCGAATAGCTGCAGCACAGTCTGTTTGGTGAAAGCCTCTCCCATCATTGATGCATATGCCACTACTCCTAAAACAGTTATATGTCTTACCTATTACCACCCATGCTAGCGCAATGAGATGAGGTGACTTCGCGTGCATTCCGATTCAACAATTCTGGTTCAAGGCTCTTAGTTCGGATTTTCCACACCAGCCACCTATTCGTTCCTTTGGACTATATGAATTGGCAAAAGGCTTGTTCGGGATAACACTGACTTGTCCAGCTAATACGCATTCAGGTTGCTTTTACGATTTTTGGTAGAAGCAGAAAGCGAGGCGCACCGCGCAAGCGGCTGGTTGACGCCGGCCTTTATCCTTTTTATTCCACACTCTTCTTAAACTATTTATCAGATTTATTCTCCGCTCATGAGGTGTGCACATATTTTTACTGGGCGGGGACTCATGCATGTGGCTTTATTAACTCGTTCTTGTTAGTGGTTATGATCGAAAAGTCTTGCAACCCTAGCACAACAATATTCAAATTTATCCCTATTTGCTAACACAAAAACTCAGTCCACGATATATTCCCCATCCAAGTCCAATATCCTGCCCCATCTTCCAGGCAGCCTTTCAATTCCTTTCCGCCAGAATTCCGAGGGATGTGAGCAAAGGAATTCAGAAACCTCCATTTACAGTTGACGTCAATCATCGAACTCCCTATCTCGAAGATGCTGCTTCAGAGCTCTGGACAGCTGGTAGTCAGAAGGAGCGAGGTCTGGAGAGTACGGTGGATGGGCAGAACTTCCCAGCTTAACTCCTGGATTTTCTCGCCACTCACTTTTGGGACTTGAGGACGCGCGTTGTCGTGCACCATGTAGACATTTTCCCGTTCTGGAGGTTTTGACGCATGGAGTCGGCCAAGCTCTGGAGCTGGTAGTGAAGACAGATGCTGGGACTGTGGTCTCCCCATGCAGCAACTCCAGTAAAGCATGCCTCCTGAGTCCAGCAGAGGAGCGTCCGGAACGAGGTCGTCCTTAGAGGGATATCGCCAGCTTTGAAGCGCTGTGGAATATTGAATGACTTCCTCCTTGAATGCAGCACAGATGTTGGAGGCTGCAGTCCTTGCGGAATGGCCTTGCAGAAATTCGTAGTAGACGATAGGTCGTAGCATGCTGCTACTTATCGTTGACATTGCTGCTGTATTCGTACTCGACGTGGCCTTTTATAGTATGCCTGAGGAAGCTTCGAGAATGTGCTGTGATGTCACCACACAAGATCATTACTGTAGGAGCTTCAACGAATTTAACAGGCAGTAGCGTAAAGTGTTGCAGACTTTTCGATCATCCCAATAGATAACTTCTTTGCGTCTGGTCCTACCATTTAAAATTGCACCACCGAACAAACTAAGAACAAAGCACAAAAAGGAAATCTGAGAAGGGAGTACGAGCCGATTGTTGTCCTACAACCTCTCCTACAGTGGCGAACTGCTGCGTTCGATGTGGCGCACAGCGTCGCTGGGAAAATTGTCCTAGGTAAGTTTCCAAAGTTTTACGAGTTTTAATGAAGTCTAGATGCACAACGAGGTGCTCTTTTTTGTATTCGTCCTTTGCTGCCTGAGGGCCTTAACATGAGGCAACTCGGTATCATTAAGCCTTAGGTGGCTGGTCTCGGGGTTGCAAGCTCTTATAACAATGCTTTGTCGCGACCGAAAGTTTAGCTCCAGGCGGAACTCGTTTCTCAATAGAAGGTTCTATTAAGAAAGAACTATTCCCTCCTAGGTGCGCGTTCGAGTCCCGAGTCCCAAAACATCGTTATGAGAGCTTAATGTGTAGCGTTCCATTCTTTTGTGCGTTCGAATTTTGATCAATGCACCACATTTATCTAGTATAGGTACCGTATTGACCTTAACGGTTGAAGCCGGAACATGTGATTCGTCAACTACACAGTCTCATGAGTCGCACCAGGATACTATCTCAATGCTAGGTCGGAACGGTACAAGTATTGTATATGGGCAGAACCGCCTCTCCCTGGGAAGTAACAAACTGCAGGTATCTCGACCCCAATACAACTCTGCGAGGGGTTAGGGGCAACGGAAGTCGGGCGTTGGCGGCATTTTGATTCACGTGCTCCGCAGCTGACGGGCGCGCGCGGGATGAGGGCTCGTATCGCGGCTCAGCGCAGTGCACAAGTGGCCAGGTAGGGGAGTGCCCGGACTCCTTTGCGAGGAGTCGGAGGTTTGGATCCCGCCCGCAGGCTGCGTTTCTTTTGCACTTTTGCAAAATCCATGTTTATCATATAGGTGTATTATACTATGCTAGTAAGTATCCACCTAGGGGTATTATGGTATGTTATAGAGCATGTTTACATATAACATATGCTTCAAACTACAGATTACCTAAAATGTTGTCTTCCTCCTCATCAACTACATTCCATTCGCCGTCGACCTCGTCTTCTTGAATTTCCAGGTTCTCTTCATCATGGATTTCCTCCAACTGTTTATCTTCGAACAACTTCAAAATATTTGCTATCCTATCGTGTCTGCTAACTTCTTCTCCTCCCTAGATGGAGGCGCATCCAAACACGATCCACATTTCCAAAGTTAGCAAATGGATAATAACACGAGCACTGGTGGACATGACTTTGACGACGCCGTACAATTTAGGCGTTTCCAGTTAACGTATCTCCTTATGTATCAGCTCAGCGTATCCAAGGCGGGTAAACTGCGGCGGCCAACATGTGCCGTTTTGGTTGTGGAGAATGGGAAACTGCCTCGGTTCTTTAGAAGTAAACATTTTAGGTAATCTATAGTTTGAAGCATATGTAATATGAAAACATGCTCTATAACACCCCAGGTGGATCACCTATATGATAATCATGGATTTGGGAAATATGCAAAACAAACGCAGTCTGCGGGATCCAAACCCCCAAGCTCCCATTCACGAGCCCGGGCGCTTCCCTACTACGTACCTATCAGGGATGAGCGGATAATAAAATTTTGAAACCCGGATAACGGGTAACGGATAATTTTTCCCAAAAATGAACGGATAACGGAAAAACGGATAACGAACAAACAACAAAAATTAAAACTAATTTTAAACCATTCTTTCTCTAATAGTAGGTCGGGATTTGTAATACCGTCCTCGTCACATGTCAAGTGAGCAACTTTTAACCTTCTTATCGGTTTTTTCTTTGAGGTGCGAAGTAGCGCACTCTGAGAAGGCGCCCACTTTCGCATGCACTCCGAATCATGGTTCTTAGTTCGGATTTCCAGTCTAGGTATCAGGATTGCAAGGGAATGTTAATGCACTGACTTGTCCATCGGCTGGTCACCGCAAGTCATTGCCCGAGTACGTAACTAGTATTGAGCCTGCAGCTCGTCAACAGCTGCTCCTACTGCTCAGCAACTACCCGTAAACCTATCGGCCTCAAAACGTCTGGTTGGGACTTCGTTGGACCCGACGGTTTATTAACCCTTCGGCCCGATTGGAGAAGAAAAAACTAACCTTGCTTATTACACAGAATAGAGTAAGGGAAGATCCTCAAAACGATTGACGTAAGCATTGTCCGCTGCCCACCGCATTAATGCTATTCCCACTCCGAAGTGTCTAATCTGCAGAAAAATTGATAGTCGATCGATACTGTTATCTTGTTCTAGAAACTGTCTGAATCTCTTTATATTGGAGTATTTCCTGCAAGCGGGAGTAATTCTCTCGAAGAAACTGTCGTGTGACTCCCACTCCAATTGGTCAAATTTGGGCTAAAACCGATAACTGTGGTCGAAAAATCGGTACCATCGATTAATATTGGTCTCCTCATCTGGCATAATCATAATCGCATCCCGATTGGTCAAATCGTGGTGTTGAACGACAACTCCGACAACCGACTAATACTATCAATCAATAGTGGATGTCCGTTCGAATACTTCCACTCATTCGTCCAACCTGGTCATTTTCTATAGATGAGATTGTTCAGCTGTTGACCAAGATTTTGTGTACATAGAAGATGACATCCTTAAAACGAAGTGATTCGTACGAAGGTTTATTCCTTTCTCCTCTAACCGACAGGTTTTTTCCAGACAGTACATTATGCTAGAAGGAATTTTGGCGAAGACTCCACAAATAGAAATGAGCAAGGCAGTGTTCTGCATTTCAGAACGCGCTATGAGCAGGTTGACAGTTTGGCCTAATTATGCCATATAGAACTAACAAAGGAGGCCCATGAACTTCCCCCAAAGATTCTCAACGTGACCTATATGGTCTTGTAGGGCATCGGACGAGGGTCAAAGAACTGTGCTTCGTTTTTGCTACAGGCCACTGTGTGGTCCGAAAATGGCAAAAAATGGTACCGCTTCAGGGCGAGCTGATAAGGCAAAAGTAGCACCTGGAGTGGCCCTGTCGTGCTGGAAGTGTTTCTCACTGTTACCTCATTCGTGAACAAGATCGACAAGAATTGCTTTGACCCATCATCAAGACATGTTTATTGCTCCTCGGATTTCCTCCTACTTTCCTCATAGACTACTTTTTATTCTTCTCGCAACTTCCACTATTTCAGCTAACTGTTCCCAAGTACTGCATATTTTATCCAGCTCGTGTGATTGGTCGCTTTGCTGTGTGTTTCCTTCTCACCATTCTCTTACACACTTACGGGAGACGGGTCGGGGGCATTGCAGATAGAAGCACTTGCACTGACTCCCTCTACTCTAGAGGTCGAGAAAAACTTTTGTCCAAAATTCATCTACAGGGTTGTTGGGGATGCAGAGCACCAATTTGGCAACCAGTTTCGGTAGAAGGATAGATTACAAAGGTCACGATGGATATGTAAGTTGAAAGAGCATACGCAGAATAACCGGCACCGTTGCCTTTCACGACTCTAAAGGTCGATGAGAGTTCGAAAGAAAATTTTTCGCTCAAACATCGCTCAGGGAGTTACTTAGGGTGCTGATCACGGATATGATACCTGTTTTTAGAATTTTGGTCGATTACGGTAGGTTACGTTAGATATGGCTGACTAAAGCTGTGCAGTGGTGGGAGTGGGATGGCTTTCTTCTCCAATCGTCAGACATATTTTCCAACCTTTGGCTTCAACTTTGATGAAAAGTAGTATAAGCAAAGTGATAATTTAGAAAAAGGGTGACAGATTCGTGATCAGCAGCTTAAATAGTTTCCGATAGGGAGATTCCAGGTGTCACTAATGCCATATCAACCCGCTCTGAAGTGATACGATTTTTGCCATTTCCGGACCACCCACAGGCCCACAGCAAAAACGAAGCACAGATCTGTGATCCTCGTCCGATGTCCTATAAGACCATATAGGTCTCGTTGAGAATCTTTGAGGGAAGTTCATGGGCTTTCCTTGTAAAAGAAGGCACCGACCTAGCATTGCAAACGTATCTCGACTATCAGTGGAAAAAACACAAACGATTTTTAAAAATTGTCCTTATATTCAACTAAGTAATCATAAGGGTGCCAGATTTTGTTGTTCGTTATCCGGCCAAAAACCACCGGATAACGAACAACAAAACGGATAGGCCAGAACCCGCCGGAAACCGGATAACGGATAACGGATAACGGTTGATCCGCTCATCCCTGGTACCTATGCACTGCCCGAGCCCTCATCACGCGTGCGCCCGTCAGCTGCGGAACACGTGAACCAACATGGCGCCAACATGCGACTTCCGTCGCCCCTAACCACTCGCAGAGTTGTATTGGGGTCGAGATATCTGCAGTTTGTTACTTCCCAGGGAGAGGCGATTCTGCCCATATACAATACTTGTACCGTTCCGACCTAGCATTGAGATAGTATCCTGGTCAAACTGGTGCATCACGTTCGTTTTGGACGGCAGGCAAACAGCGCACCTCTGTTAAGAAACATAGTGTCCTTTGTTCTTATGCAGCTCCCGGTGATTTCTGGCATGTCTGTTTTTAAAGCTGCATTTGTTCCGTTTTCACAAAGACGGTTATACAGATTTATTGGACCTCATCATCTTCTTCAGAGGATGAAAGTGTCGCGTTACCAGTAGCTCTTGGTTTTTCTCAAACCCCGCCTGACGATACGTAGCCTTGTGCTGTTGCTTTTTGCCTCGTTTCTCCAAACGAACAGCCGACTACGCCTCCAGCAGCTTGCTTTGCGCCACTTCTGAAATGCTATGGAGGTTCTAACAAGCAAACATGGTTGGTGACAAACCTCTGAACCAGAGGTGTTTTTGACTGCGATTTACGATTTTACTATTGCGATTTTTTACGATTAACCATTTTAGAGCTTTTTGTCGTAACTCTTGAATTTTCGTAAATGTAATCTTTGATCACCAGACTCCTATCTAGTTGCTCTAGTTTGGGTACAGCTTCACATCGCTTTTAATTTTGAACACTTCTCGTACCGCTTTGGTGTCTCCACATGGGGCATTTTATTGTCCTGCTTTTATCAGCTTTTTGGGAAGAGATGAGTGTACAGCATGAATGCGCTCGAATTAGGTCAAGTTTATCGTCTACAATTAGCCCAACGAAGCTCTTCTTCCACGATTTCTAGGTCATTTTATGTCACGATTGCTTGCAGTGTGTACAGGGTGCGCATTAATTATGGGTCACGGCGAAAATTTGCAGATTTGAACCACAAGCGGGATTTTTTCTAGAAATTTAAGTGTAATTAATTTGTTTGTTTATAGTATGCTACCCGGAAAATTTTATGCACATTTTTGGCATTCTAGACTACGGTTAAACCTCATCCGAAGCGCGCCGTCATTATCGGTCTGCACCAGGAAGGTCATGACTCGAAGAAAATTGCTCAACCTCCATCTCTTTTCCAGCGATTGGCCCAAAAGACGATGTAACGGTTCAAGGAGCTAAAAAGTACACCGTTCAGGAAAAGACATAGAATGGTTTCTGTTGCAACTTCTAGTACCATAAAAAGGATTCGAGGAAAAATTCCTCGTCGCTCAATGAAGAAAATGAGGAGAAGGAATTCATCAGCGCTATCTCTGTAACACATTATCAGAGCGAAGCAAGGACTTCTTTATCGACAATAGACGGCAAATTTCCTCTCGGCCCAAATGGAGGACGTCCGGCTGAAGAGAGGCAGAAGACTTCTGGAGCGTTCTGCAGACGACACCCACCGGTGCAGCGTTTTCAGTGACGAGAAAGTTTTCACAATAGAACCTATCGTGAATTTACAAAACAATCGGATCCTTGCAGAAGATAAGAAGCAGGCCAGCAGTGAAAAAACTACACAATCGAGCTCTGTTATGGTCTGGGGTGGGATAGCCTCAGATGGGAAGACGCCACTGGTGTCCTCGATGCTAGAGTGAAGATCAAGCACTGCGATTATTTGAGGTCCATAATTATTGTGCACCCTGTAGGTGAGGGACCAGTCGATGAAGATCAGCGCGATTTCTGGATAAGAAAGAACCGCCGAAACACTTTCTCAAATCTAGTCTTCATCCGAGAAAGGTCATGCTCAGTGTCTGGTCAGCGGCAACTGGTATTATCCACTACGACTTCTTGAAACCTGACGAAACCATCACGGCAGGGAGATACTGTCGTGAATTAGACGAGGTTCACCAAAGGTTGCTTAAAATGCGTACTGCATTGGTGAGTCGAAGAAAACCGATCCTTCTTCATGACAACTCCCGTCCGCATGTTCCTCATCTGACCATCCAAAAATTAAATCAGTTGACGTATGAAGATCTCCCGCATCCCGCTTATTTACCGGACTTAGCCCCGACGGACTTTCATCTTTTCAAACATCTCGACGGTTTCCTCAAGGAGACAAACTTTTCCCATGAAGCAGAAATCGAAATTCCCTTTAAGTGTTTCACTGCTTCCAGGAATTCAGATTTCTTCCAAAATGTAAGCAATGCTTACTTATATCGCTGGCGGAAGTGCAGTGAGTGTAATGGTTCTTATTTTGGTTAATAAACTTTATTTTCTGCTGAGATGGTACACTGTAAAGTTGCCGTCGAAAATCGGACAGAACTTATGTGACAACCTAATATTTAACCAAAACCGTGTCAGAATTAAAAAAAAAATGTTATTTCGACGATAAATCATAATGCGCAAAAAACTCGCATACACGGGAACAAATCTACAACCTCACTCCCGATGAACCAGAGCACTACCTCTCCGCTGGCGCTGCCGCACGCTCCTACAAGCCATCATACCTGGACACTGGCCTTGGTATTCCATAGGAAGTAGATAAAGCGGTGCTACTGATTTATATGTCAAAGCGATTCTGTTTAATTGTTGTGGTGCACGAAAACGTCTTTTGAAAACATTTTCTCTGACAAGGGAAGGGTCTGAAGCGTATGTCTGAATGGGGGGAGCGAGTCATATCGGGAGAATCCTCACCACTCAATTGGTTTGAAAATGTGTTCATTTTTTGCCAAGTCGCTAAACCCAAGGAGTAGGGGGTCACAGTGGGATACGGCGCAGCACGCGTTTGGGGGTCTTGTACGCCCGCGATGCGTCTGCAGCCAGCGGCTCGGAGCGCAGGTGGGTAGAGGGTTGACTCGTGCGAGGGAGGTTCAGGGGTTTGGTTCCTCTGCGCTGCTGCATCTTTGCATTTCAACTGTTTGGTAGAGACTTGAGGGATTCTGACGTTTATACCATTTTCAGAGGTTTCCTGCGCATTTTTCCTGCTGTACGTTGTGGTATTCAACATGGTAATGTATAAATGTTCAACATCAGTGATACACAGGTACAAAGGCATGAAGCACCACTAGGCACCTTACGGGTAGCGTATAAAGGCTACAGATTCCTCATAGTCTGTTTCAATACATGGACCAAAGGCCTCGGGAAAAACCATCCTGCACGGATTTTCAAAGGAGACCACGTTGTAACGTCGGAGGTGGTTCAAATGAGAAACGAGATGTGCGGATCCCGAAAATTAAGCTAAAGAGCACCGACTGTGGTATTCAACATGGTGAAAAATGTTGAGCACCAGTGATACACAAGTACAAAATGCCTGTGTAGTGAATCGCGTTGTCTTCCTTCATGGTTATGAGCACGCAACCGAAATCTAATTGAAGACGTACCCTTTTCTCCGAAACAAGAGTTCCACCCGAAAACGTTATCATATGCCCACTGCTTGCTTGTCTCTCCACGTCCATCAGTTCATCTTGCGGATCCCGATCTTCCTCTTCTTCTTTCACCACTTCCAGCTATTCATCTTCGTCAATTTTAAGTTGACATGCTTCGAAGTCCTTGAGTATGCTGGCCATCCCTTCGGCCAGCTTGTTTTCTTCCCTCGAAGGTTCCTTGTCTAAAGGTGGGTCACAATTCAGCGGGAGCAGGTGGATCACCACTCGACCGTCGGTGGACATTATTGGTGTTAGGTTCTAGAAAACCTTCAGCAGACCTCTGATTTCCTGGTGACAGGCAGACATGAGGGAAAGAGTGTCTCGGTGCTCTTTAGCTTAAGTTTCGGGATCCGCACATCTCGTTTCTCATTTGAACCACCTCCGACGTTACAACGTGGTCTCCTTTGAAAATCCGAGCAGGATGGTTTTTCCCGAGGCCTTTGGTCCATGTATTGAAACAGACTATGAGGAACCTGTAGCCTTTATACGCTACCCGTAAGGTGCCTAGTGGTGCTTCATGCCTTTGTACCTGTGCATCACTGGTATTGAACATTTGCACATCACCATGTTGAATACCACAACGTACAGCAGGAAAAATGCGCAGGAAACCTCTGAAAATGGTATAAACGTCAGAATCCCCCAAGTCTCTACCAAACAGTTGAAATGCAAAAGTGCAGCAACGCAGAGGAGCCAAATCCCTGACCTCTCTCGCACGAGTCAACCCTCTACCCACCTACGCTCCGAACCACTGGCTGCAGAAGCATCGCGGGCGTACAAGACTCCTAAACGCGTGCTGCGCCGTATCCCACTGTGACCCCCTACTCCTTGGGTTTAGCGACTTGGCAAAAAATAAACACATTTGCAAACCAATTGAGAAATTAGGATTCTCTCTATATGACTCGCTCTCCCGTTCAGACACACGCTTCAGAGCATTCCCTTGTGAGTCCTTTTTGATTCTTCAGCATTGCTACGATTTTTAAAATTTGAAATTTCATTGACGTACACCGCTGCTGTAAACTGAGGCCTGTCGGCTACCTCTCGCGGCACGGTTGATACCTCTCACAAAGGCATTTGCTTGCAATCGAATCTCTATCTCCAAAACGATAAAAAGAACTCCTGGTTTTACTCACGGTTTGCCCGTGTAACCTTGCTCTCCTTTTTGGGTTGCTCCTCCAGATGAAGCGACGATTGTGCCTCCAGCGACTGGGTTTCCACCAGCATGCTGTCTGTTGCCACTAAACTTGTAGCGGTTATGAGAGTTCGCTCAACTAAAAATAGTTGACTTCAGTTCCCTATACAGGGGTTCTCTCGACGTACCACAAGTAATGTCTATCACAAGGACATTTGGTTGCCATAGGAACTCTAGCGCCAACGACAAGGAACTCCTTTTTTATTATGATGTGCCCGGTGAAGCGTAGCCCCTTTTTTCACTTGCTCCTCCCGATGAAGTAGCTAATGTACCTCCAGCAGCGTGCTTTTTGCCATCACCAAACTACCAGCGGTTGTGGGGGTTCGCTCAACTAAAAATAGTTGGCGTCAATTTCCTAAGCTGGAGTCTGTCGACGTATTGGCACTGATTATATTTATCAAAAGGTTATTTAGTTGCTATCAAAATACTAGCGCCAAGCGATAGTAGAAATTCGTAATCCTACTCGCGATGTGCCGGTAGTCTTCCGCTCGTTTTTCATAGTATAACTTGTTATACGCAGCCGCATAGGAATTTGGTACTGCGGAAGAGTTCTCTGTTATGTCCTACCACGCATTTTCAAAGCTTGACGTTGAATGAGATAACGTGATCGGAATTGGGATGCAATTTGATATATCGTTCCCTAAAAGTCATTGCACTCACTAAATAATTACTTGCTTGTCTACTTCCTTATTTGCGTGTTGACAAAAAGTCATAACAATAATGGTCAATCATGCTACGAATGTGAGTTGCTTATTATTATACATCTCAACGCTTTCGCCTGTTTGGACCAGACTAACAAGGAAACAGTGTAAACGGTGCGCCCGGACGAGTAGCAGGCACTCAAAATTTCCTATTGTTAACAACGGTTAACGACCCATGGGGCTCACCACTTAGCCGTGCGATACTGGGGTCGAGCACTGAGTGGTGCAGTGCTCGCTCCCAGTATCTCTCCTTAGCGAATGTGACATCCAGTTTCCATGCCGTGTCGCTCTTTTTCATATTTACCTTACAAGAGAAGTCTCTCAGGCGTATGTCTGAACTGCGAAAACGAATACCACTGTGAGAATCTACACCCTTCAGATGGTAGGAAGGGATGTTCCATTTTTGCAAAGTCCTTAAACCCAAGGAGCTAGGGAGCCTCAAAGTCTACTATGGGATCGCTTGCACACGTGCAAAACTACCGTAATCGGCCGAAATTTCAAAAATGGATATCATAATCGTGATTAGCGTCCAAGATAACCCCTTAGACAAAGTTTGGGTGGAAATTTTTTCTTCCTCTTCTCGACCTCGACCAAGTGGTCGCGAAAGTTCAACAGTGCCGCTTCTGATTGACCCCTGGCAATCGCATACCCATGGGAGCGTACGCTCATGTCACGGCGAGCCATCGTGATCAACTTTTTGAAAGATATCTCTGCACCCCTATCTTCAATAAAAGATCTCTCTATATGTAGCATTTTCAATTGGTGGGCTCACCAAAGGACTTTCAAGACCAATGTGCCGCCGTCTAACGATACGTTAGAATATGACGGCGACCTATACTCGCTGACCTGCTGGGACTGCAGTATCTACCAGACCGTTATCATTAGTGTGTCTAGTTCATTAGAACACCTTCGACAAGCAATAGGGTACAACTGGAGTTGTGCAACGATCAGCTGCCCTTCTTTGATCATGTGGGACACATGCTAGATGACATGAGGTTTTAATGGACACCCATTCTCGACTTTTGAACTGCTGCATTAATATGCTCTTCTCATTGCTTTATTTGTGTCTAGTTGGGGAAGTTCATTCCATTGTAGCCAAGGGTCCTATCCAAAATCAGCAGAAAATACAAAGTGTCGCATATACAGGGAGCAGCTGTTGAAAATCTCTCACTGAACACGTACTTCTCAGCCTATAGTGGAATATATGCATAGGGAAAGTTGGGAAGGTGAATGATACCAAAAGAGGAATAAACACTAAAAATGCAAAATTACTTCAAGGAATCGAACATCCGAACCTGTGCCTGCGATGCGCCGGCACTACCACTGAGCTGCCGAGCTGCTTGCCTCGGTGATGGAGCCAGACGTGTTTCAACATTTCTCTTATCTGCACGTGCATCACTCACGTACGTGTTAGATGCTGACAGTGCAATACATTCCTGGGTGTTCAGGGGTCCCTATTTCCTTCAATGATTTTGCAAAAATGGAACATCCATTCTTACTAATTGAAGGGTGGAGAATCTACCTGTGGTATTCGTTTTTGTCGTTCAAACCTAAATGTGAGTGCAAGCGATCCCATAGTAAACTTTGAGGGTCCTTAGCTCCTTGTTCTGTGCTCTCCTCCGCTGAAGCAGAGAGCACAGAACAGAGCTATAGCATTGTTTTCTTTACTATCAGTTGTCATCGTTTTTTCGTGTTAGTGGCACTTTTTATGAGGTGATCCCCCCCCCCCCCCCCCGTCCCTGAGCCGCTTTGCTCTGAGGGAAGCAGTTGTTCCTATTGTGAGTCGTCTCCCTAACTGTGATTGCACCGACGTCTTCAAGATGAGTGGCCGCCTGCCACCTTCGGACGAGTTGCTCTGGTGAGTAATTGAAGCAGAGCGACCTTTTTCGTTGAGTGGTATGTACTGCCACATATAAGAAGTGTCATAACTCGTGTAGCGCCATACGAATCAATATAGGTATAGCTTCTTCCTCTTTCCATATCGGACCGCGAAAAAAACAACAACAACAACGTTCATAAGAACGCTGACGAAGCGTGGTCCGAAACGAAGTGCATTTGTTGTACTGTCAGCGTTCTTACGTACTTATTTTTTGCGTATGTTTAATCAAACGCTGCAGGCTGCTGGACTTACAGTGCTGATTCTTTATCCGTCGGGGTAGCTACGTCGACCGATCCCCTGAGTGATCGTTTTTCCGAGTAGCACTACTTACCCTTGATCGCTCATTGTACCGTCAGCGACTCGGAGCTTGAGAAAATGAACCACTCTACATACGTGTTTATATTATAGCTGTGGATTTCTGATATGTCCCTATGCTTGATAAGTGTTTCACCGATTGGTGAGTGGAATCACATTGATCACAATAAATGGTATCGCAGTTCGCCATTTAATCCAGGGGCCGTATGTATCAGCATATCTCATCACACCCCGATCCCCCATCGGGGGAGATTCGGGGTAGACGAGCATACGGCCCCAGAGTAGTTGCACGTAGCAACTTGAGCAGCACTTTCTGAGGTGTGTGCGCATCCAACGAAATAAAGAAGAATTGACCACGCGCGCGTTCAGTTTTACTTCAGTCAAGTGGAAACTTCTGAAGTCACTTTTAGGCACAGCAGTGCTACGCTCACGAGCAGATCTTATCAAATGACATGTACTTGTGCGGCGGACGATCGCTACCCCTTTCTCCTAGTGTTTTTTTCACAGAGATAAAGGTGATCTAGTTGAGGTATCAAAAGGTGAGGGGTGAAGGGCAGATATAGCACCAACGGCTTGCGAATTCCGCAGGGCGCGAGGAGATTGAACGTGTTGTCTAGCTTTCCCTCCATTACTGATGAGCGTAGGGGGAATGATGCTCTGTTTGGTTTTCGTGTAAGGGCTCGTGTGGAACAAAAACCAAACGAACTCTTTGTTTTCCATACCTTTACAATTAAAGTATTACAATTATATGGTTTTACTCATTTATCATTTACAGTGCTGATTCTTTGTCCGCCGAGGTAGCTACGTTGACGATCCCCTAAGTGATCGTTTCTCCGGTTAGCACTACTTACCCTTGATCACTCATTGTACCGTCAGCGACTGGGAGCTTGAGAAAATGAGCCACTCTACATACGTGTTTATAGCTGTGCATTTCTGATATGTCCCTATGCTTGATAAGTGTTCCACCACATGGTGGGTGGGATCACATTGACAAGGTATCACAGTTCACCGTTCAATCCGACGTATTAATACTGTTGATACTTATCACAAGGACATTTGTGGTCGGATTCTTCAACGACTTAAATATCTTTAACAAAGAATTCACAGAGAGAACTCAGATAACACCATATCGCTTTACAAGCCTCGCTATCAGGAATTTCGGCTGTATTTTTTTCTGTTAAATTGCTGTAAGTCGTTGATGAATCCGGCCCTTGGTTGCCATAAGAACTCTAGCGCCAACCACAACAGGAAGTCCTGGTTTTATTACGATGTGCCCAGTGAAGCCTAGTATTCCGCTTCTTTTTCGCTTGCTCCTTCAGATAAAGTAGCGAATGTGCCTCAGCAGCGTGCTTTTTGCCATCACTAATCTAACAACGGTTGTGGGGCTCGCTCAACTAAAAATAGTTGGCGTCAATTTCCTAAGCTGAAGTAGTTTGTTAACGTATTGAAACTAATTATACTTATCAAAAGGTTATTTAGTTGTCATCAAGACACTAGCGCCAACCGATATTAGAAATTCGTAGTCCTACTCACGATATGCCGTAGTTTTCCGCTCGTTTTTCATAGTAGAACTTGTTCTACGCAGCCGCGTAAGAAGTTGGTACTGGGGAAGGGTTCTCGGCGGAGAGTTGTTGGATACACCGCCCTCAGAAAGGGGCGGGGCGAGGGGCGCGTCGAGGACAAGATGTCCGGGTCCCTGCCTTTACATGGAAGCATTGCATTTCTAATCACTTCCCTTGGCCCTGCAGCTCTATCCTGAACTGATTTCGTTCTTGAGGCAAGAGTTAGAGTCTTGTTCACCATATTCGGAGGAAGAGAGCTAAGGCGTCCGGTGTACTTTTCCGACAAGTACAGCAACATCTTAGCGAAGTATGTCATGACAACAACACGACCATCCACTAGAAAGTACTTCAACACAAGAAGAGTTGTCTGACCCTTGGAAAGAGAGGACGGTGAGATGGTTTTGCGCACAATTACGGATAAGCCTTCAATGTAGAACTCATGTCCGGAATCATCCATAGTCTCTAGTTGAGGCGAGAATTTAAAGTATTGTGGTGAAAATTGAAAGAATCTAGAGAGGAGAGCGACGTTCTCCTATCCTCATCTCCCTCCATAACCGAATCGACTGGAAAATGACTTCGGAGTTTCCCGAGATGCGCTTTCCAATCGTATCCTATCAGCTGTTAGGTTTTTGGACGACGTCACGCCATTTAACGACTTTTTCGCGCGCAGCAAACGTGTCCAAATAGTGCAAGGCGGAGGTGGGCTGCGGGCAGCACGGTGTACCGAGCGACTGCCCCCCCCCCCAAAGTTCTTTGCTGTGTCCTACCATGCATTACGAAGCTTTCAAAGCTCAACATTGGATGGGATAATGTGATCGAAATTCATTTATTTACTTACTTAAATACGTCTCAGGCATGCCACAAGTGTAAAACGGAGAACCAAAACAGAAGTAAGCCATGTGACTAAAGACTTACTAGTCTAGAAAGAAAAAGTGAAGAAGTGAGCAAGTTTACAACAAACGGGTGGTTACGGCAACGCTTGAAAACTAAACAGAAATCACAGATTCAAATCACTAATACGAGGACCAATCCACGCGGGGTAAGAGATAAGTGTAATCAGACATAACCAGACATAAGCAGGTCTGGAAGCAGGCTACAACACATACATTCTTCCCGGTAGTATAAATAAGCCTAAATTAGTAATTGCTTACTCCATTAAACTATATCAAACGACCACATCCATCTCTTCAGGCAAAACGCCTTGTGATCAGATGAGCATGAGTATGTTATTGAGGCAACGAAGCAAGCTTGCTTGTCCGCGTCAGCCTTTAGGTAGGTACCGGAACTTCGGCACATGGGGATGCTGGCCGCTCCATGGAACCGGCAACTAGGACAAGAAATCCGTAGCATCAAACTAACAAAAGTTGTGAAAATGGACAGCTATCAAAGAACAAGATCCCAGACTTTGGTTAAAAATAGATTGGTTCTCACAACCCATGTGGACTGGAGAGAGTAGGAATTTGGATGCAATTTGATATATTGTCACCTGAAAAGTCATTGCACTCACTAATTAATTAACTACTTGATTGTAGACTTCCTTATTTACGCGTGCGCAAAAAGTCATAAAAGCAATGGTCAATTATGCTACGAATGTGAGTTGCTTAAACATTATATCTCAACGCTTTCGACTGCTTACATTAGACTAACAAGGAAGCGGTGTGTCAGCGGTGCCCCGAAACGGCAAGAACGAATACTATAAGGAAAATCATAATCTTCTCCATCACGAATAGTGAAAAATGTTTTTTTTTTGCCGAATATTTTAGGCGGACGAGTGGCAGGCACTCAAAATTTCCTATGGTTAACAACGGCTAACGAGGCACGCAGCCAAACTCCCTACTCAGGCGTGCGACACTAGGGTCGGGGATTGGTGGTGAGTAATAGAGGCTCTCCAAGGGAACGTGATATTGATGGTTCTGCCTCCGTTCCACTTGGCTATTTCGCCACTTCACCCTAACATTGTATTTCCGTAAGGAAAAGGGTTATACAGTCTCTTGGTTAACTGCATTACAATATTTTCACTACCTTTTTCTTATCCACTCTTGTGATTCACTACTGGTATGTCAAGAGCGTAAAATTCGGTAATTTGCGAAGCTTCCATGTAGACACCTGCGATAGTTGAGATCCCAGTAGGAACATGGGAAAATGTGAAAAACGACAGGAGCTATCCATCAGAAAACACTGCCATGCATTCCACTACTCTAAAGGTCAAAAGCAAGTCGTTCTATGTTTGCCTTCCCTGGAGGAAGTGGTGCTGACACCACTTCCTCCAAGGTAGGTGACTGGGGACATGCTTATCACGAATCTGCATTTGTTTTTCAATATTTGATCATTTTTGGTAGGCCACTGGGGATGTGCTAGTGAAGTGTTTAGGATAATCGATTTGCTAAAACTGTTTAGTTAGATTAGCTAAGGAAGTAATTACGAACGTGATTTCCTTTTTTAACGTTACAGTGGAATATGTGAGCGTTGGTAGGTACGGTTGAGTAAGGTTGGCTAGATCAGAACTACCGATTTTGCCTAGGATCTGCTTTTTATAATTGTTGTCTAGAAGTTGTTTGGTCTGCTGATTACGAATATTGTCAGTGCTGACCTCTTCGTGTCTAGTGCGTTTAGGGAGCGAAGCATTAGCGAGGTCTGCAGGGTGACATAGGAGCCTGGCTTTGTTCCTCACGTCGGTGTTGCAGACAGCTTTCTTCTGCGCACAACCCCTCTGAGTCATGGTCTACTGGCGCAGATAGGATAGGCCTAGCTTACCGGGCTCTCCGTCCGATGACTCATGCTTGCTCGCGTTTCGGAGGGACAATCGCTGCTATCTTAAGTGAGAAGGCACCGATCTCGTACCGCACCAGTACTCGGCAGCTTCACTGTATTCTGTCCTGTACCAATTCACTACGACACGCATACCGCTGCGCACATAAGTTTTATGAAATGACTACATCATAACACCACAGAGTTCTTCGCGCACAACACACAAACAAAAACAAACGCAAGCACTGACTGCTTCCCGAATAGGAATAGTACTTCGCTCTCTGCTGTGTCGAACGAGGTGGACGCACCTCTGAGTCATTACAATGTTAGTTGACGTACTAACTGAAGATACGCTAGTTTCCCTTTTACACAAGGTTGGCTGGGGGTTGCCACTCCGCATTCCCAGATTCCATCCGGTCTAGATAGAAGTATGGGCTCTGCCGGTCTGAGGGATTGCCATTCGTTAGAACGTCGAACGCACGACCGCTCAAGAGAACGCACAACTGCAGGAATGCCGACTGGTCCATGCCGGCCGGCTGCGCCTCGACCCTCACATGTCGCGATTGCTTGGCTCGGAGCGCTCCCGCTCCCACAATCTTGCCCCGCTTAACAATCGATAGACGACGAACGCCATCGAAGCTGGGACGATTGAGAAATCAATAGTTTTTTCGAAATAACATGAAACAGCATTACAGCTGCAACATGGAACAATCACAGGATGAAACATTTACCTCACAGTATGAGCGAGCCCCTTACCTAGCAGGCTCGCTTTGGCTGCTACGGTACGTGACCGTAAATATAGCGGGAGCTATGTCTTATGCTCATGGCTCACCCCTACCGTATTCTACCGCGCTAGACTATTGTACGAGAAGCAATGTCATAGTCTTATTCATCACTCCAAACATCCACCGTAGGCGCGACACATCCCTTCCCATCCTTATTTACCATCTACCGTAATTGGCATAATTAGTAAATAGAATCGCATATCTTTTTTCTAATCCCATAGGGCATCCTCTAAACGAAGTTTGGGAAAAATGTTATTTCCGAGGTCGTAGAAGTACAATAATGCGTAGATACAACATGTGCAACTTGTCAGGCAAGCGCTGTGCTGTTCTAGTCCGTTCGCACAATGGAAGGCCTCAGCCAATTTGAAGAAACCATCACATTCATAAGCCGAACATACTCTAATAGAATACTACAAGTGCTCCGACACGGCTAACGGCGTGTCTCGCACTTGCGCGTTTCGCGCGGCCTTGCACTGACCTACGTCAAACAATATCTGTAAAACATAAAATAAGCTAACAACTAGGACCATCTGCATACATTATCGGCGTGAACCCGTTCCCAATTTTTTTCATAGGAATTCTCACCGGACCGTCCAGTAACGTCTTTGGTTTGTGCTGCTCAGTACCTCTGTCCCTCAGGTTGCTCCTCTGCAGCCGTTCCCATGAATTCAGACCCTGGTTACGTGACGAAGAGGACCCATCTTCTGAGCCTATACTCTTCTTGCACGACATAGGGGACACTTCCACTGAATCCAGAAGCTCAGAAAAGCGCATTTGCCACTGTCTGCGCAGATGATATGTCCTCTTAGGCCGGGGGCATACCTCCATCGCCGCGATGTCATCGCGGCGCTCAGTTCATGGCCATTCCGCCGCACGCGGCCTAATAGTCAAAGAAAACTTCGCCGCGGCCGCCGCAACAGTGGCGGTCGGCGTGCGCGATGCCTTCCCGCGCCCATCGCGGGCATGGCATACTTTTTCGCGCCGCGCGCGGTATTTAGCGCTGGTCCTGAACGGATCGCCGTCGCGCTCCCTTGCAGAGCGGTGGGCGATGCGACGAGCACAGAGAAATTCAAATTCTTTCGCGTCGCTCTGCAAAACTCATCGCCGCGATTCAATCGCGGCAACGGGAAGTATGCACGAGGCCTTACAGCCTCCTTATTGCTGGTACACCGTCTTGAGGCCCGATTCTTTAACGACTTACAGCAATTTAACAGAGAAAATTACAGCCGATACTCCTGATAGCGCACCTTATCAAGCGATATGGTGGGCGATAAGCCGCGTTATCTGAGCTAACCGCTGGAATTCTCTGTTAAAGTTATGTAAGTCGTTGATGAATCTCCGACCCCGGTTTCTACCTCCAGGTCCCTTCTTCCTGGTCGCTCTCCGTGTTCTCCCCCCCCCCCCCCGTCGTGGTCCCCCTTATTTCTCTACTTCATAAAGTTGCCCTCCCACGGCACGACGACGGTGAGCGGACGCCCGTAGCGCGACATCTGTCACATCTCCTAAACCCGCATGCTTTGTCTCCCTTACTGGTCCACTCATAATGGATCCCCTAGCTGGTCCTCCTTACTGCTCCCACTTATTTGTAACTCCCTAATGGTTCCTCCTTTTTGCCTTCACCCTTCTTGGTGCCACCTCCTGGTCTGTTTTATTGTTGTATGTACCAGCGTCGGTTGCCGGCTCCGCCGGCGTCGGGTATGACGGGCCACGCTAGGGGCGTAGCCGAAAACTAGCTACGCATGCTTCCTCACCCAGCGCCGTTCGTCGGCTCCGCCAAGTTTCAACGTGCTCGACGCTACGGATGCTTCCTTTCTCAGCATTGAAACTTGCTAATTGCAAGCACTAAAGCAAACAACGGTAGCAAAGACAGGAGCCTTCAAGGGGCGTGTGGTCCTCGCCAGCGGCGACTGCTCACCTCCCGGCGCTCTTCTTCGGAGAGAAGAGTCGAGATCGTGCCTCAAATAGTAGCGAAAACTTATTCTGAATCCAAAAGGTAACAAACGCTAGCAGTTGCCGCTGTGTCAAGCAGGATGAGGCTGCTCTTCCTCTCCTGCAGAAGAGTTGAATTCTGAAAGCGGGTGCTTTCGCACGATGCCGGTGATACATTTTCTTAATCCAGATGCTTCTATCAAGACGTAGAGGAGCCGTCTTCTGAATCCAGAAGTTCAGAAAGGCGTGCAGTTGCCGTTGTGCTCAGCTTGAAGGGACTGCACAGATGGCAGATTCCTTGTTCCCCATATGAATTACCTTACGGCTCGTTCCTTCTTCCTGTCCATCCCTCCTTTCCTCGTTGCCCTTCTTACTACTCCACCCCAATTAAGTAGCTCTCGCATGCTAATGGCACGTCGACGGCGAGCGAACGTCAATTGCACGACATCGGTGTCACATCTTCTAAATCCGGTCTCCCTTACTGGTCCCCTCGTAATGAATACCCTTGCTGGTCCTCCTTACTGCCCCTTATTGGTACTGCTACTGGTCCCACCCTATTGCCTAAACCCTTCTTGGTGCCACCTCCTGGTCTGCTTCATTGTTGCCTATCGACGCCGCATCCCGATGCCTATACCAGATCGCTCCTTCCTGGTCGCTGTCGAAGTCCCCCTTCTACTCTTTCCCCTTTAGTGGTCCTCCTATGCTCATAGCACTAAATCGGCGGCACGGCTTTTAAATCTGGACGCTCAGAAACGCACGTAGGTGCTGTTGTGTTAAGCTGCAAAAGGTTGGGCTCCCTCCTGCAGCAAAATCCCACGTTCAATAACAAATTTTTCCCCGGCTGTAGATGATGCGGCATATCTCACTCGGGTTAGATCACTCGACCGCCCCCGCTTTGGATGATGCAGCGTACCTCACTTAGGTTAGATCACTCGACCGCTCTCGCTATGAATGATGCGGCGAATCTCACTTAGGTTAGATCAGTCGACGGACAAACTCTTTTATATATAGGTGGTGATATCACTTTACGCACTTTATGTACGTGTGCACCTGTTTGCTGAAAGCCTTTCTTAAGTACTCCATAAATTGGCATTCATAAGCTGTCTATACTGTAATCGGCTATATCCTTTTAAGCATTTCATGTACTCCATAAATTGTCGTACTTAAAAACCTCTCAGAGCCTCCTTCTCGTTTGCCTTAAGGAATCGGAAGAAACGAATAATTGAATAAAGAGATTCTTGCTAGTGTTCGTTTTTGACGTTCCGGCGCATTGATGAGACAGTTACCCTCGTTACTATTCTACAAGTGCTCCGACACGCCAACGGCTTTCCTCGTATTTGCGTGATCGCACGAACATCTAGGATCATTATCTACTAAAAGCGATTTTTGAAAAATTTAAGATTCGCTAACATCTAGATTCTGCTGCGTAATAATACGGTCTAAGCCGTTCTCCACTGCCGTTCCTTTACCATAGGCATTCTCTCCTGACAGTCCAGTAATGTCATTGGTTTGTGATGCTCAGCACTTCTGTTCGTCAAGCTGCTACGCAACTGTCTTCATTCAAAAGAGCACTCGTTACAGGACATCGTTGACATGTCTACTAAATATAGACGCTCGCTACGCGACTTCGGTGACACTTTGGAATCGAAGCGTGGTCCTCCCTCACTCGTCCCTTCTGGATCCCCTTGCCTGTCTTCCTCCCTTACTGGTGTATCCTCCTCATCCCCCCCCCCCCCAACACCACCAGGTCCCACCTACTGACCCACTTCCTTCTTCCACCAATTAACTTCCTGCCTTACTGCTTCCTTCTTACTGGTTGCTCCGTTCTGGTCCCACCTACAGGTTCTCCCTTCTTTGTCGCTCCCCTTGCTCTCCTCCCCCTAGAGGTCTCCCTTACTGTCCTTCCCTCCCCGTCTTGGGCCCACCTCCAGGTCTCCCTTTCATTGTCGCATTCCTGGTCCCCACTTAAGACATCTCTTACTGCCTTTGCTCTTACTGCTCCTCCCACGCTCAAAGCAGGCTTCGGTAACACTTTATTTGAATCCAGATGCTCGTTGCGTAACGTCGGTGACATATTTCCTGAATCCGGATGCTCGGAAGTAGCTGCCGTTATGTCAAGCGTGTAGAGCCCGCGCTTTCCTTACTGCAGCAGCCTCCCATCTCGAATGGAAAATTTTGTCGGTAAGATCACTCGAACGTCGTCGACGGACAAACTCAGCCATATAGTGGTAGAAGACTGCTTACCAGAAGAGACCAATTCTGCTATATACAATTGGGCCGCTCCGATCTACCGTTCAGATACCCTACTGGTAACTCCGCTCGCATCACCCGGTAAGAAGAGCGTTGGAGCACTGTCCTGGAACCTCCGTTGAACGCGTAGCTACGAGGGTGTTGGTGCAGTTCCAATTCGGAAGGACTGTGTGGACTACCCTGAAGCGGCGCAAAGGAGGACACCTTGTGCTTAGTAATTATCCGCCTTGGTAAAAAGACACATCTATGTCCAAATACATCAGAAATTGCTTAGCACAGTTCGCCACTGGTGTAGAATACACCAGTGCTGTATAAAATTTTCGCGTAATGATGGGAAGGAGATGGTGCCGCAGAATTTCCTACATTGTACGCAAACTGACGCGTACGTACGTGTAGCGCAAGTGGCAGTGAGAGGGGACTAGGTCAAGCAGTAATAGAAATGATTCTACCATACGGGCACAATTTCTACAACGTAATCCTTTTAGGAGTTCTTGCGTTCACCTCACGCCGTTCCTTCGTACGTGCGATCATTCCATCGCGAATGTTGCTTCTGTTAAGTTCTTATGTTCTTACTAGATCCGTAAGGGGGAAGCTCAAACTTCGAACCTCCATAGCAAGGACGCGAGTTAGGTCAGACTTCTTAACGTACAGCATCCTGAAAGATTTTAATTTGCTGCTTGGGAAGTACGATGATCTGGTGAGTCTGTCTGCGCGTACCTGTTGAGCGTATCTTGCTTGACAAATATTTTAATGCTGTGTTATATTAGATGCGTTGATAACGCTGCACAAGAATTGATACCTAATTGAGTTGTCCACGTATTTTAGTTGTTTTGTTCAGTTCTTTTGTTAGTTTGTAACGCGTGGACTCATGTCTATGCCCAGATTAAATAAATAAATAAATAAATAAATAAAATGTGTTGTTCTTTGCTTTGGCTGCAAGTTCACTTCCCAATAGCCACTACAGTTGATGCTTTCCGTTGCTAGGGTATCATTTAACCAAAAATTTGCTCTGAACACCTGGCACCAGGTAAAGAAGGAATGACGCTGGAGCGATGGACAACGCAACCGCTCAGCGCAATGCCGACGTGGAGAATGAGTTCTTGATGGCTTTGTGAATACCGCTGGCCGGGAAGATAAGCTATAAGGTTACGGTGTAGGTTTTGTGCCCTTATGGCAATCATGCTTATCAAGCAGTACGTAACGGGCCAACCAAACAGGTAAAAACTCGTTCACACTTGATAAATGCCACGTCACCCCGTACTTGTGTTTGAGAACTGATGGGCTGCCCCCCCCCCAACCTTGTAAAAAAAAACTCTCGCCAATTTTTTTCATTTTATGCAGCACTGAACGTTCGCATAAAGATGGTCTACATAGTGACACTGTCGGGGCGGCCTTGCACCTCTGAATCTTTTCAAGAGTACATTGGCTGCTTCCTGATCTTCTGCAGAACCAAATTCCGGACTCCCCTGGGGGCCGCATTAGTTGGGCGAAGGGCGGCTGTTGGCAATTTGCCAGCAGCGCGGCGGCCCTGCGTACGTTTGCCACGGAGCGCGAAATCGTTCACTGCTATCATTACGCGCGTGAACACCAAATGAAATCGGAAGCGCTGATCCTTAGAGTCCGCAGCTGGGTTCTAGGGAAGGGACTCCAGGGTGGGTGCCGATCAAGCTGCTGGTGTGGAGGCTGCTTTCGTCGCTTAGGGGATTCCGCAGCTGGGTTCTGCGCTCTTCGAGCGCAGGACCAGGCTAGGGAAGGGACTCCAGGGTGGGTGCCGATCAAGCTGCTGGTGTGGAGGCTGCTTTCGTCGCTCAGGGGAGTCCGCAGCTGGGTTCTGCGCTCTTCGAGCGCAGGACCAGGCTAGGGAAGGGACTCCAGGGTGGGTGCCGATCAAGCTGCTGGTGTGGAAGCTGCTTTCCTCGCTTAGGGGAGTCCGCAGCTGGGTTCTGCGCTCTTCGAGCGCAGGACCAGGCTAGGGAAGGGACTCCAGGGTGGGTGCCGATCAAGCTGCTCGTGTGGAGACTGCTTTCGTCGCTCAGGGGGAGTCCGCAGCTGGGCTCTGCAAAACCGCATACAGCTGGAAAATGGGCAGAAAACGCCTGAAAATTGAGTGGACGTTAAAACTCCTGAGATCTCATCCAGTCAATTGAAATGCAAAAACGCCGACATGCAGAGAAACCGAACCCCCGACCCAACGATCAGAGTGAGACCCACTGCACCACGACCCGCCTAGCAGAGGTGGCCTCGCGGGCGTATAAGAGGCACAAACCGCACGGCTTCCGCGCTCCGTCGTCAAAGTGGACTGCAAGCGGCTGCGTCGCGTGCGTCGCTGGGCATGTTGCCAACAGCCGCCCTTCGCCTTAATCCTTCGGCCCTCCCCTGGGCGACAAAAGCAGTTTCCACACGAGAACTCGGATGGACACCACCCCAGAGTCCCTTCCCTAGCCTGGTTTTGCGCTCAAAGAGCGCAGTACCCAGATGCGGACTCCCTCTGGGCGAGGAAAGCAGTTTGCACACGAGCAGCTTGGATGGAACTCAAAATCTATTCCGATCTGGGGTGCAATCCTAGTTGGTGGTGGCCACTCTGGCGATTTCATAAGAACTGAATGTGTTCAGTATTGAAGCATATTGAACCTACCACTCCTTAGAAAACAACTGCACTAACGAAACCAGGATAAATAACACTAAGAACTTGAGAATATATATTTGCAAGCTTGATCGGTAACTTTGCAATTGATTCGGACGGAGTAAATTGTCTACTCAGTGTCCAAACGTTGGTTGACGGCGTCTTGGCCCAATTTTATTTTATCTTACAGATATTATCTGTTTTAGCTCCTTGGAATTGATCTTCAAAAATATAATAAAAGGGTCCTCCCATACTAGATTTGCACTGAGAATGACTTTTTAGGTTTGTTTATGATTTTGAAGCTGAGCTACCATTATAGGTCATACAATCAGGACAACCATTGTGCTAGCACATGTAGGAGAAGTCCTAACTCGTGCAAAACTTTACGAATCAACGTAGGTACAGCTCTTTCCTCTTTCCATATCGAACCCGATAAAAACAACAACAACAGCAACGCTGCCTCGTCATAAGAACGCTCAGGATGCATGGTGCGAAGAGAAGTGCACGTATTGCACTCCTGTCAGTATTCTTACGTGTTTATTTTTTACGTATGGTTATTCAAATGCTGCAAGCTGCTGGACTTACAGTGCTGATTCTTTATCCGCTAGGGTAGCTACGTTGGCCAATCCCCCTGAGTGATCGTTTCTGCGGTACGCACTACTTACCCTTGATCGCTCATTGTACCGTCAGCGACTCGGAGCTTGAGAAAATGAACCACTCTACATACGTGTTTATATTATAGCTGTGGATTTCTGATATGTCCCTGCTTGATAAGTGTTTCACCGATTGGTGAGTGGAATCACATTGACATGGTATCACAGTTCACCGTTTAATCCAGAGTGGTTGCACGTAACACCTTGAGCGGCACTTTCTGAGGTATGTGCGCCCCCAACGTTGAATGAATTGACCACGCGCGCGTTCAGTTCCACTTCCAGTCCAGTGGAAACTTCTGAATTCACTTTTAGGCACAGCAATGCGACGCTCACACGCAGATCTTATTGAATGGCATGTACTTGTGCGGTGGACGATCACTACACTTTCCTCCTAGTGTTTTTTCTTCATAAAGGATCTAGTTGAGGTATCAAACGGGGAGGGGTGAGGGACAGACATTGCACCAACGGCTTGCGAACAACGAGGGGCGCGAAGAGATTGATCGAGTTGTCCAGCTCTTACCGCGAGGACATCAGGATCAGGGATGAGCGGATTATCCGTTATCCGGTTTCTGGGGGTTTTGGCCTATCCGTTTTGTTGTTCGTTATCCGGCAATTTTGGGCCGGATAACGAACAACAAATTAGTTGATAACCAGGTTTGGGCGTGGTACTGAATAGCTGTGTAGAAGCTTTACAATCATAGGAGTGATCGCGAGCAACAATAGAGGGCATTTAAATCTAGAAGGGTGGGGTGATTTCAGGCACAGGTGACGTAGTTGGAAAGACGTCTAGCTTCCATCCTTCCAGGGTCGTTCATTTATACCATACATCTATAAAATCTACTATGGGCTGATTTCTTCATGAGCTTTTCACCACAAGCCATATGCAGACCAAGAATGCATACAAGCTGCCTTGATAATATTACTGACGGTCACAAGTGGAGGTCCTGGCACATACAAGATGAACTGTTTAGTGCCGAATTTAGCGTTCTTTTCCACGACCGCAGTATGTAGGTAGCATTCGGCAATGGTATTTTAGTTTTTACTGATAGACTGTTGTAACGCCTGCACTATGTTAAAAAAAAAACTCCATTAAAGTCGTTAGAAAGGACTTATAATTTGACAGCAGTTGCGTTCCATATCTGATGTTGAAACTTGAGCAGTTCAAGCCCAGTTTTATTTGTTGTTTGTTCGTTATCCGTTTTTCCGTTATCCGGCGATTTTTGGGCAAAATTTTCCGTTATCCGTTATCCGGGTTTCAAAATTTTGTTATCCGCTCATCCCTGATCAGGATGATACGGCGACATTCTGGACGTTCTGGAAGAATTTTTCATTGCAGTCAAATTCTTTTAACATTATGACGAGGTAGTACTGTAGTACATTACAGTACTAGTGCAAGAAGTGTATTCGTATTTTCCGATTATTCTATTTGTTTGTCCAAAAATTTCAGAACGACGGCTACAAATCATGATAAGTGACGTTAATAAATCAGTTCTTAGCTTTACTCATGTTGTGCACATATGCCACTTTCTATATTCTGCATTTGAACTACTGGATCTCTCAAGGATTAGACTTGAAAATTATAAGGATAAAGGACGGCGTTGCTTAGTCTGTTTTAGGAAGCGCGACGCATTCGACTTTTATGGGATGTCATGGAGGCGATAAGAATGCATATTTGGTCATACAGTGGCCTGCAGTGGCCAGCCGATGAACAAGTCAGCGCTTCATCCTTTCCAGACAAGTGTGGTACCAAGTCGAGAAATCCGAACCGAAAACCTGGTACCGGATGCAGACAACAGCCGTCACCTCTTGCGACTGAGCTGCTCGCGCTCTTCTTCTTCTTCTTCTTCAGCGTTTGTCCCGCTTCGCGGCGGAGTCCGCTATTCTGGTGTAATGACGCCACCTTTCATTATCCAGCGCTAGATCAGGGTGGAAACCAGCTACTTTCAAGTCCATATGTAACGTATCAGCCCATCGTTGCTTCGGGCGCCCTCTAGGCCGCTTTCCTATTACCTCGAACTTTAGACCTATTTTGTGGTCGCTGTCTTCTTCTCCACGCAGAACGTGGCCGTACCATCGCAAGCGAGCTTCGCGCATCTTGTCAGCTATCAGCGCGACACCGAACTTCTGCCGAATGACAGCGTTTCGAATGCGGTCCATGCGGGTGACTCCACCCATCTAGCGCAGCATCTTCGTCTCCATGACGCTGAGGCGCGTTTCAGCTTCCCTAGTCGCAAGCCAACGCTCAGCACCGTACAGCGCTACTGGCCGGATGACTTCTCTGTAGGTCTTCGACTCAAAGCGCTCTGGTATCTTCTTGTCGCGGAGCACCCAGGGTAACAGAGTAAAATATGGAGTCATTATTTCAATCGCTGTTTGGAATTTGGTCCCCATGTTAATCTAACAAGGGGAGGCGGATGCTGTCATCATGTCTGCAAGAGGCTTCAAATGATGGTGCTTCTTGAAGAAGTTCGAAGAAAATAGAGATCTCTCAACAGTGTGCAAAGCTGGAAGCAGATCATAGATCTGCTTCCAGCTTTGCACATTGTTGACATAACTTGTTGATAATTTTTTTAGTTTTTTCAAGACTTTTCATAATTTTGAAAGCGTTCCTTTTTAAATGCTATTGTGTTCCTATATCTATCGTTAGAGAATAGCTCAGTTCTTATGTTCCTTCCAAATTTTAGAAATTTTGCATGGATAATATTAGCTTTCTATCCCATTATTTTCTGGGTGGAGCTTCTTCTGGAGGCTTTCGTAAACAGGCCGTTGTAGCTTGTTTTTACTGTTTTGTTCTATCTATTATAGTAAGGTATTGAGTTCCACTTTGCTCGTTCCTCCTTACAACCGAAAGTGGGTACTGATGAAGGCGGCTGACCTACTAGGCTGCTATCAGGAGCCGCTCCGCCTAGCGACTTGCAGTGTTGGTGAGCCAGTGCTCGTCTTCATCAAAACTCTTATTCCTACCCCTACAGGAATTTGGCTTCATCAGAAGCGCAGTGGACGGGAATGGGCTGCTTTACGACGCGAACCGATGGGGAAATCAGTGTTTTATTCTAGCTGGACGATTCCACTGAATTCTTTTCGTTCCACTGACTGAACTCACTGCTTCCGCTCGAGATTCTTCAACAAATTGCAACAAACTGCAAATTTTCCTCTAGAAAATTTAGGCATTCTACTTGTGCGTGAAATCGTGGAGGTCGAATGATAGACAGTTCTATGCCTACATCTTCTTGTGAAGGTCTGACAGTCACCAGCCAACATTTAAAGTCGAGTCGCCTCTTCTAGTTCGTATTTCTCTATTGTTGGATATTACGTATGTTTTCTATAGTCCCACAAAGTTAAGCAGAGAACAGTCGCACGAGCGGGCGCCAGCAACGTCTCTATTCGTCCCTGCCATATGCCAGAGTGCTCCAATGGATCTTCCTTGCTCGAGCGCCCCGAAGAGCGCCACATCTTGCGTTCAGGGCATTCACGAAAAAGTCCGACCAGCACGCTAGTAAGCATTATATTCCATCTTCTTTTGATATCTCGTTTAACCCAGTCGGTGACGGCTCTGCTCCACGTTCGGCATTAAGTTGACGGCTCACCTAATTTTCGACGACTTGGCTCATACAATAGCGTGAGGTAACATCCTCTTTGGCGTCCATAGCGATCGTTTCATAGATCGTCGTGTGAAAATGCCCGTTGTTGGCGTGGTCACCTTCGTGGCCTTCTATCCTTTCACATGTTTCTTCGATTTCTACGAAACCTCTGCGTGCTCGGCGCACCCAGGACGTAGCGATCAGCGATGGACGTGCGGCCATTAGAAGAAAGTTATCCTTCATATTCTCTAAGTATGAGACGAACAGAGCAGCAAGGAGAAATGGCTGAAGGGTTGTGTTAACAGTTTGCAGACTTTTTTGAATTTGGAACCATTAATACTATTAATTATTAATACTTAAGTATTGAAGAATTAATTTCTAATTTCATACATGTCTTCATTTTATTTTTATTTTGTTGGGCGTAAATAGGGTCGGGGGGGGGGGGGGGGAGGATGTCACCCCATACTCAGAGGTTGTCCGCCTTGGTAAGAAAGCACGTGTGTGTGTGCGTGTGTGTGTGTGAAATTGCGTCAGAAATGGCCTACTTCAATTCACTGGTAGAACCACACCGGTGTGCAAAAAAAAATCCAGTTTCAAAAAAAGTGTTGTGTTGAGGGTGACCCCGACCCCGACCTTATTTGCACCTTTTGTTGTTTAATCCGAAGTTCAATATTATCTCGCTGACGATGTCATCTTTTCCACGCACAACGTGCTCTTAAGATGTCCATGGACTGGCAACTGGAATGGATAAGAAGTGGTTCCGCGATATCCCGGAGAAATAGAGTGTATGGCGCATCCGACGAAAGAACTATTCATCATCATTGTTTCGGATCAATTATGTGTTTTTTTTTCTAAAAAAGTAAGTGACAGAAGCAAACCCTGATCTTATCTCTTCGTTTCGGAACGCGCCTCCTTCCTCCCTCCCCCCCTTAAAAATGGTCCAGGAAGACGTTGCGAGACATATGGCGAAGGTTACCCCTTTGAAGACGACTTTCGATGTCAAAACAGTGTTCGAAATCCCATTGTGTGCAATTGCACACACCACTTCATTGACAGCTTCCCGGCATGTTCATGAATACGAACTTTTGCTTCCCGCGGGAAGCCTTGAACATTTCCGGGAACGTTCGTGAATACGCTAACAGGTTTTCTCGTTTTCTGTAGCCGTATTCTTGAGCATTCCCGAATCTTCCCGGCTTCCCACGGGAAGCGACCGAGGCGAGAGAGCGCGGCAGGAGAGAGGGGCTAGAGGTGATATCGCTTTGATATCGGTTATCTCCCGCTCCCGCCGTTTCATGAATACGGCCTTTGGAGTTGGATTCATCAACGACTTACATAATATTAACAGAGAATGCACAGCGGAAAACTCAGATAACGCGGCTTATCGCTCACCATGACCCTCGATAAGCCGCGTTATCTGACTTTTCTGCTGTGAATTCTCTTTTAAAGTTATGTAAGTCGTTGACGAATCCGACCCCTGAATGCGAACATCGGGAAGACGGTTTCTCAGAAAACAGTTACACGTTTGCAGGCCCGGCGAAGAAGAAAGTGACAATATTGAAACGGAAGGTGGACAAAATTTTGCAGTAATCTTGTTAAAAGCTGAAAATTTTAGCTCGACTCCATAGTTTATTTATTTGTTCAAAGAGCGGTAGTATATACAATACCGCCCGCGTCGCGCGGTCAAAAAGACGGTTTGCGACGGAAAAATCCGTCGCAAACCGTCGCAGGCTCATAACTCCTTCAATTTTAAGTTCTTTGAGAAACTGTTGATACCGTTGGATTCGTCTCCTCGAGATCTACACAAACATCTATAAAGCCTTACCAGACCGCAGCGTTTTCACCGTGGGTGGTCTAAAAAATAACTGCAGCAGGCTTATGCGATTAGAGCACCTTATTTTCCAGGACGTGCATGTGACGTGCAGTGTTTCGGAGTATCTCAAGCATGGCGTACGTTGTTAGCTCTGCTCTGTTATGCCTGGAATGCTCCGAGCGTGCGCCGTGCACAATTTATATAGGATCGACCCTATCAATCGAGCGGGAGAAAGCATGCCCACTGGGTTTCTATCTTCACTCAGTGGAAAATGTAAAGCCTTCAAGACTATCTTGCACCGTTTGGAGAATTTTATAAGAAATTTCCAGCCGTCCTACTTAGGATTTGCTCCAGTCAGTCCGACGAGCGTTTGGAGTGCGCCGTGTGCAATACGTATGGAGATGAAACTATCAGTCGAATAATCGAATGGGTTCGACAACTGGTGGAGTGAGCGTTTGGGGAGTTCCGTCATAAATTTCCAACTGCCCTGTTAAGGAATTGCTCTAAGGCACATAGAGTCGAACTTTTCAATCGAGGGTGCGACCGCTTGCAAATTGCACGCGCGGGCATGTTCGGAGCGCAATAACTCTTTCAACTTCAAATCGTTTCGTCTGCAACTCGTGGGTTTTGTAGGCAGTAAAACGGACTAATAGCACACTAAAGTAGAATGGTGTAGCTTAGGAAGAGGCAATGTTACAGGGGTGCGAAAATGCAGGTGAGGCTTGTGTGACGCATTTTTTTTCCAAGTTCCATGGACTAATAGCACACTAAAGTAGAATGGTGTAGCTTAGGAAGAGGCAATGTTACAGGGGTGCGAAAATGCAGGTGAGGCTTGTGTGACGCATTTTTTTCCAAGTTCCATGGACCACTGCGGGAAGACCCGGAAAGCAAACGGCCTTAAGATGCGTATGCGAACAGAGCGCTTAAAGTACCTCACGATGACGTGCTCAGAACTCCTCAGCTTCCTAAACTGCCTTAGCCTCAGCTGCCAGTTTAAAGCGGCGGAAGATAGCGGTTAGAGTTTCTTGCGCTCTTACTCGCCCAGATTTGAGTGATCAACACTCGCAATGATACCGTCCTCTTCAGCATGAAAGGCGCTATCGAATGGTACCAATTTCGACCTATTTTGGAAACATCGATTTTTTGGCAGATTCGCATCCAGGACGAGGCCGCTCGAAGCCGCGGCAGGTGGACGTTGACGTAATTGAAAATCGATATCTTCGAATTGGGTCACGCTTGATACCGTTCGACAGAGCTTTTCATGCTGAATTGAAGGGTGTTATTTTGAGTAGGGAAAACTGTAAAATGGGCGAGTATGAGCGAGGAGAACATCGACCGTTGTTGTGCTAAATTGCACGCGCGGGCATGTTCTGAGCTCGATAACTCTGTCATGTGTGAACCTTTCCGGTTGCAGCTTCTGCGTTTCGTAGGCAGCAAAATGCTCTAGTAGTGCGCTGAAATACAGCAATGTAGCTTATGACTGGACAAAGTTACAGCAGTGCAAAAATACAGGTTAGCCTTGTGTGACACGATTTTTTTCCAGTTTCAGTCGACCTGCCATTATTCGCCCAGATTTGAGTTTTCGACACTCTCAATATCACCATTAGCTTCTCCACGAAATGCTCTATCGAACGATGTCAATCTCGGCTAACTTCAGAAAAATCGATTTTTTGGCAATTTCCCATCGAGGACGGGGGCGCAGGCTGTTTCGAGCCGTTTGAAGAATTTTATAAGAAATTTCGGGCCCTCCTACTCAGCATTTGCGCCAATCTGTCCCTGCTAGACTTTGGAGTGCGCCATGGACAATGCATATGGAATCGAACCTATCAATCGAATGAGCGAATGCATGTTCACTGCGCTTCAGTCTCCTCTTAATGGAAAATGTGATGTCACAAGGCTATTTTGAACCGTTTGAAGAATTTTATAAGAAATTTCCGGCCTCTCAATGATTAACTCGGTGGCTGAAGTCCGCCATTCTGTGTTCGCCATTCTGATTTCTTCATGTTTGTGCACTAATAGGGCAAGTATTAGGGTGGGCCAAAAGTAATGAGACAAAATGAAAAAAATCTTTATCTCTTTATAACTCAATTACAACTCAACGATGCTGAGGAGTGTATTTGCCATTAAGGGCAACGACCTTGCTGCCATCGCTCAGCCAACTTCCCGATCCCATCCTTCCAGAACTGCTTGAGCCTGGTGTTGATCAACTGCTCGATATGGTTGTCAACGACTGCTTGGGTTCTTGTGTCCCTTCCGACCAGGAAGTCCTGTAGGCTCAAGAAGTAGTGGTAGTTGCATGGAGAGATGTCCAGCGAATACGGTGGGTGAGGCATGTGAACGTAGCCCAGCTGGCCAAGCTTATCCGTGCTTACTTGTTCCCGATGGGGTGCGGCGTTGTCGAAGAGGAGAACCTTCTTGAAGCGCTGCGAATGAATAAGAGCGAGTCGCCGGCCCATCTCTTCTATTTCGTTCACCATGGCCTTGGAGTTCATCGCGGTGCTCTTGGAAAACAGGCTCCGGTAAACCGATCCATGGGCGCAGACCCCAAAGCTCCGAAGATGCTTCTCGCCGTCAACATCTCGCCGAATAAAGGTCGGTAACAGGTCACCAGGCCTCACCCAGACTCGCTGCTTGGCAGGATTAAGGTAGAAGATGTACTTCTCATCCTGCGTGAATATTGAGCCCAGGCTGCTCAGGGTTGGGAATTGGGGGAGATTTGCGCGACACAGGTCGACTCGTCAGACTGGGGTTTCGGCATGAGACAGGCTGGGGTTTTTGGCATGCTTCTGGAAAGGGCGGAAGTGGTAACTTCTCAGATGGGCTTCAGTAAGTAGCACACAAACATACAAATACAACAAGTACGAATCCAGACTCCAGCCACGAGATATATGGACACGGCATGGGGTGTCTCATTACTTTTGGCCCCCCCCCCCCCTAATAGTGAGCCACTACCGGCTGAGGTCTCCAGCTACTCGCCCCCGTGACGTCACATTCGGCGCGCGAACGAGGTTTCGCACGACGTCTGACGTCTCTCGCCGCAAACCGAGTTTCTTACTCGCAACACGAGGCGCTACATGTGCTGTCCTACAGGGTTAGCCTCATCCCCTTCATTATACGGAAGATTCAGCTGCTGGGGATGAGGTGTTCATGAGCTCATTGAGAGCAAACAGGCACATACGATCAACACTTCATCCCATTTAATCTCTTTAGCTTTTTGACCAGCTGTCCTAGATTATCTATACTTGCCCTATTAGTGCACAAACATGAAAAAATCAGAATGGCGAAGGCAGAATGGCGGACTTCAGCCACCGAGTTAATCCTTGATAGGCCGGAAATTTCTTATAAAATTCTTCAAACGGTTCAAAATAGTCTTGTGACATCACATTTTCCATTAAGAGGAGACTGAAGCGCAGTGAACATGCATTCGCTCACTCGATTGATAGGTTCGATTCCATATGCATTGTCCATGGCGCACTCCAAAGTCTCGCAGGGGCAGATTGGCGCAAATGCTGAGTAGGAGGGCCCGAAATTTCTTATACGATTCTTCAAACGGCTCGAAACAGCCTGCTCCCCCGTCCTCGATGGGAAATTGCCAAAAAATCGATTTTTCTGAAATTTGCGAGATTGACATCGTTCGATAAAGCATTTCGTGGAGAAGCTAATGGTGATATTGAGAGTGTCGAAAACTCAAATCTGGGCGAATAATGGCAGGTCGACTGAAACTGGAAAAAATCGTGTCACGCAAGGCTAACCTGCATTTTCGCACTGCTGTAACTTTGTCCAGTCATAAGCTACATTGCTGTATTTCAGCGCACTACTAGAGCATTTTGCTGACTACGAAACACAAAAGCTGCAACCGGAAAGGTTCACACATGACAGAGTTATCGAGCTCAGAACACGCCCGCGCCTGCAATTTAGGACAACGGTCGATGTTCCCCTCGCTCTTACTCGCCCACATTGCAGTTTTCCCTACACCCAATAACACCATTCAATTCAGCATGAAAAGCTCTATCGAATGTTATCAAGCGTGGCCCAATTCGAAGATATCGATTTTCAATTACGTCAACGTCCACCTGCCGCGGCTTCGAGCGGCCTCGTCCTGGATGCGAATCTGCCAAAAAATCGATGTTTCCAAAATAGGTCGAAATTGGTACCATTCGATAGCGCCTTTCATGCTGAAGAGGACGGTATCATTGCGAGTGTTGATCACTCAAATCTGGGCGAGTAAGAGCGCAAGAAACTCTAACCGCTATCTTCCGCCGCTTTAAACTGGCAGCTGAGGCTAAGGCAGTTTAGGAAGCTGAGGAGTTCTGAGCACGTCATCGTGAGGTACTTTAAGCGCTCTGTTCGCATACGCATCTTAAGGCCGTTTGCTTTCCGGGTCTTCCCGCAGTGGTCCATGGAACTTGGAGAAAAAATGCGTCACACAAGCCTCACCTGCATTTTCGCACCCCTGTAACATTGCCTCTTCCTAAGCTACACCATTCTACTTTAGTGTGCTATTAGTCCGTTTTACTGCCTACAAAACCCACGAGTTGCAGTCGAAACGATTTGAAGTTGAAAGAGTTATTGCGCTCCGAACATGCCCGCGCTTGCAATTTGCAAGCGCTCGTCCCCCTCGATTGAAAGGTTCGATTCTATGTGCATTGTTCTCGGCACACTTCAAAGGCTAGCTGGACAGTCTTAGAGCAATTCCTTAGTAGGACGTCCGGAAATTCATGATAGAAGTCCCCAAACGCTCACTCTACCAGTTGTCGAACCCACTCGATTGATAGGTTCTACAGATTCAGATTTTCTGCCAATAGATTTAGAGTCTCAGAGGTTAATCTCTATACGCATTGCATACGACGCACACTTAAGTCCCGCCGGGACAGATTGGAGCAATTCCCGAGTAGGGCGGCTGGAAATTTCTGATAAAGTTCTCCAGACGCTCACTCTACATGTTGTCGCGCCAATTCGGTTGATAGGTTCGATTCCATTGTCCACGGTGCACTCCAAAGTCTCGCAGGGACAGATTGGAGCAAATACTGAGTAGGAGGGGCCGAAATTGCATATAGAATTCTCCAAACGGTTCGAAATAGTATTGAAGGCTTTAAATTTTCCGGTAGGGGAAGATAGAAGCGGAGTGAACATGCTTTCTCCCGCTCGATTGATAGCGTCGATCCTATATACATTGTGCACGGCACACTCTCGGAATACTCCAGGCACGACAGAGCACTGACAACGTACGCCATGCTTGAGATACTCCGAAAACACTTCACATCACATGCACGTCCTGGAAAACAAGGTGCTCTAATCGCAAAAGCCTGCTGCAGTTATTTTTTAGACCACCCACGGTGAAAACGCGGAGGTCTGGTAAAGTTTTATAGACGTTTGTGTAGGTCTCGAGGAGACGAATCGAAAGGTATCAACAGTTTCTCAAACAACTTAAAATTAAAATTAAAGACGGTTTGCGACGGATTTTTCCGTCGCAAACCGTCTTTTTGACCGCGCGACGCGGGCGGTATTGTATCTACCACTATATAATTGAGTTAGCCCCTGCCCTGTAGATGATGAGGCGTATCTCACTCAGGTTGGAAACCTGGCTGAGATACGCCTCGTGCAACCACGCGCAATCTCATGGAACCCCTTGCGACGCCTCCGCGTACCTCGCGCGGGCAACGTCTGCCGTTCAACATGGGGTGTTGTTACAGCAGAGGACGGGTAGCCTCCTCCTGCTTGACACAACGGCATCTGCGCGCGTTTCTGAGTGCCTGAATCTAGAAGACGGGCTCCCTTCGTCGCACCACAACCTTCTGGAGTCAGAAGAGGAGACACCGTCGTCCTACTCAGACATTCGATAACTACGACCCGAACAGAAACGCAATTCTAGCCTCACGACACCGCGGCTAGTATCGAAAACAGCACACAACAGATGTTGCTATCCTGTGGAGGCGTTCACCACATAGGTGGCTACTGTTGCGAGGCGTTCACCACATAGGTGGCTACTGTTGCTAATGTGTTGCAAGCTGCTGTAATTGCTGGTGCTGTTCTGTTGCAAGGTGGCCCACGCAACAGAACAGCACCACATAGCGTGCGCCACCCTCACCCTGCAATAGAATAGCACCAGCAGGTGCAATTAGCTGGCTGCCTTCGAACCCCTTACGCTCGTGTAGCCCCTAAAATGGTCTAGGGGCCACACGAGCGGATGGGGTTCGAACGCCACCGCCCATATCCAGCCCTTAGCATGCCGGTGAACAATTGTAAAATATGAAAAATTTATTTCCGTAAAAAACGTACAATGCGATACGATACGACAAGAAAGAAGCGCATTACGATAATACGGTAAAGAAGCGCATCGCATAAAATGTACATACACATACACATAACACAACACAAATAACACTTCTCAAGATGCATAAAGAGGATATGATATGCGGGATCTTCAGATGAATAGTATAGTATAGATATAGATATAATATATGTGTATCAAATAATATATATGTATATATATATATTCTAAAGGTGCAGCTCCAAGAGGGGTCCACTTTAGGCCGTCTTATGGACAGATTAAATCAAATTAAATAAACTAAACTAAATCTAAACACATAAATCGGAAATCATTTCATTTCATGTAATTAATTAATTCCTCAATCTCTCTAGAACTAAGAGTCTAAAAGCCAGCTATCAGAAGTGTCTAAATAGCCGGCATACGAAACTGCACCAAACTTAAAGCTTAAACTTTGGAGACAAATATTCCCACTTTCCACACACAAATTTTTTTTTAGCCACCCCTCACCCCAAATGCCATGCCAAATGGGTGGACCCCCTTAGGGGTTGCACCTAGCACCTAAAATAGAAATCGACACTTTAGAAAAATGAGAACACATGGAATAGATCGTTAAATTTGTTAACCGTGAAAAATGCACCCCTGGATACCGGATAAGGAGTAGAGTAAATAGTGTTGTGAGTGTGAGAATCTGCATGAGCACCAGAGGAGAAGTGAGCACCGACAGTGAGATGGAGGACTATGAGCGGAATGTAATAATAAGGTAGAGTGTAGAGGAGAAAGACTTATAAAAGAGAACACCTAACGTAAGTGAAGGAAGTGATAGCAAAATGAATAATAAAGTGAAAACAAGAAACAAGGCCAAAAAAGAGTGATGACAAGAAAGAAATGGAAATAGGAGAAGGGGAGGTGTGCGTTAAAGTATTGAAAATCATTCGATCAAGTTTTTAACTTCGATTTTAATCGTGGATGGCGAATGAGGGAGAATTAACGAAAACGGTTCTGTCTTTTAGGATGGGAAGGAATGGTGGAACGACAAGGTGGAACGAAAACAAACGGGAGGTGTATCGATACCACTTCGTAACCAAATCGGGAAACTGGCCAAGGAGCGAGGACCCACCAGAAGGAAATGACCAGTGAGATCAATAAAAAATCGGCATTCTAGAAGAAGTCTAATGAAATATTCTATTCTAGAGTGCTCTTGTCTCCATGCTGTTTTGTAACAAAGTTTTGTGCCTCTTGCAAAAAGTTCCCGAGAAGAAGACTCCGAAAAAGCGGAGAGCAGTTTGGCTTTGACGCACCCTTACTTAATAGAAAACCAAGTGCGAAAATGATGAAAATGACAACATTTTAAGAGTAGGCAACGTGACAGTATGGAATAGCAGAATAACACTATAAACAAGAGGCAAAATCAAGCAAATTATAGACAGAAACAGGGCTAGGAAACTGAACCGTAAGAAACAGACCAAGTTGATGTGCTGCTCGGAACTGAGACGCGGAGGAGGTCGTGGTGGCCACGGTCCTGGAGGCCACAGCACAGGTGCTCTGAGTTACAGCCGCTCTTAGTCTTTCCTCCACGCGGTGTCGTCGTCTTCTTCTTCTTCGTCTTGGGGCGTGCGCTGGCTCGTACTCGGCTGGCTCCCAATGCGGATCATTTTTACTTTCTAAAAATTAATTATGACAGCAACGTGGCAGAGATTTTTCTTTTGTTTCCATCCAAGCATTATGGTGAAGAGGGTACCCACCGGTGCGGGAACTAAACGCCCGTTCGCGTCGAGAACGTATTTGCGGATGTCGTTCCTAAAAAGGTTATAACGTAGATGGAGGTGATTATTTTCTTGGAATGCAGACTAGAAGAAAATTGGCGATGACGTACAGTGCTCTCTGAAGAGCACCTCTGACGTGAACCGTCCAGCGAGCTCTCGCCTTTTTCCGCTCCTCGAACTCGGCCTCCCTTTCCTCGTCTGTGTCGCCCAGCGAAAGCCAGGACCTCAATTCCAAATTTGAAGGAGAGACTTGAAGAAAAATATTTTTATATTAAGATTAACACGTACGGAGTGGGATTTCTCCTCAAGGCAATCACTGACACTGGGCAGGAGAGCTCTCGCATGCCAAGACGAAGTCCGTCGAGACAAACTCCTAGAAGAGGGGCGGAGATTAAAACTATTAACACTGGTTTTACACCGCATTATTGGAGGGGAAGAGCAACTAGACTGAGAGCTACCTATCAGTTGTTCCACTAATTCTTCCGGGAAATCGCGGAGTTCCGGATGCTTGGCGCAGGAGTCAGAGATGCGCACTGCGTAGCGCTTCACCAATGTAGGAGGTTCGCAAGCCTAGGAAAGTAACTTCAGAAGAGGGGGACAAGCAACGAGGGCTGGCGGCGAAGGGCTACCTAATACATATATCCAGCACTACTGACCTCCTTTAGGTATACGCGGAAGAAATCAGTGCAGGCGGTTACGTGGTCATGGGGTTTTCCTCTCTTTGTTCGGATCCACTTCTGCATTTTCTTGTTTAAGTCCACACTCTGTAAGCACTGTTTCAGCAAGCAAACTAATCTTCGCAAGAAGAGTCGCTGGAAGCAATTGCAGCACACCGACCTTGAAATGTGCGTTGCTGAGGTCGGGCCATAGTACCGCCAACTGCGGTATTCTCCACAACTGTGTGAGGTTTTCGAAGGCAAGGCACGTCTCTTCAGGCAGCTTAGCCTCTGGCGTTTTCTTCATAACAGACGAGACTGCCTCAGCAAGTTGCTTCTGAAGCTGAGTGAGCCGCACCATGCAGGAATCGACCTGAGGAACGGGAAAGCTTAGTCTGGGGTTTAGCTAAGAAGTAGGAACAGTAGAAAATGCCCACCGCCGCCGTGAGACCAACTATCATGTTCGATCGGTCTGAGACAACGTTCATCAGTTGTCTGAGGGCGAGGTCGGATGGTTGTTGAACGCTCGACAGCGTTTGCGCAATTCTCTTCCCTTCTTCAACATCGGGCCTTACGTCCCCCACTTTGCAAGAGATGAACGTCTAAATGATAAGATTTTGATTTCTATCCCCGGTTTTCCCCTTCCCAAACAGAAATGGAAAACCAACGTGGTAATCTGCCAGAATATCGTGCTGGCAGATGGCGAGTCCGAGCTTCCCGAGGGGCAATTTGGCAGTCTCCGAAATGTGTCTCCAGATGAATTTCATCCCTTGTGCGATGCGCCGTAAGATCTCCAAGTCATGAGCGGCTAGACTGATCGATCCTTGCAGTAGGCGTACTACGATCCAGTACGCTAAGATTCCGACACTAGCATACGCTTTTGCACAAAGGTCCATCGCTCCTGCGAGCGGGAGAACAATAAAGGAGATCTGAAGGGAGCGCACTACACATTCGCAGATCTAACACACGCATGAGTTGAAATAAAATAAGTACTACCGCATCTTTTTCAGCTCCCGTGCACGTCCTAAGGTCGTCAATACCAAGAATAAACTTCGAAGCGTACGTGTAATTAACGCATCTTTCCAGCGCTCTTGACAACCTTTGCGTATTTTCTACGGCGACCCTCAAAGGAGCGATTTTGCTGCTGCTAGATAGCATTTCTGGAAGCAGTAAGTTACGAGAGTGGTCCTAGAAAACTGAGAAAATTTAATTAAGGTTTCTTAATCACATTATCATGCCCCACCTCTCAAAAGATCGCACGTTATGCCTTCCGAAATAACATGCAGTGCATCAGGCCTGCACCTGTCCATCGTGATAAGGCTCATCATCTGAGTAGGTCCTAAGACGCTGAATTCAGAAGGCCAGAACACAGATTTAGAAGCTCCCAGCTCAATCCACTCCACCTAGTAGGCCGTGTTCCTTTAGCAGAGCATCTCTCATAATCGAGTCCGCTGTTCGCCTGTCCTCTACTCTTGGTGATGCCGCAAAAAATATGACTCTTCGGCCTAACCGTTTAAATTGGAACCTGCAGAGGTGACATCCTTGCACTGTCTGCCAACGCGGGCAATTGAACAGCAGCTTTATGGCCTAAAATCTCACACTGAGGGATTCTGAAGTTAGATGAGGAGCCGGAAGCAGGAAATATTACACTCAACTGAAAATCCATTATAGCGTTGGTGATGACCGGGTAGCAGCTCCAAGTTCGTCGTAGGCCATCTTCTACTGGCAGACCCGCTTCAAAAATAGTGACAAGCTCCGCCTTCGCTCTAAAGTTGAGAGCGAGAAACCACTCCGAATCGAAAGGCTTACGGTTTAGGGTTTGGGTTACCGTGAAAATAGCTCGGCGAGTAGCGATTCCTTCGGCGCTCTACGCGTGAAAAGAACAGCAGCTATGAGAGTGTTTTCGGCCTTGTTTTTCAAGGTGAAGGGAAGTCCTTCCAGTCGCATATATATGGGCCATGCTTCTGACCTAGAAGAATTCGATGATATCCAAGCCGTTCCCTTTATCAAACAATCCCTACCGACCTTGAGAATTTCTTGAATCTTACACCATCAAAATTTAGCGTCAGCTGAACGTTCAGTTTTCGACCGAAAAATTCGCCATAACTCTCCATGGATTCTCTATACAAAGGATAATCCGTCACTTCAGCCCTTTTCGTTGCATTTCCTGCCTGATTTCCTGTCTGCAAAACACAATGACGTAATTTTATGAAGAGAAGTATTGAAACCAAAACTAAATATATGATACCTGCCTGGTAAGGCCTACCTACCCTGTGTATTGATTCGTGCACGGCTATTAAGGCATCGATATTTTCTTTCAATATCATTTTTAACTGCGGAGCTAGCAGTAGGGTGTGCAGGGTGATCCTCTTCCCCAATTTCGTTCTCTTCAAAGGAGCTCTGAAAAGGCTTGCTACCTATCCCAGCGTAATCGAAATGTATAACACTTCATCCCAGTTACTGGGCAATTAGCTCAAGCTCACCTATACAGCACGCACTGTTCGTTTGCACACAAAGCCTGCTGGTCCCTTAACGGCTTCTGACAACCGTTACAATAACACATTTTCAGATAGCCATATGGCTCGAGTTGTTCGGCAACGAACCTTTTCATCAGTGACGAGATCTTCAACACGTCTTTCTTCATTTCTTCTTTATTTTTAAAAGGACCTCAATTTGAAGATTACTACCGGCAACACAGGAGCGCCCGGAGCAGTAACACGGCACAAGCCTTCGAGATGCTTCATCATCTCCCCGCTCACGCCGAAATGCATTATGAAGTTGGCGATGTATATCATTCGCTGCTCTCCATCTGAAAGCTCCGGTCGGAACTACACTAAATCCTCTCGGTTTCCTGCAGAAAAGTCCTCACAGAAAAGGGTACTCGCAACGTACTAAGTCGAAGTCGCCTTTCAGACGGCATGGGCATAACTTCCTGTTGTTCCATAACTTCCAGTTCTTCGTTACCCGCCATGTCGCCGTTGTCGTCCTCCTCCTCTCCTCCACCTCCTCCGCCTCCACACCTTCCATGCCCGCTGCTGCCTGTCGGGGGTACCTCTCCACCTCCACACTGACCCTGTCCACTGCTGCGCGGTCGACATCGTAAACGTGACTCAAGTTGACGGGCTTCCGCTGAAGAAATCTAACATCCTTTTTTCATAACTAAAATTTATTTTTCTATTAAATTTTAGTCCCGTTCATACCGTCCAATTCCATTAGCGTTTTTCTCTTGCCCCTCCGAAAAGGTGGTGGAACGGGAGGAGCGGGATACATCCCGATGACACTCGCTGTCGCTCTGTCAACTAATTATTTAATTTATGATGCAAATTAATAGAGCATTATTGATACCATATCATATCTTATAGCATAAATATATTACAATGGAGAGGAAACTCATACCACATTAACTAATTTCTGAACTTATTAAATTTTCATTTCATTTAGTCAAAGTCAGACATGACACGAGGCGCAACAAGTCAAAAGTGGTTCCTTGGTTGTGGTTGATTTCAACAAAATGTCAGTTCAGCTCAGCTCTTTCCAGAGCAACCCCTCTACAACGGGTGGTTGATTTCAACAAAATGTCAGTTCAGCTCAGCTCTTTCCAGAGCAACCCCTCTACAACGGGTGGTTGATTTCAACAAAATGTCAGTTCAGCTCAGCTCTTTCCAGAGCAATCAAAAACATCTAACTATAGAAAATTGCAAAAAACGATACAAATATAAGCCGAACGACACGACGAAACGAATATCACATGGCAAAATTACGGCACGGCAACGAATTCGCGAATACGGTTCCTCAGCCAAAATTGTCAATCAAATACCATGAGGCGCCATTCTCATGGGGCGCGTTATTTTCGGACGACGCTACCCAGCCTCTGCGAACCTGCATTTGTGATCACACACAGCAGGGTTACCCTGTCCGAAAATAACGCACCCGCAGGCTCCGGCTGAAGCGGCACATCTCCTCCTCCCTGCTCCACATGTGGATTCTCTCCTTGCCTCCATCACATCTCCTCCTTGAACCGTCCCCCCCACCCACAGGCTACGATTGAAACGGCAATCTCCTCCTGCAGATGGATTCTCTCCTCGCCTCCATCAGATGCGACATCCACCTCCTCGAACTCTCTCCCCCCCCCCCCCACCCGCACGCTCCGGCTGAAACGGCTTATCTCTTCCTCCACATGGATTGCGTTCTCTCCTCGCCTTCATCACATCTCCTTCTCGACCCCCCCCCCCCCCAACCGCAGGCCTCGGCTGAAACGGCTTATCTCTTCCTCCACATGGATTGCGTTCTCTCCTCGCCTTCATCACATCTCCTTCTCGACCCCCCCCCCCAACCGCAGGCCTCGGCTGAAACGGCTTATCTCTTCCTCCACATGTATTGCGTTCTCTCCTCGCCTCCATCACATCGCCTCGAACCCCCCTCCCCCATCCTCCCGCAGCCTGCGCCTGAAACCGCCTACACAAACAGTAGCAAATAGAGCCACAACTGAAATGAAAACAAAAAGAACGGCCGCACGCGACCGACTATGGCCCCGGCGGCGACGATGAATGCGGTATCGATCACTCTCGGCGCTGGAGGGACGCCGGCACACGGCGCACCGCGAGCGCCGAACGCGAGAGCGCGGAGACAGCGGGCCATGACGCGCGCGCCTGCAGAGACGCAGACGGCGAGAGCGCCGAGAGAGGACGGCGCGCGGAGCGCTGTGCGCAGACCGAGTGCTCGCACTTACGACGCGGTCTTCCTTCCGTTGCGGAGCGTGTTGCGATTAGAGCACGGAATCGCAGCACCGCCAGCTGGTGCTCCTCTACGTCTCTGACACTCTCTTTCTCTCGCTCTGACCGGAGCACCTGCAGGTGCATGCAGAGAACCTGCCGGCGACCTCGACCACTACAGCACCACGTGTTGCTCTTAAAATAGCAACACGTGGTGCTTTCCAACACGATAGCACCACAAAAAACGCTGTTCCAGCAGGATAGCAACAACTGTCCCGCTTTCCAACAGCTGGAGAAGGACTGTTGGAGGGGCGGATCCTGTTCGGGTCGTAGTTATCGAATGTCTGAGTACGACGAGGGATCGCATTCAGAATTGAGCATGAGATGCTGCTGCAGCAGAGGAAGCGCAGCGTCCTGCTTGACACAACGGCGTCTGCGCGCGTTTCTGAGTGCCTGAGTCCAGAAGACGGGTTCCCTTCGTCGCACCACAACCTTCTGGAATCAGAAGATCGGAAAGAAAGGAAGCAGAGGTCACATCGTCGTCGTACAACAAGCGACCGCATGCAGAACTCAGCATTAACCCATGGTGAACGGAAAAGTTTACCCGCGACAGGTACGACTCTGCATACCTCGCGCGGGCGGCGTTTGCCGTTCAACATGGGATATTGTTGCATCATAGGAAGCGCATCCTCCTCCTGCTTGGCACAACGGCGTCTGCGCGCGTCTCTGTGTGCCTGAATCCAGAAGACGGGTTCCCTTCGTCGCACCTTAACCTTCTGGAGTCCGAAGAGGAGACACCGTCGTTCTACGACGAGGGAGGGCATTCAGAATTGAGCATGAGATGCTGCTGCAGCAGAGGAAGCGCAGCGTCCTGCTTGACACAACGGCGTCTGCGCGCGTCTCTGAGTGCCTGAATCCAGAAGACGGGTTCCCTTCGTCGCACCACAACCTTCTGGAGTCAGAAGAGGAGACACCGTCGTTCTACGACGAGGGATCGCATTCAGAATTGAGCATTATCCCATGTTGAACGGAAAACTTTACCCGCGCCAGGTAGCCTCTGCGTATATCTCCCCAGACCAGTATTTTCTCATGGTCAACTGTACGTGGCGTGCTCTCGAGTTCGACAGAAGTCCCATCTGAAAATTTGACAGCAGGACTCAAGTCGATACCAAACGTAGTATTCAGAGATGCTTCAGTAAATGTTGTCTTTTTGTTGTTCTGTTAACAAAATTGTTTTGAAGATCACACGTACTTTTTGTGTGAGAGTATTTTCTGAGGAAAAAGCGCAGACCTATAACCCCGCGAAGCGGGCAAGTGCGAGACACGCCGTTAGGCGTGTCGTAGCACTCGTATGTATATATAGTAGTTGGGTACTGAACATCAAAATCGATTATTAGTGGTTAGCCGTCATAACAATGTTTTATTGTAATTAAAACTCCAGCACCAGGCGGGACTCAAACCTGCACCACCTGCTAACCAGGGTCGTCAGATATTAGAGTGTTAGAGCACGGATGTTGCGTTCAATCAAACGGATCCATAGATGTGATGGTGCAGAGAGCATCCCTGCGCGCTCATCACGTGGTGCGGGTTGGAGTCCAGCCAAGCGCTAGGGTTTTGATCACAGCAAGGCGTTGTTTTGACAGATTATACGCTCAGTACCAGCCATTTAAAGCTTAAAAAGGTGACTTTGATTATTAGTCGTTGCTCACAACATCATGTAGTCCCAGTGAGCTTTGGACTCTGGGCCCAATAAAAACGACTGCCTTGTAACGATCACTGCGTATGTTTTCCCATCGGCATAATACAAGGTGGCCAAAAAACTATAGGACGCTTTATCTCGCTCCCGAAAGTATACTAGGACATTGTAATTTGCTCACCATTTTTGAAAACGGGATAGGATAATCAGACCAGCTCTATTAAGCAATGAGAAGCAGTCATAATATGAAGTTTTACACGAAGTATTCGAAGTTGGAACCACAGACTTGGATACGATCCTTGAAATGGTTGGTCATGAAGTCGCTGGTGTGGCCGAGGTAGTCGTTGTCGATTTCCTTCCAGGTCTTCAGAATGCTTAGATCACCCACAAAGCTGTAGTAGTGTCCTGCGACCTTCCCTTCCAAAAATCCCGCACACTGAAGTCTAGAAGACTGAAATCCGAAAAATTTGCATGCCACAAAGTATAGTTGTGCTCTCCCAAAAATTTCGAATAACTGAATATATTCGACTAGCGATGATTTTCGAATATTCGAAAATGGCGATTGTTCGAGCACTCGAATTCAAATACATTCGAAAATTTCGTTTTTTCGGGTATTGGAATTCGAATGCATTCAAAAATCGGGTTTTTGGGCATTCGAATACGAAAATTCGATTACGAATAGAATTATTCGAATTCGAATGTTTGAAAATTCATTCAGGCACAAATATACCACGAAGCTTTGCCTTGGTATATATTAGGTTGTAACGAATTAAATGGCACTGGCTCGCGCCATTTTTTGGCGAGTCTTTACGCGTTTGATCAAGAACAAACCGTAACATGTGGCATATCATTTAGAAGCGCAAACTTTGCTCTACCGGTGAGTACCAAATTTTCTATGTAAAAGTGGGAAAACTTTAGAGTTTTATTGACTTTTGCAGATGGACAAAAGGGTGATCCGAGACATTTACTTGTATGAATTCAAGCTGGGCACTACAGCTAAGGAGTCGGACGAGAAGATCAACGCCGCATTCGGTCAAGGATGTTCCACAATTCGGACGGCGTATCGTTGGTATCAGAAGTTCCGGAATGGAGATGAGAGCTTGGAAGAACATGAAGGTCGTGGGAGGCATAGTGATGTTGATGAGGACAAGCTGAGAGATGTGGTAGAGGAGGATCGACACAAAGGTACCAGGGAGATAGCGAAGGTTCTTGGCGTCAGTCACAACACAGCTGCCCGGCATCTGAAGGAAATTGGAAAGACCAAAAAGCTGGAAAGATGGGTGCCTCACGAGCTGTCTGAGGAGCAAAGAAACCGACGATATGAGATCTCGTCCGCACTGCTTCTACGGAACGAAACGGACCCATTCCTTGATCGCATCGTAACCTGTGACGAGAAATGGATAATGTTCGACAACAGGCGACGATCGGCACAGTGGGTTGACAGCGATGAGAGCCCCAAGGTTTTGCGAAGCCGGAATTGCACCAAAAGAAAGTAATGGTGACAGTATGGTGGTGTTCGCTGGGAATTATTCACCACAGCTTCCTCCCTCCCGGTGAATCCATCACGGCAGAGAAGTACTGCATTGAAATTGAAGAAATGATGAAAAAGTTGAAGGATATCCGGCCGGCCTTGGTAAACCGAAGGCGAGTTCTCCTTCTGCACGACAGTGCTCGCCCCCATGTAGCACGAATGACGTTGCAGAAATTGAATGAGCTGAGCATTGAAACTCTACCACATCCTCCGTTTTCTCCCGACCTCTCCCCAACAGACTACCATTTCTTCAAGCATCTTGGCGGCTTCTTGGTAGGGAAAATATTCAAATACCAACAGGATGCCGAAAGTGCCTTCGAAGATTTCGTCAATTCCAGAACTTCTGATTTTTATGCTGCTGGGATAAAAAAGATTGTGTCACGTTGGCAAAGATGTGTAGAATCAGAAGGTTTTTATTTCGATTAATAAACTTGCCTACAAGCCGAGATATTAACTGTTTAAATTTACAGTGGTCCAATGCCATTTATTTCGTTACAACCTAATAAGGGGAGTGGGTGTCCAGCACCGCTTTTGTCGATTTTGAGCCGTAGGACGAAACTCAATCTTGTTGGAGGATAAATGGGCGACCGGCATAGTGTTGCGCGGCTTAGGGCAGCAAGTTATCTTGACTTCAGCAGCCTTGGTAAATCTTCAAATGGATTTTTGGTTTTTTTTTCAGTGCACACCAGCGGAATGTTACCAGTGGACGTCACACCACCCCATTCGATGACACTTTCAAGAAAAACGGTTTCGAGCGACGTTTCGAGGTCTTGTCGCCACTCTTTCGAACACTTTAGAGCACTAGGCACGCACTTGGAAGTGGGCCAGGTGCTCTTCAGATGCTTCGAGTCTGCTCGACTTGAAAGCATTGAAGAGCAACTGCTTTTAAGCCAGCTTGTAACCTTTGTGTTTCATCTTCCATTCCAGGATGCTCTGGGGCCATATGCTCGTCTAATTCGAGTGGGATTGGGACGTGATAAGATATGATGATATTGATTAGATTTCCCCCAATGGGGGAACACGAGCATACGGCCCTGGACACCGAATCGGTCAACTTCGAGGTCCTCAGTCTCCTCGGTTCGGTACATAGACTCTTCCTCGGATCGTTCTACGGGCACGATGGGTGTTCACTCTTTAAGGATGGTCACTTTTTGGTTGTATACTTCTTGAGTGCAGGGAATATGCTGCTGACGGTTGAGGGTGAAATTCCGAGTCTTCTGGCGCCATCAATAGATTCTCTTGACCAGCTCTCGATGGTGGATAGTTGGGGACGGTCAGGAGATACACCCGCCCCCTGCTGGAGGCGTGCGATCTTGATCTCATCCCCTTGCTCACTCACCCCAACCCCCTAGGTTTCACCAAGAGGCTGCCTTACGAAGCCTTTGACATGCAAAACAAAAGTTTCCGGTCCGCAGAAAGAACAGGCCTCCACGCCCCCCCCCCCCCCCCGCAGGGGACCGGTGTACCTCCTGTGGCGCTGCCTGGATATGTGTGGACGAGACGACTCGGGGCAGAGATGAAGCTATGACAAATTCTTTTACAGCTCCTTGCATATTTTTGAAAGCTTTTAAAATATCTTTTATCTCAATGCCAGTAACCGCAGAAAGAACGTCCTATACTCTTCGGCCACACGTAGTTTCGTCTGGAACTAATAAACTGTTACTGTAATCGTCCTCTGGATGTCAAGGGCACAACAGCAGTGGCTTTAGTTGGTCACTCATCTAGGCGTTATCACAATGACTCCAGACAATATACCGGGTGGTCCACATGAAGTGTTACGGGCTTCAGAAAGTCCATTTGCGGAAACATCTCGCTTTTTTATACTTTACTGTGGCGTTATCCGTTTTCTCCGTATCATTTGGTCTCCCTATAGTCGGTCTTATCCTCAGTTTCTATGTAAACATGGTTTTGCCTGAGGATCTTTCAGCAGTAGTCGCCATGTTCAAACGAGAGTCGTCTGTTCCCACGATTTCAAATATGCCCCAACTGAATCAGATGCAAGTACACCGCGTCATCAAACGTTTCGAGAAGACTGGGAGATTCAAAATCGTTTGAAAGGAAGACCACGGCGAACTGCAATGACTTCTTCCCTTCGAAAGGCCGTCAAAGACAAACTTCAACGAAATTCCGCAAGAAGCATCACGAAACTATCTAAGGAGCACAGCGTAAGTCACTCAGCCATGGAATGACTGATCAGGGATGATCTGGGATTCTATCCCTACAAATTGCTGAAGAACAACACCTCACTAAGGAAATAAAGGCCTCAAGATCGGAGGAATGGAGAAATATGAAGGCCCTTACGCGCGGTGACAGGTTCGACTGGGTTCTCTTCACAGACGAGAAGATATTCATGGTCGAACCACTCTAGAGTCCGCAGAATTAACGGAAACTGTTGCTAAAACGATAGTCAACGTTGTCGACCCGCTGGGATGGCCGGAGAACACGTTCGCTTCGATGAAGGGTTTATTCCGGCCGCTCGGGGCCAAGACAGACGTTGAATGAATGAATCACTACTGGGGACTCGCCTTATATAGGCCTCGGGTTACGGTAGCGCGAGAAACGTTCGCGCGGGGACCTATAGCATACGAATTTCGAAAGTACAAAGGACATCTGGCACCGGCAATCAATACTAGAAACGGAACGCATCTACTACAACACACAGAACTCGACATGAGATCACTCCTTGACATGCCTCCGGTGGGAGGAGAGTCGTCCCGACGATGTAGCTCTGTCTTCGCGGCTCGATCCACGGTCCTTCCAGTTGCGGTCGTTGTCGGAGTGGTTCCTGGATGGCGCAGATTGACGTCGGTGATCATGTCTCATCTCGTCGTGGTCGTGGTGCGATCGCCTCCGGTCTGCAGCTCTGGCGTCGTTGTATGTTGTTGACTTCCGGCAGCGGTCGTCGTCGGTATGCTTTTTCGATGGCGGTGAAGGATGTCGGTGCACACGTCTCGAATCGTCGCGGTCGTGATGTGGTCCTCTCTTGTCCGCGGCTCTGGCGTCGTCGAACGTTATCGCCTTCTTGTGGCGCTGTCGGTCCGGGTCCTGGATCACGAAGAAGTTCGGCTTTCTCTCGTCGCAACGGCGTTTCGCCTTCAGGATCTTCTCCTGCCGCCGTCTCTCCTTTTCCTCTGACGACGCATAGCGGAACTCCGGCAGCTTGACGATGTCGTTCGCCGTGAGGCGGAGCTTTTCCAGGAAGAGAAGCACCTGCCTGTCGACGAAGGGTGAGCGCTTGAATCGTGGCTCCGTCCCAAGGCACGTTGCCGGGTGCGTATAGGGTGAGGCGTGGAGCACGTCGCTGTAGTGATCCCGAACCACTGCTTCGAACGCACGCTCCGGGCTCGTCATATACTTGACGAACTCCTGGCAGACCTCTCCCATGCGTCGCCATTCCGCTTCGTTCGTGTCCTCATAGGGACTTGGGAAGAGCAACAGTGTTCCTCCGCATTGGAGATTCCTCTCCAGTCCAATCAGCACCTGGCGCATGGGCCTGCTCTCCGGCATGCGATCGGGCCAGACCACAATCATCGTCGTGGTGATTGGGATGGCCAGGAGCTTCGAAGCGAGGGTGGACCAATCCGCGTACACGTATATGGTGACGTGGTCCGGGTATCCGATCTCTGTGCATTCACTCTGCAGAACGCTTGCGGAAGGGCGATGAACACCTTCTGGTCGTCCGTAGGGTTGAGTCCAGATCGCCCCAGCTGGTCCAGCATTGCGATGGCGGTGGTGAGGTGTGCTCCGGTGTCATAGAGCACTCCTTGCGGGAACGCTGGTGTGTGGTCGAACCGCTTCCCTTCGCGTTCTGCACGGCCTCCGCGTACTCGTGGCATCTGCGACGATGGGCATTCATGGCCAGGGCGAGTCCGTAGGGGGTGAGGTAGGACGACTGTTTTTTCCGCAGCTCCTCCTCCTTCCTTTCGTCCCCCCAGCACTCCTGTTCCGAGATCGATGCCACGTTCGCGAGCTGGAACATGTCGTGGACTTTCTTTGATCTGGCCATGGGATGCTTCAGCTCCGGGAGCGCTACGTGCGCCATCTGCCCGAAGAGGCCGCAGTTGCAACGGCGACGTAAGTTGAGGACGTCGTCCGCGAGCACCATTGTCCTGAAACAGAAGACCTTTTTAGAAGTTACCCCATCTCCTACATTGGGTACTTTCTTGGGTCTTCCTCTTTTTCTCCTCGTTCTTTTGGTATTGAGGGGTTCGTCTGTTACCCCTGGTGGCAACTTTCTTAGCGAGTCGAACGGAACTCTGACGGGGTCGCGGTCAACATTTATCAGAGTGATTAGCGCACTATTTTCGCTAACCTCAATGACCCGGTAGGGGCCCTCCCAAGGATTTGCCAACTTGGGGTTGCTGAACGACTGCTTCTCGGTGGGAATCTTCATGTAGACTCTGTCGCCTACTTTAGGTGGATTCTCACATACTCTATTCTTTTGGTCGTATGCGGCTTTCATTTTTCCTCGCATTTTCTCGTTGACCCCTTTGGCGAAATCCCTGGCCGCTTGGGTTGCGATAGCTACTTCCTGGACGTAGCTCTCGATATCGACTGCATATTTGCTAACGTCGTGATCCGGAAGCGTATCCCAGGGCACGTGCGCGTCGAAACCATGGAGAAGGAAGAAAGGAGACTCGCCCGTAGATTCGTGAGGTGATGTGTTGTACGCAAACACACAAAATGGGAGAACTTTGTCCCATTCCGCTGGTACCTTCACTTTCTTCCTTAACATTTGAATCAGAGTCTGATTAAATCTCTCCGTGACTCCATTTTCACGCGGATTGTATCCTTTGGTGAATATGTGGTTGATTCCCATCATACCGCGCAGCTCCTCCATCAACGAGTTCTCAAATTCACCTCCTTGATCTGATAGGATACATTTAGGTTGGCGACAACCTTCTGCGACCCACCGTTCGAAGAACACGCGGGCCACTATGTTCGCGTTCTTCGAGGGGATCGCGTAAGCGGCCCCGAATTTGGTGAAGTGGTCCACCACCGAGAGGATGTACCGGTTCCCTTCTGTTGTTGGCCCCATCTCGAGGATGTCGACCCCAACCACCTCATACGGCCGTGTCGTTACGATGGGTTTGAGAGGGGGCACCATGGGATGTTGCTTGTTGTGGCATAGACAAACGCGACATTCCTCTGACCATAGCGCTATATCACGTTTCATGGTCTCCCAAAACATGGTTTTTGACAGCTGTTTCAGGATCTTCTTTGGACCAAAATGTCCTGCCAGCGCTCCATGGTGGGCCTCGTGGAATACTGCTTTGCGCTTGGAAGGTGGTACCACTTTCCTGTGAGCGTCGGAGTCTAAGAGAACGAGATATCCTCGTTCTAACATAAAGTCGGCCACCTTGAGCTTCCGACTTCCTTCGAGGGACTCGACCTTGCTGTTCAAGTTCCCTTCCTCAAGGTCCCGAATGACCTTTCCATATGCTGGATGTTGCCTCAATTCGGTGGTCCACTCTGGTTCCGCCACAGACGCCACGATTACCTCATTTGGTATGGGTTCGCCAGGTTCGGCGTCTTTCAGATTAAAAGCTCCTCGGCTGAGCGCATCCGCTACTCGATTAGCCGCGCCTTTCAGGTAGACCATCTTTAAGTTGTATTTCTGCAACTCCAGTGCCCACCTGAGCACTCTTGGTGACACATTTGTCCGCTTAAAAAGTGCTGTCAGGGCTTGATGATCCGTATATACCTCCACTGGTAGGCCATAGACGAACATGTGAAACTTCCGTAGTGCGAATACTACGGCTAATGCCTCCAAGTCCGTCACATGATAGTTCTTTTCCGCATCGGAAAGTCCTTTCGAGGCGAAGAACACTGGATGTAGGAGCCCGTCGTCCCCTTCTTGGCTGAGGACTGCCCCTAATCCTTGGTGACTTGCGTCCGTGTGAATCTTGAAGGGCCTTCTGCCACTTCTGGCTTCCTCGATGTTTGGTTGTGCAAGAACCGGTGCCTTCGTTATAATGGTCTTGAGCTGGCTGAAACATCTTTCCGCCTCAGCATTCCACTCAAATTTCTCTTTTTCCGAAGTCAGCGCATGCAACGGCGCCCCCACCTTCGAAAATCCCAGCACGAATTTTCTGTAGTAGGAGCACATCCCCAAAAACGTCCGAAGGTCGGATCTTGACTGTGGCAGCGGGTAATTCTCTATTGCAGCTACCTTATTCGGGTCCATGTGAAGACCTTCGGCGTTGACTATGTGTCCTAGAAAATGCACCTGTTCTTCTGCCAGAACGCATTTCTTCGGGTTCAGCTTCAGCCCCGCTCTCCTCAACGCGTTGAACACCTGTTCCATTACGAGTACGTGGCGTTCTAATGTCGTAGTTGCTATCATAATGTCATCCAGATAGCAGAACACTTCGTCACCCAACAGTGTGTCCAGGACTGCGTGGATCAGACGTTGGAAAACGGCCGGCGAGGAGGCTAGCCCGAAGGGTAGTACTCGAAGCTGGTATAGCCCCTCTGTTGTTGTAAACGTAGACTTCTCCCTAGCGTCTCTCGAAAGGGATATCTGCCAGTATCCTGAGGAGAGATCGAGGGTAGAGAACCATCTCCTTCCTGCGAGGCTCTGCAGTATCGAGTCTATTGTCGGTAGTGGGTAGCTATCCAGTTTTGTGACCTGGTTCAGTTTGCGGTAGTCCACACACAATCTGAGGGATCCATCCTTCTTTTGTACAAGGACTATGGGTGATGCCCAACTCGCCTTGCTCGGTTCGATTATTTGCCTTTGCAATAGATCGTCCAGGATACGGCGCAACTCGACTCTCGTGGAAAGAGGGATTGGACGAGCGTTTTGCCGAATGGGCTTGGCATCCCCTGTTTCTATTGTGTGTTCCACCAGGCTCGTTTGAGTCAATTCTTGATCGGTGACCGCAAAAGCGTCGGAGTACTTCTTGACCAAATCCTCTAATGGACTGCTGTCCAATTTGGAGGTCTTGCTGCTGTTCAGCATGCTCAGCAGGATATCTAGCCGATTATCCTGTTCGCCCGCTGTTCGTTCCAGCATGTCGCTCTGCCACCGGAGTGGCTCTCGCTCCACTATTTTGGTCTGCTCGCACTGTCCTACCTCTTCTCCTAACTTGAAGAGTTTCGAGCTAGCCAAATTGTTAGTGACAGGTATTTCCATCTGTGGAGAAGTAGCGCTGCAAATAAGGTGCGGCACTAACGTGGACTTGGACCACATTATACCGCTTCCCTCTAGCCCTTTGCAACTTAGCTGTAGCAGTTTCGTTTCTCCGGGTCGAAGGTACATCCGCTTAGCTACCGTGACACCTGTTGGTGTTCGACCTTCTTTTCGGTTTTTCCGCGAAGACTTTCGTTTAGAGGCTTTCCGTGTCTTGTTAACTACTGCTACCTGAGGAGATTCGGTTATTACGGGCAGGTTTACTCCGAGCTTCTGGAGCGCGTTAGTGCCCAGAACTATCATTCCGTCTCCTCCTTTTATGACAAAACATGCAATCCGCTGTTTGATACCATCTTGCAGCTGCATGGTCAGTCTCACGGCCCCCTTAAACGTCATTTGGTTTCCGGACGCATCATACACCGCCGCTTTCTCCGTCAGTGGGATTTCTTCCACATCCGCGTTCAGGTCAAAGCCTGCTTTCCAAGCGGTGTTCAGCGTCTCTAGTGGGATTATGCTGACTTGTGATCCGGAGTCCAGCAGAGCCCGCCTGGAGAGCCCCAATAAGTGAACCTCTGCCATCGTCGGCTTCCCCACCAAGTCATCGTCTGCATTTCCTGCGGTAGCGGACCCACAAATCCACTTTCCCAGGGACACTGTGAAGTTCTTCACAGAATCCTCCCCATGCTGTGGGTGTTGTTGGGCTTCCTCAGCCCTCCTTGGCCTCCTTGGTCCTGCGGACGTCGTTTTCCTGCATTCCTGTGCCAGGTGCCCAACGTTTCCGCAGTTGAAGCATTTCGCCTTACTATTCCAATGTTCTTTGGGTTGGCCGTTTTGACACCCTGGAGACGCTTCTACGGGGTTCTGACCACTTTTACGTTGGAACTGTGACGGCTTCGTAGGAAGGCTCCTATTCTCTCTCGCCTGTTGTCGGGTGGCCACTGCTACTTCCCGTACTGTTACGCCACTTCCTTGCTCCTTTCGCATCGCTGTGCCATGCTTTTCACAAGCTCGTAGGCAAGCTCTTTCGGAGCTGTTTCCATAGCTGTATAAAGCTGAAGGTATTCTGGCCAGTCTGCTAACTGGCTAACCAGTTCCCCAGCTCTTGTTCGTGACAGCTCTGCGTCTGTTAGATCTGGGTAGGCTTGGCGGGTGAGGACTTCGAGTTTCAGGCAGTAGCGTGTCACGTCTCCTTCCTTCCGGAGATGTTTGAGCTCCATGTATGCCTTCATATGTGTCGCAGAGTCATTGGAAGCGAACTTCGCGCGCATCTGCTCCACAAAGTATTCGAAGTTTCCCTCCTTGACGGTTTTCGGCAGCGCGTCTGCCACCGATTTAGGGTAGCCCTCCAGTTTTGTCATGAATAAGTGGATTAACATGTCGTTCGGCAACCCCAGGTTGCGGTACTTCATGTTAAACCCAATGACAAAATCCTTAAAATTTCTGCCCTGAGGGTCTCTATACTTCCCAACGTCAGGCAATGTCATTGCAGCGAACATTGCTCCCAGATTGGCATTGGAATCGGCTCTGTCGTACCCACCTTTCAATCCGCTCTGGGTCGGAGACGGTGGTTGCCACGCCATTCGCATCGGCCTCGGCGAGCTCGTCTCTCCTGGCTGAAATCGAGCCTTTAGACCCGTATTCGAATCCGTGGACGCTAGGTCATCACGAAGATACTCGCCTTGTGCCGCCGCAATTGGGTCAAACGAAACGTGGTACTCGACGTTGTCGAACTCATGGGCGTTCATCTGTTGAATGTCCACCTGCTTCGTCACCACTGTTGCGGGATCCAGGGATGGCGTGATCTGAACAGATCGTGATTTCAGAATAGCTCTTTCATTTTGTCGAGTGCCACCGAGTAGGAATCTTATTTTGTGCACTACTTCCTCGGCCTCAACATCGAGCAGTTCCTCTAGCTCACGCATGCAAGCTTCATCACGTTCAGTGCCCGTAAGCACTGAGCGGAGTAGTGAAGAAAATTTACCAGACAACAGCTCACTCAGAGCCGTTTGGTCTTTCTCTATTTTCTTCAACTTGTCTAGCTCCACAGACATGGCGCCGCATTCTAGCAGGACCTGCTCCCTTACAGAATGCGCCATTGTGGTCACCACCTTGGTAGCCGCCCGCGTAGACCCTTGGTCTAGGTCCTCAAGGACCGCTGCCGGCATGCTTTCCAAGCTTACCAGGTGGCCACTTAAGGTCTGCACTATTTGCCTCACCTGCGCGACGTTCTGCTGTGCCAGCGTCTTCACAGCATTCGCCATCTCCGTTAGTGTCGCCCTCATCGATGACAGCTGCTCCTCCGCGGTTGGCTCGTCGAGCAGTAGTCTCTCCAACTCGGGCGAGGTAATCTCCATTTGGTCGTTCGCCATTTTCGCACTTCTGCAACTGATGTGTGTGAACTCCTGACCGTTTCGTTCCAGGCACCGTACACTAGCAGCGCACTGGCCCCTCGCACGGAGCTGCCCGTGAGCTCTCTGCCTCGGAAGCAACACAGCGCCCGCAAGTGCACGTGTGCGCCTCCCGCGCTCAAGGCGTCTGTGACTCAGCGATGACTCAGACGCCGAGCAAGCGTAGCGCGACACGTGCTGCACGAAGCTCCGTGGTACTCCGGGCTGGTTCTCCGACGCACTCCCGCGCGACGCTGGCCCTTGCCCAGTAGTGTACGCTGCCTCCGAGGAGACAGGAGTTCTCACCGTAGCCGTTCTTCACGGCCTAAGGGCGGTATCCGAGTTGCGAAGCGTTCGGCCCCCAAGTCAACGTTGTCGACCCGCTGGGATGGCCGGAGAACACGTTCGCTTCGATGAAGGGTTTATTCCGGCCGCTCGGGGCCAAGACAGACGTTGAATGAATGGATCACTACTGGGGACTCGCCTTATATAGGCCTCGGGTTACGGTAGCGCGGGAAACGTTCGCGCGGGGACCTATAGCATACGAATTTCGAAAGTACAAAGGACATCTGGCACCGGCAATCAATACTAGAAACGGAACGTCTCTACTACAACACACAGAACTCGACATGAGATCACTCCTTGACACGATCTCCGAATGTCGTCAACGTCGGAAGGACTGATTTTCCACAGTCTTTGATGGTATGGACTGGAATGTCGGGCCTGGACAATACCAAAGTTGTTCTTTGAAAAAAAGTTAAGATCAATGACGATATCTATCAGAAGCAAATCCTGGAGAACGTGGTGATTCCTTGAGTACAAGAAAATGCTAAAGACATTGACTGGACCTTCCAGCAAGAGTGGGCACCAGCTCACGGTGCCAAGAAGACTCTGGAATGGTATGAGACCAATCTTACGGATTTCTGGACGAAGGGGGTTTGGCCTTCAAACTCGCCCGATCTCAACTCTATGTATTTCACCATCTAGTCAATCCTGAATCAAAAAACCTGCACTTTCAGACACAGTTTACTTTATTCGCTGAGAAGAGCCCTGGGGAAGGTATGGTACGAAATCGCACCGGAAATAATCGCACGTATCCTCAAAAATTTCCGAGAGAGATTGGAAGCCTGCATTGAAGCCGAAAGAGCTCATTTTCAATGTGTTGTATGATATGTTATATAGAATTTTCTTGTCTTTCGAAAGGTCGTAGCCTTTTCTTATTTAAATTGGTTTGTGCAGTGTTGTATATAGTTTTCTGCGTAACACTTCATGTGGACCACTCTATGTAGGCCTCTGACCCGCCTTTGATGTCTGCTGTGACAGTCGCCGCATATTACAAACTTGCGATGCTGTCTACAATATCAGCAGAAGATCATTGCTTGCATTGCTTTTTGCTAGAACATTCTCGTGCAAAATTATGTTTAAAGATAAAAAGTGCTACGTTAGTGTCAATGCTGATGCAAAGCGATGTGCAGTAGAGGGGCTACGAAGAGTTCATTCAGAAGGTAAACCTTCAAGTATTTATATCTACAAATCTTGCAACTCTTCCGCTCCTCAGCCCCATCTTCTTTACTTTGGTCCAAGGTACATGCTTCGTTGTCCGCCACCACCACCGCTGAAAGTTCATTACTTCCTCGCTGATGCCTCAAATTGACTAGAAGCTACTACTCACCCGTAATCGCTTCCCGATGAAGCGCCTGACGAGTATCCACCGCCTGAACTGACGTACGATCCTCCTCCCCCACCTCCGCCTGCACCATAGTAGCAACTCTTATTCGGACCATCGTCGTATCCGCCGCCGCCGCCGCTGCTGCCACCGCCACCTCCGCCAGATGACGTGCCTCCACCACCTCCGCTGAAAAATACAAATATTGTGTGTAAGTGGCAAGTAAACGCAACGAAAACTTGTATGCTTTCCTTTCGTAAACTAGTTTTATTGAAATGTAGTCATATAGTCCTATGATTACGCTCACCTGTAGCCGCCGACTCCCATGTAGCAACTTTGCTGTCCGCCGCACATGTCGCGTCCGCTATAGAATCTTCTGAACCAAAGTTAAATCACAATCACGGAGCTGCGAGAGTGTCAGATTTTGTCAGATCTTCATGGTTGGTTGGTTTCTGTCCATTATTCCATTCTCGATTTCCAACACGATCAATCAGGTTAGGCCTATGTTATGCCATCGCGCAGTGGCGGGCGATGGCGTGGGCAACAGATGCAATTTGCGGCGGGACAGTATCAGGCCTATGTCATACCGCCGCTCACCCTGAGCGAAGCCTAATGATAAGCTCCCGGAGGGGGCCCGTTCTTCCCCCAGCATGCGGAGGGGCGGTGCTAATCGCTCGAGGAGCGCCCATTGCGGACGAGTTCACGCGCTCGGCGGGCTGGGTGAACAACGGGACCCTTCCCCTCCCCAGCCATCAGCTGTTACCATAGATGGGATCGTCAGGAGGCCGTACTGCGCCGTATTCTTTCTATTTCTGCCATTTTCATCGTCTGCTTTGTACTCACTTGCTGCTTTATGAAGGTTTCCTTGTGATTTTGGCTACAAGGACCCTTCATGATAAGTAAGGTGGTACCTCGCCTTCGAGTGGGCACTCAATGAGGGGGGGCCCGTTCTTCCCCCAACCCGCCGAGCGCGTGAACTCGTCCGCGATGGGCACTCCACGCGCAATTAGCGCCGCCTCTCCGCATGCTGGAGGGAAGGACACTACCCCGCCTAAGCTCCCATATGGCCTTTGTCGTACCATCGCTCATCCCGAGCGACGCCTAATGATATGCACCCATATCGATTCCATCGCGTCGCCTGATCGATAAGGGAGCATATCATTAGGCGCCGCTCGGGGTGAGCGATGGTATGAGAAAGGCCTATCAATCGCGCGAAGCGATGAGTCGATATGGGAGCCTATCATTAGGCTTCACTTGGGAGAGCGATGGTATGACATAGGCCTCAGACTCTGAGATGGAGAGAGAACACGCGCGTTCCGGTTGTGCGGTCTGCCGCTAGCGATACGTCGCTAGCGCCATGTCATAGTCGACTGTACCCCCATTGCTAGCGATGCCGGCTCATCGCAGAGCTCACAAGGGAAGTATAATAGGTGACCATGGGAGTTTGAGATGAGACGTATATCACTGGATGCGGCTTCGAACGCTGATTCCAAACATTTGTTCCGTTTCTGCTGTGCGCATCTGTGAACGGAGTTATGAACCATTTTCATAGCAAGCTCCTTTGCCCTCTAGGTCCACACAGAGCGGGCTCAAGTAGGGTTGAAACTGCGCTGCCGGCCAAGCAGTGATGGCGCAGGGGATAGAGGAGCGCCGTGATGAGACGTGGTGGTTTATGGTTCGACCCTCCTGTGGTGCAGGGTTTTTGCACTTCCTAAAAAATCTGCCACGATCAACCATTACCCTGATCCACCACTCATGTTCACAAGTGGGTGATCGGTGCCTTAAATAATCCCCTTGCCCGAATTCTTCTTCGACACACGGGGTCGGTAAGGGCAATACTGCCGACTTATCTTCCAAGCTATGTTCTCACCAGTGTTGTGTTTGCGTGCGTGGTGTGTTTTTTTCAGTTAATTACATTCTCTCTAGCAGGAACTTCGCGGGACATTTCCGGCTAAAGGAATACTTGAAGCGCCTAATCTTGATGTTTGAGCTAACAGTACGCACACAATGACTAAAAAGTTAATGCTGGATTGGTTAAGGTTGTGCGTAGTCGCTGAAACTAGGCACAAACGTTATTCTTGGTCCACAACTGGAAGCCAATCAAGGATAACGAACACTATTAAACACTATTACCAAATTGTTAGTTGTAAAGTTTTTCTGTAATCCGCTGCAACAGAAACAAGAGTCTTAGAACCTGTTATGAGGGATTCAAAGATATTAAAGGGCGTCTCAGAAAGCGCTTTTTGGCTATACTGTGAAAGCTTACCCCATGTGGGGTGGATATCCTCCTCCTCCTGGACCGAGGTAGCAGCTTTTCTGTCCACCACCGCCTCCACCATCGTAACCTCCTCCTCCACTACTGAAATAAGTGAAGAGGTCTTAAGCATCAGCGCGTATAGTAATCGGGATGTGCTGCTTATGTACCGCTGTAGAAGCTTTTTCATTAAACGATGCCTGCTATTGCGAGCAGGCCTTGATCTGCAGCATGCAATGCTGTGAAATGACATTTTGTGTGTTATATGACTTCCTGTGTGGGTGTTCTTATCGACTACAGTGTTGCCACTTAAACTCACTGGGCTTGCATCTTCAACATACAAGATAAAAAAGACCGACTCACGAGTAGCCACCGCCGCCGCCACTGTACGATCCTCCTCCGCCACCGTATGATCCCCCTCCTCCTCCTCCACCTACTCCGAAGTAGGCACTTTTCCCTGCACCGCCTTCGTCGTATCCACCTCCGCCGCTCCTGTTGACAACAGTTTAATTGTAATACCTATAGAGCTAATCGTAAGTTTTACACCACATCCTGGGCAGTGATGTCATCATAATTTCATCGAATATCATAAGAAATTGGTGTCATTTTTTAAAAATGCTTTTGCCCAATGGTAGGCCAAGTAAATCAATGAACCTTCGTTTTATACTTTAACCAGACGTTCAGCGGCCCCTAGGCCGCTGAACGTCTGGTTGGGAGCTTCGCCCCAAACCCCGAGAACAAAACAACTTCAATCTTATTTCTTTCTTCTTCACGCCTTTTTACTTTTAGTATCTTTTATTTTCAGTAAAAAATGGTTCTACTATATAGGTCAGTGCAGCAGGATATGGTAGAGCAGAATCTTCACGCCTCCTATGAAGCCCATTCACGCTCTATCGCATAAACACGATTTATCCTCCAAAGAGCCCGTTCTCTATGTGACGAGAAACAGTTAATGAGAGTCCCAATCCGAAGTGCTTAATCTGTAGAAAAATAATTAAAATTAATCTGTATTGGTCGACTCCTCCGAATCCCATAGTCACCCTCCCTACCTCCCCCCCCCGCTAATACTTCCTTATCTATGTGCTGGTGAAAGTGAGTCAGTCAAGCACTCACATCTGACCCTGAGTCCCGGCTCACGTGTCACCACGTTGCCACGATGTCTATGACCCTTTTCAGAAACCCGGCGCACATTGGGCGATATTGAGGGAAGCTGGTCTGGTCCCCTTATTCCCCTCTAGTGGTTCCTCTTTGCTGATCCCCTCTTCACTGGTCCCCCTCCTACTGGTCCTCTTACTCGGAATTCCAACGCACGTTCGACGACGTCAATAGAAATTGTAAATTAGGTAGAGTCCGTGTCTGCATCACGTCTTCTGAATACCGACACATGTTGGACGACGTCTGCATCACGTCGGCTGCATCCGTACGCACGTTGGACGACATCTGGGGCACGTTTTCTGAATACCTACGACGTTGGATAGCGTCTTCACCATGTCTTCTGCATCCATACGCACGTTGGACGACGTCTGGGGCACGTTTTCTGAATCCCAACGCACATTGAACGACGTCTAGGGCACGTCTTCTGAATACCGACACATGTTGGACGACGTCTGCGTCACGTCGTCTGCATCCATACGCAGTTGGACGACGTCTGGGGCACGTCTTCTGAATACCTACGACGTCGGACGACATCTTCAGCACGTCTTCTGAATCACAACGCACGTTATGCGATGTCTACGTTTTCTGGATCCCACCGCACACTAGACGACGTCTAGGGCACGTCTTCTGAATACCTACGACGTTGGACGACATCTACAGCACGTCTTCTGAATCGCAACGCACGTTGAACGTCTGCGGCAGGTATTCGCATCCCTACGCACGTTAGTTGGGCGACATCTGCAGTACGTCTTCTGAACCACGACGCACGTTTACGACGCCTTCGGAACGTCTCCTGAATCCCGAAGCGCTTTGGACGACGTCTATGGCATGTCTTCTGATTCCCGGCGCTCTCCACTTGATCCCCATCCATTCGCTGACGCGTTTCCCCTGAATATATCGTAAACTTGGCTGATCCGCCGCCAAGGATATAGTTCGCCAGCAATCTCCCATGTTAAGCTGAAAGAAAGCCCGGCTGTCATACGCCGCACTGTAGTAGGCATATCTTGACTTCAGTCCCTACCCCCTCCCATGACGGACACGTGACATTAGCCGATTATATATTAGAATGGTCAAGCTGAAAGAAAACCCGGCTGGCATACGCCGCACTGGCGTAGGCTTCTCTTGACTTCAATCCCTACCTCCCGTGACGGGCACGTGACATTAGCCGATTATATATTAGAATGGTTAAGCTGAAAGAAAACCCGGCTGGCATACGCCGCACTGCCTAGGCATCTCTTGACTTCAGTCCCTACCTCACGTGACGGGCACGTGACATTAGCAGATTATATATAGTAGGATATGTCGTGAACCCTTGCTGTTGCCGAGTTTTGTTTTAGATTGCGAAAAAAGCAAGCTGCGGAGAACTGGGCACTTAAAAAGGTTTCGTAATGGGGTCATATTCGTACCCATAAGATTTGTCATCGAAGCTGTTTTCTGCATATGTCACACAACGCAGCTGCTCTGTTTTTATATTCTTCAACACATTTATAACCCCTTCACCAAGTTTTTGCTGGCGGAGCTGCGCTGTTCTTTGACATTTCCGAAGATTCTCAGTGCCCTTTTTCACTGCATAAAAGCAACGCTTTTCATAGTCTTCATCGTTTGGCTTACTTTTGATCCACTTAACACAATGCGCAGCAGAATACGCGACTGAAACGTGTATCACTACTGAGCATCCACACGATGAGGCTTCTTTAATACATGGTGCATGCCATACTCTGAGGACTCTGAGGACCCAGTCGAATAGGTAATCGAATTTTTTGAATGTTTGATAATTGCGTATTTTCGAAATCATTTAAATATTCACAATTTCTGAAAAACAGCCATTTATTCGAATATTCGATGGCACTACTTGAATATTGAAATCAGTAGGATTTCTATTCTTGGCACGGTAACATTAGATTTTTTCAATAAGCGGTTGTATTGTTTTTCAAGGCACCTTATATCGAACATGGATATTTGCCTGAAATGTCCAGGAATTATAGCTGCTCATATATTCAGTAGAGCTTGCTTGTTTTCCTGCTACATTGAAGTATACTATATTTTAGCCTTGGGATGGAGATCTAGTAGAAATGTTATTCCTCAAAACACTAACAAGAACAGCATCCAAAGTGGCGGTGAGCTTTTGCGGTGGAATTTTTACAGGATGTAGGGTCCCGTGTGTGGAGTGCAAGACCATAGTTAGTTTTTTCGGGATGCTCTTCTGTGAGCGAAAAAAAAAAGCGTTGGACGCGTGAGCGCGAAGTTCATGAAGCCCTGTTGCCACCCAGCTGTGGTCGGTCGGCGTAGTGGTAGTACTATAGCTTCACAGGGGCAAGGTCATGGGTTTGATTCCCTTTGCTAGCGAGGTCGAAAAATAGTTATTCATAGTTCGGTTACGGGAGTTACATGGACTACTGACCACGAATCTCACATGGGTTTCTCTATTTCCCGTTTTCTTTGACAGGTTAGAGAAGGTGTGAGTAAGTAAGGGTGGTGAGGTCGGATGCACAAATTTCGCCCAAACTTTTTGCGTGGGGGTTATTTGAGGTGCTGATCACGAATATTTCATCACTCTTTGAGTTGCTTAACCTGGAAGTCAAAAATTCCCACCTTTCCAACTTTCAATGAGCTCGATGAACGTAAACGACATTTGTTGCCGTGTTTTTGTTCAGAAATGTGTTGAAAATATGGATAAAGAGTTCAACTGACGATAAATCGCAAAACGCAAGAACACTAGTACAAAGGGGAATCGAACTCACGACCACACTTTTGTGGAGCTACAGCACTACCACTACGCCGACCGACCACATTTACCTGGGTGGTAGCTGTCGTGAACTCACGTTCACGATGATTTATGGAGGAGTGCCGTAGGTTCTCAGAAAGCGAGTATAAAAGAGTGATGCCACGGAGCATGGCGTGCTTAGATCTGACGGAGAAACGCCGCCGACGCGTCACGGTTGCTCCGACGTCCCAGCAGTCTCATCCGGCTCTAGGGGCAGAAACTACAGTGGATTTGGAGGACGAGATGGACGCCTTCGGAGCCCGACGAGCGACGACGAGATAATAAGTCAGAAGCCGGACGCAGTTCCTGGCTTGAAACGTAATGGAAGTGAAACTAACGTAACAGTAATATAAATTTAATTTCATTATAAAATAAGAAAGAATAAATTAAAGAGAAAGAAAGCCGACGTACTTTTATCTATTCGTTTTCGGATATATCACGTAACTTAGAAATGTGAGGTGGAAATAAACTTTTAAAAAAGTGTGTTCTATTGTGTAGCAAAACCACCAAATTTATTGGACCGTGATGCAGTCCAAATAGTAGCAGGGCGTCATGAACTGCGCTCACGTCTTCACACGCCCTTTTTCGACCACAGAAGAGCATGCCGAAAAAACTGACTATGGTTTTGGACTCCTTACCCTGAACTCCAGATCCTGCAAAAATTCCACCGCAAAAGCTCACCCCCACTTTGGAGGCCCTCCTTGTGAGACAAGGTCGTGAAAAGCTTTGTAAGCTAACGAGGATTCTCAATAACGACAATGTTAGATGTCAGCCACTAAAGTATACCTCACGTACGCACCTTTTCTCTGACCCGATGCTCCATTTGACTTCGAATTTAAAAAAAATAACGTTTTTCGTTTATGTTCAAAAATAGCATTTTTGAACATATTTGAATTCGAATGTGCGAAAATTCCAACCATTCGAAACTATTCGAATATTCGAAAACCTTGAGGGAGCATAGTTATAGAGCATTCTTCCGATGCCATGATGTAGTCACTGCGTTCAGCTGGTCGAATGCCACCATGCCTTGACCACCGAAATAGCGATGGCTGGTATGGGAGATGCCTTTTCGGGTCCTTTGAGGCCACGACATATTTTTGTCAAGTCACGCACGCTGTTTAGGAGTGCTTCGAAACGAGTAGCGTTGCTCTTGCTTGCAGAGTGATTAACGGTGGAACGAGTCAGAAAACCGCAGTTTTCAGAGCTTTGTTGACCTTTTGACCCCGCCTTGCTATACCGCAAGTTTGTAAAATCATTTCATTGGTCAATTCCTTCGTTGTGTTTGAGTTTTGAAATGTCACCTATTATTTGAATTTTTCCAGTTCCGTCCGGTTCGCTCTAGCACAGCAATCTTCGAGCGAACTATGGATAGGCGTATTCGCGAGATCGCCCATCTCTCCACAAATCAATGTGGAATCCTGGACGTTTGTAACAGCATCGAGGCTATTCATGCTGTTCGTATAGAACGAACTAGATCATGCACAGCATGTGGTAATATCATACCCCTTACGACAACACTGCATCCGAAAAGCTTGGACGTCGCTGTCTGCGTTTCGGCCGCTTATCGGCGTTTGGGCGTGTTAAAGCCCAGAGCTGAGCGTAAGAAGTTTCCGAGTACTTGACGACCGACGTGCATGAGACTGGATCTATTGAGATCAGTGGCACTTCGCTCGTAGAAGCTTGACAAACTTATCACAAACTTAACGTATCTTGAGTCTGCAGCTGCGTCTCACGGTAGTCTGACGTTCGAGGTGAACTCACGCGAAGCGCAGCAGCGGTTCAAATGGCGTACAGTGTTCTGCCAAAAAGGTGCCAGAACGTCTTAAAGCAAAGATCTACAAGACCGTTGTTCGTAGTAGCGATGTAAGCAGCTGAGTGCTGGTCTGCGACTAAGGAGTATGAGACTCGCTCAGTGTAATAAAGGCGAAAATGCTGCGCTGAATGGCTGGTGTTAAGCGTTTGGATCATATTTGCAGTCTCTCCATACGTCAAAAGTTTGGTGTCGCTCCAATTGATATGGCCACGTCCTTCGTATGAACGGTGACACCGTTATGAGGATTGGCCTTAATATTTACGGGCTCGGAAAGCGTCCAAGAGCCCGGCCGAAGCATTGTTGGCTTCACACGTTGTAGTGGACTCAGATCCTACGAAGTGGCGTCACCCCATCAGTAAAGTGGGCCAGGGCGTCACGCAGGACAAATGCTGGAGAAGAAGAGGAAGATTTCGATTGTTTTCAACTGAATATGTCTATGAAAACACACCGCAAACAACACGTACCTCAAAGAAAGAAAAGAAAAGAACTGTTCCAAAAAACCCTTCTGCAATTTGTTGAACAGTTCTTTTGTGTTTTGATGTTGTAGATGGATTTTTGTATTTCTAGGTAGGTAGTGAAACGGACACCTACGTTCTAGTGCTGAATGAAGAGGAATCGAAACTGAATTTTTTCTCTTGTTTTTTTTTTCTCGCTTTGTACCAAGTGGTAATTACTGCCATTTTTTTAGAGTGTTTTCCTTTTAGTTCTTCAGCTTTGGAGAATTTACCATATTGCATTGGGGAATGAAAAAACAGAGTTGGGAGAAATCGAAATCATCAAGTTTCCCTAGCAAAGCTTTATGGCGTACTATCCGCGATACAGCCTCAGCTCTTCTCGAATCTCGCCACGCTTTCGAGCCGTTCTGCAAAATCATCACCACAAATCTTTGGTTATGATAGGAATTGGCCGAAGGGAGCTGGGGAGCAGGCAAAGGAGAACCAGCTTTGCTGCATATTTCAGCTGAATCGGTGCGCTTGCAGTGCTCTTGCACTGAAATGTGAGAGCTAACATGTTCGTTGGTGCCACAAGGAAATTGGCGTTTAAACGGCAACGTTCTAAGCGTAAACCAGCGGCCGGATTCATCAACGACTTACATAACTTTAACAGAGAAGTCACAGCGGAAAACTCAGATAACGCGGCTTATCGCTCACCATATCGCTTGATTAGCGTTATCTGAGTTTTCCGCTGTGAATTCTCTGTTAAGGTTATGTAGGTCGTTGATGAATCTGCCCCAGCTCGGAAAATGTTCTACTGGTAGACAGGGAGTGATAACATCATTGCCCAGAATGTAGCGGCTTCATGTGGAAGAGCTTTCAACAATCACATCGAATCTACCTAAAGCGTTGGTCTGAGCCACCGATGCTATGAATATAAGCAGTATCGGCTCCAGAAGCATGTATTTCGAACCAAGTGAAGCACTGAGAAGAGTTGCTGGCAGTGAAAACTGCTCCATGGAAACGGGTGATGCGGGTTGGACGTGGTCGATATGTCGTCCTTCTCAATTCCATTTTTCTCTCGCATCGATGTGTCAACTAATCGGCCTAGTGGCTGGCATAATTATCTCATGAACGTGAATCAAGTGTTTGGATCCTGTATGGTTCTTTCTTTTGGTTTTTTTTCAAAACTCACATTTCGGATGTCAATGGTGCGTTGCAGGCGGTGACAGTGGAGCAAGTCAGTTTACATGCTAATCGCCTTTCAAAGCATGCATATGACATGAAACATTAACTTTCATCGCCTTTCAAAGCATGCATATCGCCTTTCAAAGCATGCATATGACATGAAACATTAACTTTCATCTAACCGAGGTTATTCTCCTAACTAATCTCGCTCATAGAACGCATAGAATCTTGTGGATGCGATACAGCCACAACATATACTCACTGCTTGGCTAACGGTAGATAAATTATGCGGTATATGTATATTGTTTCCCACGCTGTTGAAATGATGCATCATACTTTGGAATTTGGCTCATTATCGAGTGCTTCCTCATCGGGAGAAGAAAGGAAACTAGCAGAAAGGTCTGTAAACAATAACAACAACAATAGCAGCAATATCATAATAACAGCATTTCATAGCTCTATTTTTTTAGCCTCCCGTGTATAGGTCAACAACTTATCGTAAATTCGCAGTAGGCTACACTCGGCAAGATACCTCAAAAGTTCCAAATTTAATCTCAAACTTCTCTTTTTATAAAACCTCTTCATTGTTGTAAGTTGTCGGTTAGCTTATACTGTGCCACACGAAGTTTTTTTGGGGATCTTTATTTCGCAAGGCCTGACGCGTTTCGACTTCACGGCGTCTTCAGAGGCCTGAACGTGGTGCATAGCTTAGAATTGCACTCTACCCCACTAAGTGCCTTAAATGCCCTAGCATTTTCGACCTAACCGACGAGCACAACAAGAGTCCAATGGAAGAAACGAACCCACCAATTGGATCCCCACCACAGGGGCCGATTCTCTCACGTAAATTGACCAGTAGAGGCAAATGAGGCCCACTGTGCATCACTGTCACGACCGATCGTCTACAGTTCACAATGAGGCACAAATGGCAAGAGGTCACTCGTCACAGAAAGGCACTCACTTCGGTGTTCATCACTGGATTTCTTGCGAAAATCCAGAATGCCTCTAACGCTTTTCTCGCGGAAATATCTCCCTCAATGGCCAAAATTGTGCGTTTCACCTCGTAATCATTACCGTTATGCGCATCAATCCTATGTTTTCCAAGTGGGTTGGTGAACAATCTACGTTGCTTCCCAGATAGACGTTCTCTTAGGCGTATTCCTAGTGCCCTTCATGTCTCCCCGATATACTTTGCGTTACATGCCAGACACTCAACCTGATAAATTGTTCCTATCTTTGAGCAATGCCCTAAACTACCATTTGGCAGCGTGACAGGAGGTACACCCGCCCCTGCGGTGGGCGTGGTGTCAGGAGGTAGAGCCGCTGTTCTGCGGATCGGAAACTTTGGTTTGCGTGTCAAAGGTTCCGTAAGGCAGCTGCTAGACTCCCGGTGAAGCCTAGGGGGTTGGGGGTGGGTGAGCAAGGGAGATGAGAGGAAGATCGCACGCCCCCAGCATGAGGGCAGGTGTACCTCCTGACCGTCCTCCCCCAACCATTTGAGTATGCAGCGCAATCTTACGAAATGCACTGCTTATCATAGAGTCTATTTCGTACCAACTGCCGTCTAATGTTGTCCCTAAAAATATACATTAAGACAACGTGGTCCTGCAGTTGTGCTCTTACAAAAACCCTTTGAATTTCAGCAGTGACTCTATCAGAGATGAAAGGTAGAACGAGAGGCATCTTGTTTATACGGGATCTATCGTCAGAGTTAGCGTGAGCTCTCCGATGGCGAGTTGACGCCACATAGCCATTTGAAGCGGATATATCCGAAGCTAATCGTAATATTCCTGATACTCGTTCGTGCCCGTCCATATCCTCGTTGCCGTGCGGAACATGTTACTGGTAAGAGCACGTTTCACAGCAGCGAGGTGCTTGGACTTGGCGTGAATCAAGATTTTCTTGGAGCTTGGTTTCCGGTACCACTTCACGCTAACTGTCCCGCCACACACTCTAATTTGTGTGTTCAAATAAGCGAGCCAACCATTGCTCGGAGTTTCTCGAGTAAGTCTAATGTACTGCGACTGCTCGTTCAACAGACTGATACACTCGTCTATTTCAGACTGTGTTGATGTTACGATACAGCAGTCATCTATGTATCTACAGTACATTAACGGTGAGCGACTTAGCTCTGGTTGTTTAATCCTACTCATAAAGCAGATTGCCGAAACTGGTGCTAACCGTTGACCCATGCCGAATCCTCTCAGCTGTGAGTAAAACGACCCTGACCACTTAAAGATGTTTCAATGCAGAAATTCCTTGACTAGAGTCATGATGTACGTTTTTGACAGTCCGAAGGTGTTTATGTTCCTGACATGAAAATCTAACATTTCAGATAACGCTTGTAAGGCTTCACCGTTTTGAACGTTTGTGCAAAGTGACGTCACATCAAACGACTCTATTACACAACTATCACCGAAGTTTAAGTTATGTAGTACCAGTCGTTCAGCGGGCTAGCGGCCGCCGACGACTGGTTGGGGGCTTCGCCCCAAAACCCCGAAAAGAGAACGCTCCGACCATCTTCTTTTCCCAACTTTTAGGCCTTCAAACTTTCATTGCGATAAAGAATGGCTTTTACTACATAGAGTACAGCCGTCAGAGCGGCTTGTCGGCCGCACTGAAGGCTTCCTAACGCTTAGCCGTAGTAATAACTTTTCATCATCAATTTTAGCTGCAACCTATGTCATGGCTCCCGCAGGAAGAACACCTTAACTGCGTCGATCTTAGAAAGAAACAGAAAAAGTGAACGACATCCATGTAAACTTTGATCAATATCGATTGATGGTGATCGATACCTCAAAAACAAACTTCAGATTCAGAACCTCGATTACCCCAGGGATGAAGTTTCGTGCCGCTTGAACGAAATCCACAAAAAAACGATAATATCGATCGATATCGATTGCTTCTCCTGTTGTGAACGCCTCCCGTCGATGATCATCAAAATGCCCATGCACGGTTGCCGACGTGTTCGACACGTCTACGGCTCGCCATGCATGGTTGCCGACGTATCTGACACGTCTACGGCTCGCCATGCTCGGTTGCCGACGTATCTGACACGTCTACGGCTCGCCATGCATGGTTGCCGACGTGTTCGGCAAATACATATTCGGCACGTCTACGGTTCGCCATGCACGGTTGCCGACGTGTTCGACACGTCTACGGTTCGCCATGCACGGTTGCCGACGTATCTGACACGTCTACGGCTCGCCATGCACGGTTGCCGACGTATCTGACACGTCTACGGCTCGCCATGCATGGTTGCCGACGTGTTCGGCACGTCTTCTGAATATCTACGCACGTCTTCAGCACGTCTTCTGAATCCCTATGCTCCGCATTTGGTCCCCATTCATATTCTGACGCCCTGCCCGCTGAATATATCGTGAACTTGGGTGATCCGCCGCCAAGTTATAAGCAGGTTAGCACCGGTTCTGGCAATCTGCTTTATGAGTAGGATTAGACGACCGGTGCTAAGTCGCTCACCGTTGATGTACTGTATACATAGATGACTGCTGTATTGTAACATCAACACAGTCTGAAGTGGAACTGTTGAAGTCGCAGTGCATTAGACTTACTCGAGAAACTCCGAGCAATGGTTTGTTCGCCCATTTGAACACACAAATTAGAGTGTCTGGCGGGACAGTTAGCGTGAAGTGGTACCGGAAACCAAGCTCCGAGAATATCCTGGTTCACGCCAAGTCCGATCACCTCGCTGCTGTGAAACGTGCTGTTGTTAGTAACATGTTCCGCACGGCAACGAGGATGTGGATGGGCACGAACGAATATCAGGAATATTACGGTTAGCTTCGGATATATCCGCTTCAGATGGCTATGTGGCGTCAACTCGCCATCGGAGAGCTCACGCTAACTCTGACGATAGATCCCGTATAAACAAGATGCCTCTCGTTCTACCTTTCATCTCTGATAGAGTCACTGCTGAAATTCAAAGGGTTATTGTAAGAGCACAACTGCAGGACTACGTTGTCTTAATGTATATTTTTAGGTACAACTTTAGGCGGCAGTTGGTACGAAATAGACTATGATAAGCAGTGCATTTCGGAAGACTGCGTTACATGCTCAAATGGTAGTTTAGGGGATTGCTCAAAGATAGGAACAATTTATCAGATTGAGTGTCTGGCATGTAACGCAAAGTATATCGGGGAGAAGGGCACTAGGAATACGCTTAAGGGAACATCTATCTGGGAAACAACGTGGATTGCTCACCAACCCACTTGGAAAACATAAGATTGATGCGCATAACGGTAATGATTACGAGGTGAAACGCACAATTTTGGTCATTGAGGGAGATATTTCCGCGAGAAAAGCGTTAGAGGCATTCTGGATTTTCGCAAGAAATCCAGTAATGAACACCGAAATGAGTGCCTTTCTGTGACGAGTGACTTCTCGTCATTTGTGCCTCATTGTGAACTGTAGACGACCTGTCGTGACAGTGATGCACAGTGTGCCTCATTCGCCTCTACTGGTCAATTTACGTGGGCGAATCGGCCCCTGTGGTGGATCCAATTGGTGAGTTCGTTTATTCCATTTGGACTCTAGTTCTGGTCGTAGGTGTAGGTCCAAAATGCTAGTGCAGTTAAGGCAGTTGGTGAGGTAGAGTGCAATTCTAACCTATGCACCACGTTCAGGCCTTGCGAAAAAAAGATCCACCTAAAAACCTCGTGTGGCACAGTATAAGCTAATGACAAGATCAAACTTTGTTCTTATATCTTTAAGTGTTTTAAGCCTGTTTGAACTGAGTACAAGAACCATATTTTTCCCGTTGGCCGCTCATCTTCAGGAATGTTTCTTTCCTACCATCCGACCAGTCCTTTCGCTATATAGTGCTCGCAAGTTGTTATTGTTCTCAGAGGTTTCGAAGCTCTGTATTGCTTTGGCTGTTTGCTTATATTTTATTATCCCGTCGGCTTTTCTCTTAGATGAAATTCTAAGCTTGCTTTGCCTAAGCCTATTCCCTATGTTAATGTGTTTTTAATTTTTAAAATACTTTTTGGTTTTAGAAATCTTCTTTATTTTTTATCTTACTTTTTTGTATCGACATCTCAGTTCAACGTGCATGCTCCCTTTTATGCCATCGCCCGGGGTACCAGTTTAAAGACGTTTTTGAGATACAGGACCAGCCCCGGAATCGTGCGCTTAGAAGGTCGTGGGCTTAGCACATTCTATAGTTTCAAGGGTAAGATATCTTTATTGCAAAACATTCTTACTGAGCTGATGATCTTTTTTAAAGGCTTCCACTGAATACCAAATGCTGGACTACTCTTCGGCAAGATAAACGCTAGTCCTTATTGGGTGTTGAAAAACCTTTTGCGGAACACTACTTGCTGGTTGAGAAATCATGTTGTAATTCTTGCTTTTTCTTTTCTTTTTTTTTGCTGTTTTTTGGAGTGTGCTCCTAGTTTTCAGCTTCATTAGTGGTTTGTCATTGTTGTCATGCTTTCTAACGATTGTTTTTAGTGCTTGGGTATAAGTTTTTAACGCATGGTAAAAGCGTTTGCAAGACGTCTACGAAGAAAACAACTTGGAAGTTGAAGAACGATCGTTACCAAGTAAACACAAGATTGACCATAATGTGGACACCTCAGCGTCCTATGTGTAGCTAGTGAGCAGAACATCCTCGGTTTCTTGAAAGTGTTTCATACTCTATGTAGGTTGGATGACAAAGAGCGGTTAAACTGGATTTTTGTCAACTTCATAGTCACCGCTTGCACTTCTAGCATGTAGACATGGATTTCGAAAAAATGCAGGATTTAAACCCATGACCTAAGCTGTAGGAGGCGACTGGTTCAATTCCAAGGGAGGCACTCTATAATCATTTGCAACTCACACCTATTTGAGGACAAACACATACAACATAACATATAAACGACCTTATCTGATGCCTGCCTAAGAAATAGCGGGTCCCGTCGCTGGAATACTGAAAAATATAAAAGCATGAAGAGGCTTCGGCGGCTCCGCACGTAATCCTCGTTTTCAAATTCCTGCGCAGCGAATGCGTGCGCGTCGACACATTCACCGTGAGGAGACACGTAGAGCGACCCAGAGATGCCTGGGGCGTATTTTATGCTTTTGTTTCTCTCACTTTCGTTTTATTGCTTGTTTTTGTTTGTGTTTTGACTGTTTCTGGTACCGATGGCCTTCCCAGGGGCTGTGGGGCCAGGCTACAGCTGGACTTTCGTCCCCGACCAAGAAGTAGGACGCACAAGTCTAGTTATAAGGCGCCCTCTCTGGGATTGATCCGGCGACTACGCCACCCACTACTTCGACGGATTCGTTTGAGGAGTAAACTTGATGTGACAACATATCAGTCACACCCATCCCTCATCACCCACTAGTTTCATTGTGCGGCATTGTTCGGCCGCAACCCTGATTAATGTTGAATTAAGCCGAGGTACCCGCATTTTATTACTTCTAAAAGGGAGCCGATTCTGCTCATATGCTTTGTACCTGTGGTTTACACCTAACTTGAAGTAGTTCATTGGCTGCAACATCAGTGAGATCTAGCCCCAACAATGCTTAAGCATGGGCCAGCTCGCAACATGTCCTACGACGTTTTTGTTTCAGATAGGTTGACCTATGGGAAACACCTTCGGTTGCAAACTGAGCTCCATGCTACGTCAATGCTGGTGCGCAAATCTCAAAACTAAGCGAGTTTGTATCTATATACTAGGTTATTGACACTTACTGGTAGCCGCCTCCACCGCCTTGACTATAGCCGCCGCCGCCTCCACCGCCGCCTCCACTTGAGTAACCACCAACTCCCATATAGCAGCTCTGCTGGCCACCGCAGCATTCACCTCCTGCAGGTCTGCGGCCGAATCCGAATCCGCGTGGACACTCACAGCTTAATGGCAGATTTGATGGCTGGAGCATTGTATGGAAAGATGGGTTCTGAAAAGCAGACGTACCACGGTGCATATCCTCCAACTCCCATATAGCAACTGCGCTGTCCGCCGCCACCACCGCTATCATATCCGCCGCCGCTGCTGCCGCCTCCACCACCTCCGCCACCTCCAGAATATCCACCACCACCTCCACTTGAGTAACCACCTACACCCATGTAGCAGCTCTGACCTCCTCCGCCACCTCCGCCACCACTGCTTCTGAACCACGTATTCATTCAAGGCTGTCAGGCATAGATTCCATTGATCTTTTGAAGGCACTCACGCATAGTTGCTGCCGCCCGAGTAACCGCCGCCTCCACCTCCGCCACCGCCACCACCACTCGAGTAACCGCCAACTCCCATGTAGCAGCTCTGCTGACCTCCGCAACATTCACCTCCAGCCGCGAATCTCATTCGGTGGAATGATCTTCGGCAACAAGCACACATGCTTAATGGGACACATTGCATTCAAACAACACATGATGTGCAGATGTGGTTGTGAAAAGGAGACGCACTTGACGAGTGGGTATCGATTTATCGCATAACAACTGCGCTGAACGCTGCTGCTTTCATTTTCACCACAGTAACTGCAATAATTGGAGACACTACCCTCGGCTCTAGTAGCGACTATCATAGAGGATTCCGAGGAGCAACAGGTATATCGACGTTGTTTGCTCAGGACTAGGTTTTGAGCTCGCCCGACACTGCTTAAGCATTGTCTTGTCCACGTGGTTAGCTGCTCTTCTCAATACCACCCTACCACTAAGCGTGTTGAAAACTCAAGCCCAGCGAGTCGTCAACTTCGCACCGCTTAACGGTCGTTGAATGCCGTAGGAAATCCTGCTTTCACTCACGAACTATTTGCTCCTTTTGATCCGCTGTTCGCTATCATTGCACTTCTTTCTCTAGGCGCTTCTTTCTCGATTTGGCCTCTGTAAATGTAACAGCTCGGACGCGACTAAAATGTCAATGGTTAGGATAAATTTAACAAAAATGCATGGTGTGATGAACTGGATGTGCGTCTACTATAGCGGTTTGACACGGCATCTTACTTCATATATATAATCGGCTAATGTCACGTGTCCGTCACGGTGAGGGGGGCCTGAAGTCAATAGATGGCGTATGCCAAGCGGCGGATCAACCAAGTTTACAATATATTAAGCGGGCAACGAGTGAGGATATCATATGATATCATATGAATGGGGTGAAGTGCAGAGCGTGGGATTCAGAAGACGTGCCGCAAACGTCGTCCAATCTGTGGCGGGATCCAGAATACGTGCTGAAGGCGTCGTCCAACGTGCGTAGAGATACAGAAAGACGTGCCAAAGACGTCGTCCAACGTGCGTAGAGATATAGAAGACGTGCCGAAGACGTTATCCAACGTGCGTAGAGATACAGGCGACGTGCCGCTAGGCCGCTGAACGTCTGGTTATTAATAGATCGCACTGATCAGCTGCATCACTCTACCTTAAGCCAGCAGGAAGATTTGAGTTCCTTGGATGCATTATTTCAAAGCTCGAGCAACATAGCAGCTGCAGTTGTCTCGCTCCTGGTGACCTCTGTTTTTTCTTTGTTTGATAGAGGTAGAAAGCATTTTCCGATATCACAAGCTGCAAAGAAAGGCTAGCGATTGATACTGGTTTCGCTATCATTCGCTCCGCATAAATATCAGAGTAGCGAATGATAGGCAGCAGAGCAAAAGCTCTGATTCAGGTGAATATTTAATATCTCCTACCTCAATAAATATAGAAAGGAATTGGAGTACATCACCAGGGCGATAATCAAGCCCAGCGAGCTGAACCCCACCAAAGGTTCATTTTTGGTGCATCGGCCTAAACAGCCAATAATCCTGCTTCTGTAGCTCATCCTACAGAAGCTAATATTTGCAACCAGGCGTTACAAAACGCCAAAATCTCTGCTCAAGAGACAAAAATGTCTTTGGTTTTCTTTAAGAAACCAATTGAGCTGAACTCTGCAAGCCTGCAGAGCTTGCTGAAAATGTTCTCCTCGTATGCAGGTGGCGTCCTTACTTCAGGAGACGACCGCGAGAAATACGAAGAATACCCCATCAGGACAATATTGCTCTCAGGTAGTGCTGAGACAATAAAACAAGGCAGATACACTGCAATGCCTAATTGGCGAGCTTCACCAAGAGACGAAGTCAGCAGTAAATAATAGGTTCCTTCTCAGTCAGATTGTTTAAATGGAGAAAGAGATCCAGTTCTTCTAGAGAATCGATGATGCCAACCAAATATTTCTTTCGATTGAATTTCACATAATGGAGGCCAATAGTCAGCTAATCAATCTGGCGAGAAAATTTCGTGGAACCAAGTCGAGCGTTGAGAACTCGTCTGCAACACCCTCACGCACAAGTTTCGTAGGGTCAGTGCTCATGAATAGCATATTAGCAGCACAGAGTTTCTTAATGGAAATTAATAGCTCACAGAGCGAAAAAAGTTCTGCTGCTCAAAGCGAGAACAGCCGGAACTGCTCGATGCTCGGTCCAGCACTGCAATAGTTCGCTGCCGTACTTATCCAATTTTGGAGCAAAGAAGGGTGGTTAACAGCCACAAAAGCTTATCCCGCTCTACGGGGCTTGAATCCTTGAAGAGTCGTGCAACTTTCAAGCTTATTAGTATGAGCCCAACTAATAGAAAATAAGTTTCTTGCTGATAACAGTCACCTAAACTTGCAAAGAAGAGCCCGTACAGAAGCATACTGCTTCTAGAAGCGAATTACAAAAAAAGTTGCGATATGAAGAGCATATATTGAAGTCTGCCTCAGAACGCCAACGAACACGTGACAATGTAAATGTGAGGTGGTCAGCGAGAATAGCAGACGTCACCATAACCTACTTCTATGCCTGGAAGAATAAGTTTAAAGAAGAATGGACAGATTCTGTTCTCTTCTACGTCAATTAAATGTGTTCTCTAGATCAACGGAATCAGTGGAAATGGAGACGGAATGCTCATCCAAATGTAGACGGCAGTAATTTCTTCTTGTTCATTCCGAAGTTAAATATTTTGGGGTGTGCGGAGTGTCTCGCTCCGCGTGACCTCTGTTGTATATTTTGGTTGATAGAGGTAGAAAGCATTTTCAGTATCATTCGCCAAACTTCAAGGAAAGGCTAGCGATTGATACTGGTTTCGCTATCATTTGCTGTGCATAAATAGTGTAGGTAGAGTAGCGAATGGTAGACAGCAGAGCAAGAGCTCTGACTCAGGTGAATATTTAATTTCTCCTGTCTCAATAAATATTGAAAGGAATTAGAGTACATCACCAGGGCGATAACCACGCCCAGCGAGCTGAACCCCACAACAGGTTCAGCAGTGCCCCTTTATCACTTGCTCCTCTGGTAGGGTGCCGGTTGGTACCACCACTGTCATCAACAATCCACTTAGGATTATGTGAATTCGTTCCACCAAAGATGCGTGGCAAATTGCTAGACTTAGTCGGATTTGAATTTCAGTCACAATTTCGGCAGTTCACCTATTCTACCCCGATAGGAACCCTTTCTGCGCTATCCAACTTGTAGGACTTTCTTGAGAGGAATGGGTGTTGCAGCTAGCGATAACCCTTGTGAAGTGTAGGTGCACTGTCCGGGAACTTACTTCTCGCTGTGCAACCTTTTCGGCGCACGTGCTACTGTGTAAGAATCCCTGTTGCGTCCTGCTACCCATTATCGAGCCTACAGAGCAGGACGTTGAATGGAAAGACGTGATCAGATTTGATATGAAGTTTTGCTATAGTATTCCTTACAGCGGCATTTCGCCGTCTAATTTGCGATTAGTCACTGAATTTTTTATTCATCATTCATGTGTACGCAAGATGCTTCTGCAACGAAGGTCATTTAGACTGCGCAATCCCATTAGCTTAAGACATCATATCTGGTTTGAGCTCTTGTGCGTGCTCACTGGATAAGCTTTTAAAGTGCTTTCAACATGTATTAGTTCTTATCATTCACGAATACGACTTCAGAAATTAGCTAAGAATTCTGCGGAGAGGATCCGTTTTGGAACGAAGTATGTTTGACTAAAGGTTAATTTTTTAAAGATGCTTAGTAATAAATGAAAGTGTCGCAGGTGTGCTATTAAGAAGGAGAATCCACAGAAAGCACTACTTTTCAAGCTAACCCAGTTAACCTGTCTTGTAACACACGTTTAACGCTTCCGTTTTGTCGTGACAACAGTAGCTTCAGAAAGACTCCCACTTAGAAAAACCAGTGAAATCTCTAAAAAGTCCACAGTTGTGCACTTCTCAAGAAGTAACCTCATTGAGTACCTATCTCACCCAAAAATCACGAAAACCGTTATACGTCATGTGTGTGTCATGAGTGTCTGCTTATCACCACGCACTTACGCCTGCCCGCTTTCTGCGCCCGGTCCTAGACGCACTGGATGTTAGCATTTACTGCGATTCTTAGTAGATTCCAGTCTTCCGAAGTTACGGCTTCCATCTGCAAGAATTGCAGTGCCACCCACTTGTACGAATCAAGCGATCAACACCCACATAGCGAAGTGTGCACGCACTTAGCCGTACAGATCTAAACACTATACGCACATAATACTACCATACGTATTCAATTATTGTACATCGAAATAGATGCACAAACTAAAACGTACCCTACCTCTAAGGGGGAGGATTACATCCAGGTCCTACGGGGAGCAGAACACCCAAACTGCCCGGATGACGGACTGACACGGTGGCCACGCGTGGGGACGCAATGGCAGGATCCGTGACCTGATGACGATCACTCCGTCAGTCGCTCTTGGGCTATATCCTATTTTTGTCCTGCGGCCGGGCACTCACGTCTAGGGCGCGTTTTATACTCCCGCCGCGGCGCGGCGCGTCAATTTGGGGAGCGGCGCGGCCAGTCGCGCAGGGCCCCGATTTTGACGCGCCGCTGCGCGATTGCAGTTAGAAAGGGATGCGTCAGCGACGCGCGGCCACGAGCATCTGCGCACTACGGCCCGTGATACGGAAACGGTCCACGAGTCATTGAAGGACCAAAACAGAAAGGATTTTTTGGCTGATCAGCGCAATGCATCTTGTCAATGCTTGTCGTGGGATTCCTGTGGGGAGCGACGAATCCTCTCTTAAGCCTGGAGTCGAAGTCGTTCGCTCAACCTACGGTTGAAACTGGTGTGATATTGAGTCGAATCCCCTGCAATACAAACGGCAGTAAACCACTCCTTATTTTGCGACATGTGCGGGTCCAAAAGTAAAACTGCTGGAACGTACCCATCGTCAAGAATCACTCAAAATTCTTTCTCATATGGCCATTCTAGGGTCACTGTGCACTAAGCATATCTTTAGCGTGATATATGAAGCTTCGTGAATGTCTACAGATCTCTATTCTGTTCCTAGGTTACAGAAGGTACGGGCTAAGGTCATGGTCACCTATTTCACCCAAACTCCCTAATCAACCGAACCTACCGTAATCGCCCGTAACTTCAATAAACGATGTCAGATTCGTGACCAGCACCCTAAACCCCTCCTCCCCCCCCCTCCTTCCCAATAGGAGAAGTTTGGTCGAAGAGGTGAAATCTCCCACCCCACGCCGAGTCTGCCGCAGCTGATCGCGCCGCGCCGCGCCCTTCCCCTTTTTCGCCGAATACCGTAACCCAAAATTCCGTCAAGTGTGGTGTTTTGCGGCGGCAGAGTATAAAAGCGATGCGGCGCCGCCTCGCGGCGCGGAAAATCGATAGCCATGTCTACCATCACGCCGCGCGGCGGCGCAACTATAAAAGGCGCCTAAAGGCCCCTTCAGAGTTCTGCGGCAACGCCGCTCACCGCAATGGTTAAGGATAGGCCAGGGACGTCGCCGGCCGCGAGCTCTGCGTCTCTGCTCTATGGTTAAGCATAGGGCCGCGGCGCTGCCGCAGAACTCTGTGGGGGCCTTAAAGCGACACAGTAGTGACGTATTTTCCGGGCGGTGTTGGACGGTCCAATTGATTCGCACTTAGGCGGACGCTCTGAGTAATCGCGCCGACCAATGGCGCGCGGCCGGCCGGCAGCCGGATGACTCATACGTCCGCATCCACACGGAGGGTGTGGGAGTATGATAAGGTGCCTTGAGGAGAACAGCGTGAAGTAAAGGCAGTTATTTCCCAAATGGCAGTGGCGAAAACTGCGCGAAAACGGCATTATAAACAAATTGCTTCAATTTTTAATATTACACCGCTCTTAATGTCGACCTTCTCGTCCTTAGTTTTGAAGGGCAGATTGGAAAAGTAGTAGCGCTGCTGATCTTCAGTCCATCCTCCATCTATTCCTCACCACAGTTTTCGTCAAGAAGCGGGTGGCAGTGAAAGCACTCTTGATATATTGGGCAGAAAAGGCGTTCTTCCTCGAATGCGATAGCACAAGCACCCAGGCTACTATCAGCCTTATCTAGTCCACAGTGCATTTGTTTCCTAAGGTGCCAATACGGATTCTTGCTTTTTATTATTTCCTTTCACTTCGGGAAGATCCAATCTCCATGTGTTGCCAACCAAAAAATGAGTCATAAAGTTTTAATTACGGCTGGTCCCATGTAGAAAGCCAAGAAATCAGTGAATTCGTGAGCAATTATGATTGAAGTTCTTAAAACGAGGGAGCACCACTTTTTGTCCTTGGATTATGAAAAGTTTTAATGATCTGCAAGACACAAGTTCTTATAGGATCTTTTGTATAGCTTTCAGGACTGCCTAACTGCTGCATGTGTACAAATAGGGGAGCTCCTCATTATCTACTGAGCATTTTTTGTTTCCTAAATCATGACAGAGGGATCATGACTCTACTCTACTTCTACTAAATCCTGAGAGCTATAGCCTAGAATCGTGAACAGAATACAACACGGGTGAAAGGGCACTGTTTACAAGTGCTTAGGGGCCATGCGTACTCTTCTTCGGAACATAAAACGGCTAAAAGCACGATTTCTCACCACGGTTTCTCAGAAATCCTGCTGTATATCGCTAGGTGACGGCAGACAGTATGCGTCATCGGCCGCGCGCCATGGTCGGGGTGATGACTCAGAGCGTCCAACTAAGTGCGAATCAATCGGACCGTGTTGGACCAGTTTTCGCACAGTGTGCAAGCGATCGCTGTGGGACCCAAATGCTCAATCACTGAGAACTCAGCAAACGCCTATCACATCAATACCGTGACTAAGCTCACGAAAGAATCGCGAGAGTGTGAGTTGTTATCCTAAACAGGATCAGTAGAAAAGGGTCGTGCATCGACGTGAAGGAGACATATCACTCGGCCGTAACCGAAGCGGTCATTAAAGCCTTTCAATTTCTTAGCTTTCTCATAGTTTTGCTGTGCGTTGGTGTGCAGTATTAGTTCCAGTGATGAGAAGTAACATATTCAAGTCTACCTTCGCGGGCTAGCAATTCCAACACAATTTCAGTTGGCGGGTTTACGTTATCCAATACAATTGTATATAAAAGAGATGGTATATCTGGGTGTTGTGGGTATAGCCGCATGCACACTCCGCAGCGGCAGTTCCGCAGCCACGCTGAGGCATAGCGTGGTAGGGCGGAGTCGCCCTACTGCAGCGAAGGCGGCTGTGACGGGGTGTGCAGAATTCCACTGCCGCAGCGCAGCCGGTAGCGGCCGCAGCGGCAGCTCCAGCGAGGAATGAGCTCGGTCATTACTTACTGCGGCATGCCGCTGCGGCGCAAATCCACGTGCTGCAGGGTGCATGCGGCTTATGTGTCTGTCACAGGTCTGTACAAACCTGCCTAGCATCGAACACTTGTGGAAAGAAGACAACTCTTCGTGATAAATGCGCAGACTACAACCGTCTCCGCACTGAAGCGCCTTCGCAAGTTGAAAACTGCAGTATATATTCGTACTACATAATCTCTTGTTCTACAATCAAACAAACAGATTTAAGAATGCCGAAGGGCAAAGTATCCCGAAAGAGGTTATCTACATATTTCTTATGCGAAAACGGACTCTTCTCGAACGAATGACGACTACGCTACCCTAAGCACCAAACTACTACCCATTTGCTTGGTAAATTGACAGTTTTTTCTCCTTCATCATAAAACGACACAATCCGTTTGTGCCACACGGCGAGTTTGTGCCAAATACATATGGTTCGCTCCCCAAACCGAAGCAGTCACCTACTCTTTTTTGTCAATATAATGGCTGCCATCCAAATAAACTCCTTTTTACCTCTATTGAAAGCCAGTGGGTTGGCGGTGATGCGGTAGGAAATCGTGTGCAGTTTTGGGCCATTTTGCGGCTGCTGTAGATGAGTTCGTTGAATTGTACTTACTTGGGTGTGCGGTAGCCTTTCGCTCCTTCTTCAGTTGCTCCTCCAGATGCGGTGCTGTGTCGACCTTCACCACCGACTGTACTACAGCTTTCATTACCAGTGCCTTGGTCGCCCGTAGTTGATCCTCCTACTATGGTACTGAATCTACCTCCACCAGCACTTTTTCCTCCAATACCACCACTAAAACACTTGTAGTTAATTTGTATTCTTGAAAACGGAAACGTTGCGTCTAGCCGCCGCTCTCCTTGGGACGACTTGTGCTCACAAAGTCATCTTTGAGGATCAAGAGATATTGCGATTGCCGTAATGCGTTTATTGAATTACTCACATGGGTGGGCCGTAGCCTTTCGCTCCTTCTTCAGTTGCTCCTCCAGATGCGGAGCTGTGTCGACCTTCACCACCGACTGTACTACAGCTTTCATTACCAGTGCCTTGGTCGCCCGTAGTTGATCCTCCTACTATGGTACTGAATCTACCTCCACCAGCACTTTTTCCTCCAATACCACCACTAAAAGACTTGTAGTTAATTGGTATTCTTGAAAACAGAAACGCTGCGTCCAGTCACCGCTCTCCTTGGGGCGACTTGTGCCCACAAAGTCATCTTTGAGGATCAAGAGATATTGCGGCTGTAATGAGTTTGTTGAATTACTCACATGGGTGGGCCGTAGCCTTTCGCTCCTTCTTCAGTTGCTCCTCCAGATGCGGAGCTGGTTCGACCTTCACCACCGACTGTACTACAGCTTTGACCACCTTGGTTGCCCGTAATTGATCCTCCTACTAAGGTACTGAATCTACCTCCACCAGCACGTTTTCCTCCAGTACCACCACTAAAACACTTGCAGTTGATTGTATTCTTGAAAACAGAAACGCTGCTTCTAGCCGCTGCTCTCCTTGGGCTACTTGAGCCACATACTGAGTTACCTATGAGAATTAAGAGATCTACCGCTTGCTGTAGATTTTACTCACGTGGGTGTGCGGTAGCCTTTCGCTTCTTTCTCAGTTGCTCCTCCAGATGCGGAGCTGTGTCGACCTTCACCACCGACTGTACTACAGCTTTCATTACCAGTGCCTTGCTCGCCCGTAGTTGATCCTCCTACTAAAGTACTGATTGTACCTCCTACAGCGTGTTGTCCTCCGATACCACCACTAAAACACCTGTAGTTAATTTGTATTCTAGCAAACAGAAATGCTGGGTTAGCCGCCGTTTTCATTGGGGCCCCTTGGGCCCATAGAGTCATCTATGGGGATGAAGGTATTTCGCATTTGCTGTAAATGAGTTCGTTGGATTTTACACACGTGGGTGTGCGGTAGCCTTCCGCTCCTTTTCTCCTTGCTTCTCCAGATGCGGAGCTGTGTTGACCTTCACTACCAATTGTACTACAGCTTTATTACTACTACCTTTGTTGCCCGTAGTTGTTCCTCCTACTGAAGGTTTGATCGTAGGTCCATTGGAATGATTTCCTTCGGTACCACCAATAAAACACCTAGGGCGGATTCATCAACCGCTTACCAGCCGGTATCGGTACATCGGTTATCGTATCTGTGGGCCGGATTCATCAACGACTTGCGTATCTTTAACGGAGAATTGTATGCGAAGAGCTCAAATAACGCGGCTTATCGCTCACCGTACCGCTTGATAAGCCGCGTTCTCTGAGCTTTTCGCTTACAATTCTCCGTTAAAGTTACGTAAGTCGTTCATGAATCCGACCCTGTATCTCTGTATCTCTCTGTATCACTAACTACGTAGGCCGATGTGGTGAATACGCGGTGTGATGGCACCGGCGGTATAGTTAATGAATCTGGCTCTTGTAGTTAATTTCTGGCAAACAGAAGTGCTGCGTCAAGCCGCTCTTCTCCTTGGAACCACTTGGGTAGGCTGTGTCAACGATAGGGTTCGAGCCACTTTACGATTGCTGCAGACGGACCTCTTGAAGTTTACTTACGTAGGTGCAGCGTATCCTTCCGCACCTTTTCCCCTTGCTCCACCAGATGAAGAGCTATGCCGACCTTCACCACCGACTCTATTTAATTTTCGTTAGCATTGCAAAACTGCTGCTGGTCAGGATAAATGTTGTCGAGAGGACTGTATGAGGCCGTGTCGCTGAACTCGGGTATGCTCAAGTTCGCTAGAAATGACGTCACCATTGGGTGGTGCATGCTGTTTGGTATCACCTTCCCTCTACATCTTAAAGGTTAGGTTAAAGGTTCGCTACTGTTACTGACTGACTTAGGTGGTAGCGCAACCGCTGCACACCAACGGTGGGACACTGCGCCTCGGAGGAAGACGACAAAGTCGAAATGTCAGGCCAATAATAAAGTTACCACCCCGTTGGCAGAAGAACACACTAAAATATATATCACGAGAATGCAAGGTATCCAAATTGAGAGAACTGAGTTTTTTAAAGGTTAGGGCTCGACGAGTCCATTATCTCCATACAACGACGGCAAGGAAGAGCCGATTTTACTTACTACGTTCCGCCGTGCTCGCCCAGCATGCCCGTAGTTTCTCCTCCTGCCGAAGAACTGTAGGCGCTTCCGCCAGCCGTTAAGTAATAGCTTTTGACACCACTAAAAACATAATGGTAGGAATAAATTCTATCAAATAAAATGCGTGGCGTGTCGCTGAGTAGCGGTCAAGTCTAACAGACTTAAGGCGCGTTAGCATGACGCTGAAAGTGTGAGGACGAAATACGGCTTGAGGGAGCGTAATCCAAGATAAGCTTATTTCGGATATGCAGCCTACGGTAGGGTAGAATATTTTGCTTTTCTAGCGGAGGCTCATCCCGCACTAGGATGTGCTAGAATGGTAGACTATAGTACGAAAAGGAGAGAAAAAATCATCGCTGTGAAAGTGCACACCAGAAATTTGCGCCAAATGAAGACTAGCGCGGCACAATCAACTATGCGTTGTTTAGATCTATCCTACACCCTGGACTGCCACATCCTGCTGTTCCTCCACTCTCCTAGCCTTGAGCACTTTGTATCGGAGAGAGCGCATAACGCCCGAAGCGTATTACCATATTTCGCCCTAAGCCAATAAGTGGAGATAGATTCGATGTCGTACAGTCTAAAGATAAAGCTCGTCGCTACCATTAAATTTGGTATCCCACTCTACTGAGATCAAGCTCTAATTCTACTGGGTTGAGTCATAAATTTTGCAATATCTCTGTTTTTTCTAGGTGCTCAAAGTAACGACCAGACTCGCTAAAGTGGTATAGTTTGTTTGAAAGCATGCTTCTTAATGATTATTTTAACTTATAAACTATTAATTTGACTTGTGTTGTTGAGAAGTTTTCTAGAACGGTAACCACTCAAAGTGAAAGAGTGCGTCATTTCATTTTCAATCAGCTCGACAGCAACACAGTAGCGGTGGTCATGCACCTCTAGGGACCGGATTCATCAGCGACTTACAGCAATTTAACAAAGAAAATGCAGCCGAAATCCTTCATAGATCGGCTTCTTGTAATGACCTAGCGGTTCAGGTTATTAACGGAAAACAATGGGAGGCGATCCCGTAGTGAAAAACACGACAGGAAACATAGTTCGCAGACTATTTTATTCGAAATATGCGAAAAAACACGATGGATTATACATGAGGAGTGAAGGGCCTTAAACAACTGGATCTACCTACTCACTGCCCAGACAGGAACTACGGAGCTTACATCTCCAACTGACGCCAGGAGACCCCCGATGGGCCGGGCCGAGGAGCGTGACGCGCGAGCGTCGGGATGGTCGGCTCCCAGAAAGCCGTCTGCCGCCTATATACGGTTTTTAGCCTGGACCTCCCGATGGGCGGTAGCAGAGTTGCGGAAGTAGGAACGTTCCCGTGTTGGTGCATGGCGATGAAGTGCGTTTGGATGCGTACTTACATTATCAAGCCATATCTATCTATCTACCACTATATAATTGCGTTAGCGGTCAATGACGTTTGAGTGATCTAACCTAAGTGAGATACGCCATATCAACCAGAGCGGGGGCGGTAGAGTGATCTGACCTAAGTGAGACACGCCGCATCATCCACAACGAGGACGGTCGAGTGATCTAACCTAACTGAGATACGCCGCATCATCAACAGCGGGCGGTCGAGCGATCCAACCTGAGTGAAATACGCCTCATCATATAAAGCACGGGCAAACTTCCCCCACCTCCCGCCCCTACGACTCTATTTGCTCCTCGTGGACTATTTTTATTTCTTTAACTAATGTTATCTGTTCTATCTGCTAGAAGATGATACGTTCTGCAGGCCTAATAAGGAGTCCTTCATTATTACATTTGCACTGACAAGGGAAGGGTCTGAAGCGTATGTCTGAACGGGGGAGCGAGTCATATAGGGAAATCCTCACTCCTCAATTAGGATGAAAATGTGTTCATTTTTTGCCAAGTCGTTAAACCCAAGGAGTAGAGGTCACAATGGGATATGGCGCAGCACCCGTTTGTGGGTCTCGTACACCCATGTTTAGGCAATAAGGAGGGACCTGTAGGGAATTACCAATAAAGGAGGGGAGCAGAAAGGAGGATCAGCAATGGGATCAAGGTAGATCATTACCAGCAAGGTAGACCGGATTTAGAAGATATGACACCGATGTCGCGCAATGGGCATTCGCTCGCCGTCGTCGTGTCGTGAGCATGGGAGGGCTACTTAATTGACGTAGAGTAGTAAGGAGGATTCCGAGGGGGAGGGATCTACCTGAAATAAGGGACCTGTAGTCGGGACCAGGACGAGGAACCAACAAGAATGGAGCTGTAAGGGAATTCATACGGGGCACAAGGAATCAGTCATATGCATAGCCTCTTCATGCTCGACACAGCGTGACTGCGCGCGCTTCTGAGCTTCTGGATCCAGAAGCTCAGCCCCCTACGTTGCGCAGCAAACGTCCTAATTCTGAATACGTGCCACCCACGTCTGCCGTGAGCATGGGAGGACCACTAAGGGGGTGGTGGATAACGGCAGTAAGGGGTCCTCCAGGGTGGACCAGGAGAGCGACCAAGAAGGAAAGGAATAACCTGGAGGAGAAGCCAGGACGAGGAAACCAGCAAGAAGAGACCAGTAGGAGTCAATAGTGGAAACAAGGAAGTCGGCCAGGAGTTGCGACCAGGAAGGTGAGGGACTAAAGAGGGGGAGGGAAGACCAGTAAAGGTGGGCCAGCAATTAGATTCAGTATGGAGAAACGAGTAAGGAGGAACCTGGCTTCGGAAGACATGTCAACGGTATCTGGAAACTCTAGCTGTTGAGTATGAGAACGGTTGTGGAGGAGAAACGTGGGGGACAGAAGTGCTGCGCAGCACAAACCAATGACGTCACCCCAAAAGGGCAAAAAAGTAAAACTAGTCCTAGAACGACCAACTAATGTAGGCAAAAGGCGCCTGCGCAAATCCATGAAGTCGATTCCTTTCCAAGCTACACGAGAGCCGACCGCTGACTTATCTCTCAATGAAGTATCGCGTGTAAACTGCAGAAGATAGAATAGAATAGCCGTAGAAGGTTGCCAAAATCATCGACGATCGAGCCTCGCCTCATGCGTTGACGGAGGCTCAAACAAATCGCTTAGCGGCTTTCTCGTTTTCGACTGCTGAAAGCACTCGCACTGGTTCAGGCGAGGGGGCCTGGACGGAATCCTCAAAGCAATGGCTGGAATGCAACCAGTTCAAGAATTCTGAGGTCAAAACCGGAGCTCCACCAAAAGGTCTTGCTGTAGATTTGTTGATGTGTTATGATCCAATACACCGGGAGCTGCTTCCTCGTAGTCAAGCCATTATTCAAGCTTGCTTCTGTCATCAACTCGCTTAGATCGAGCATAAGTTAGCGGAGAAGGGAGTCGACCCGCACCGAAGTTGCTTCCACTACGGCAACGCTCCACCCCATTCGGCACTTCAGAAGCTGGAAAAGGAGGCTGGACAAAAATCAAACAACTGCTAAACAGCATAGACATTGCGCCGCGCGACTACCATGCGTTCCGTATTCAAAAGGCTTCACATCCTCCGTTGTGGACGCTTCACCAAAGTCGATAAGGCCACGACCGTGGTAGACTTAGTTTTAGTCGATAATTCTTTCATTGTCGTGATGTTATTTTTTGCTGGACGACTGACGATGCTGCAAAATTTAGACTGACTGAAACTGAAATTAAAACTGAAATTTAGACTGATGACTAAACCTAACAGTTTTCACACTCTGAAAATATCTCCGTTCGTCTACCTATTAGTTTGTTTAGCCCAACTTCACTTAGCGAACCAACGATATGATTTTTTGGTGCAATCCTAGTTGGAAGTGATTTTATAAGAACCGAATATGTTCAGCATTGGAATATGTTGAACTCACTTATTCCTTAGAAAACTACTACACTAATGAAATCAAAATTAATAGCACAGAAAGTATAAGAATGTATTTGCTTTTCAGAGCACGGTTGATAGGTTTCCAGATTGGAGCATGAAAGGCGTGACGTGCAATGTCCTTTCTGTGCCCAAAACTTGATGGTGTCTTGGCTACCACAGATAGGGTCGGGGGCGGCGAGGGGTCACCATGTAGGACGTCCTTACAACACGATTTGTGCTATTTGAAACCGGAATTATTTCGCAGCACCTGTGTGTCCTCCCCCTACAGTGAACTGAGGTAAGCCATTTCAGATGTAACTGGACATACACATGCCTTCTTACTAAGGTGCACAACCACTGAGTAGGGGTGAACACCTCCCGCCCATAAGACTCTATTTGCGCCTCTTGGGCTATTTTTATTTGTTTTACTAATATTATCTGTTCTATCTGCTAGAAGATGATACGTTCTCGGTGCAAGCCTAATAAGAAGTCCTTCATTATTACATTTGCACTGACAAGGTAAGGGTCTGAAGCGTATGTCTGAACGGGGGGAGCGAGTCATATAGGGGAATCCTCATCCCTCAATTGGTTTGGAAATGTGTTTATTTTCTGCCAAGTCGCTAAACCCAAGGAGTAATGTGTCACAATGGGATACGGCGCAGCACGCGTTTGTGGGTTTTGTACACCCGCGATGCCTCTGCAGCTAGTGGCTCGTAGCGCAGGTGGGTAGAGGTTTCACTCATGTGAGAGGGGTGGGGGTTTGGTTCCTCTGCACTGCTGCCTTTTTGCATTTCAACTGATTAGTTGAGATTTGGGGGATTCTGACGTCTGTACCATTTTCAGACGTTTTCTTCGCATTTTCCCACCTGTACGCTGTGGTATTCAACGTGGTGATGTATAAATGTTCAGCACCAGTGATACACAGGTGCAAAGTGTATAATGCTTCAAGAGAAAAGTGGCCGCTTTCCACAAAGCGGCATCTTCCAGACGACAAATCTTTTCGTCATGGCAGGCTACTCCCATATCATGACGACTCAAACTGTCCTATCCTTCTTTGAGCAGGAACCAATGCCGGATAACTGTACTGTTATTCTGGACTCATGGACCGGCTTCTCGAACCACATGGCGATCCAAGCTACCATACCCCGAGGGAAGAGCTTGAGCTTCGGACTATACCTTCGGGTGCCATCGGTGGAGAATGGATTTGTTATAGCGACATTGAAGGTCGTGTCGCTGGTGTACCGGATCCTGTTCCATCCTCGCGTCGAAAAGCTGGTTGCTTATGCCTGGTTCAAGGCTGGTTATACGACGTCACATCCTGGTCTCTTTGAGAACCCGAGCAAGATGGTTTTTTCCGATGTCATTGGTCCATGTAGACAAGCAAACTGTGAGGAGCCTGCAGGTTTTATACGCTGCCCGCATTGTGAACAGTGCCTCTGTTTCATGCACTTTTTGCCTGTCTATCACTGGTGTTGAGCGTTTATACATCATTATGTTGAGTAGCTTTCACATTGTCTTGTGGATAGGATACCGTTCAGTAATAAACAAGTCGAAAGGAAGTTATTCTCCACAGCCTGGAAAAATGCGAAGAAAACGTCTGAAAATGGTATAGACGTCAGAATCCCCCAAATCTCAACCAATCAGTTGAAATGCAAAAATGCAGCAGCGCAAGAGAACCAAACCCCCGACCCCTCTCACATGAGTCAAACCTCTACCCACCTGCGCTCCGAGCCACTAGGTGCAGAGACATCGCGGGCGTACAAGACCCAAAAACGCGTTCTGGGCCGCCCGTTGTGACCGCTTACTCCTTGGGTTTAACGACTTGGCAAAAAATAAATAATAATAATAATATGTTCCATGTCCGACTGTCGTTGAATCTTGGCATAATTTTAAATAGGAATAGTAGAATTGCCTTGACTCGAGACCAAGATTGATATAATATTTATCCGGCTAACGTTTCGGCGCAACCGCCTTCGTCAGAGCCTGGAAAAACAAGGGAACTTAGAGAGGTTGTTCGTCCAAGGACTAGCTTCAGGTCACAGAGGTCTAAGAAGATAGAGATGGAACGAGACAGAGCAGAAGTGGCACAGTCCCAACTAACCTTAAGATTGCAGCCGAGAGGCTGTCACGTCACCCTCGAATGGAGGCAGACTGGATGAGTGAGACTCTCCCCTTCCAGTCATCTCTTCAGCAACCATCCCTCTGTCACTATCTGGCGTTAGACCGCAAAGATCAGCAAAAGGGGCGAGCTCCTGAGTTACCGTTACGCGCTCCTCTCTCCTATTCATTACGGGGTTCCTTGAGGCAATCCACAGCGCTTCAAGGGTCTTGCGTACTGTGATGTCGGCCTCGCGCGCTAGTACTGCCACCGCTACACCAAACATTGCGCCAGCATGACTTCGCAGCCTGTGCTCTCCTAGCGGTGTCGAATGCTTGCATTTGTCAAGTCCATCCATGTGCTCCTTCATCCTCACCCAAAGTGGCCTGCCTGTCCCACCGATGTATTCCTCTTTACACTGAGAGCAGGTTATGAGGTACACCACCCCCGAGACCATGCAATCTCCTCCTTTACCGAACGGACACACCACACATGAAGGAGTAGTACAAGCGCAATCATACAGGCGGTTCCGCACGAGCTGCGCCTTGAGATTACTAGGTGGTATCTCAGTTAGCCTAATCAGGTCGTCCAATCCAGCTCTACGAATACAGCTTCGTACTTGAGCGCTTAAAGCATCCGAAATAAATGGGACTGAGAAAGCAATCTTGGTGCGCTCTTGGTTTCTGTCCATTCGTTCTCTTGCAGGCCGACGACGTTGCACACGCAGGCTTTCAGTAGCATGAC
>OX375868.1:12988575-13174246 GCA_947359475.1 Heligmosomoides polygyrus bakeri
AAGACACCATGGTCGCTGTGTGGAACATTTTCTTGATAATGGCCCTTTTAGTACTGCTCGGATGTGCAGAACGGAAATGCACCAAGATGTATAAGATTACATCGTTGTACACAAATGTCATTAGAGAGAATGCAATGCAAGCCGTTTACGAAATGCTTTGGGAGTACCAGGACCAGATTTCTCTGTATGGGCTCAGCATAGCTCAAATAATGGCGCTCGTGGATGAGTGTCTTAAGTGCAACATCTTCAAATGGTCCAACGAGTACTACAGGCAGATAAGGGGGCTCGCAATGGGTCAACGTTTGGCACCTGTGCTGGCTATAGCATATATGTCAAGAATAGAGAGACCCGTGTTGGAACGCAGGCCTCTACTTTACTGTCGGTATATAGATGATTGTTTCATAGTTTGTGCAACACAAAGCGAAGTGGATTCCTGCTTCGACCTGCTCAATCATCAAGCGGAGCATATTAAACTCACAAGAGAGAAACCGACAAACAACTGGCTGCCGTTCCTCAACGTGCAAGTGAATTTCTCTCGTAGCACTTTCCACACGAAGTGGTATAGAAAGCCTAGTAACAAGAACATCTTGGTGCATTTCCGTTCTGCACATCCGAGCAGTACTAAAAGGGCCATTATCAAGAAAATGTTCCACACAGCGACCATGGTGTCTTCTAATGAAGACTTCAGGTGTTCGTCAAGGGAAATGGCTTCTCGAATTGCATTGTCCAATGGATATGTTGGTCATGCTACTGAAAGGCCTGCGTGTGCAACGTCGTCGGCCTGCAAGAGAACGAATGGACAGAAACCAAGAGCGCACCAAGATTGCTTTCTCAGTCCCATTTATTTCGGATGCTTTAAGCGCTCAAGTACGAAGCTGTATTCGTAGAGCTGGATTGGACGACCTGATTAGGCTAACTGAGATACCACCTAGTAATCTCAAGGCGCAGCTCGTGCGGAACCGCCTGTATGATTGCGCTTGTACTACTCCTTCATGTGTGGTGTGTCCGTTCGGTAAAGGAGGAGATTGCATGGTCTCGGGGTGGTGTACCTCATAACCTGCTCTCAGTGTAAAGAGGAATACATCGGTGGGACAGGCAGGCCACTTTGGGTGAGGATGAAGGAGCACATGGATGGACTTGACAAATGCAAGCATTCGACACCGCTAGGAGAGCACAGGCTGCGAAGTCATGCTGGCGCAATGTTTGGTGTAGCGGTGGCAGTACTAGCGCGCGAGGCCGACATCACAGTACGCAAGACCCTTGAAGCGCTGTGGATTGCCTCAAGGAACCCCGTAATGAATAGGAGAGAGGAGCGCGTAACGGTAACTCAGGAGCTCGCCCCTTTTGCTGATCTTTGCGGTCTAACGCCAGATAGTGACAGAGGGATGGTTGCTGAAGAGATGACTGGAAGGGGAGAGTCTCACTCATCCAGTCTGCCTCCATTCGAGGGTGACGTGACAGCCTCTCGGCTGCAATCTTAAGGTTAGTTGGGACTGTGCCACTTCTGCTCTGTCTCGTTCCATCTCTATCTTCTTAGACCTCTGTGACCTGAAGCTAGTCCTTGGACGAACAACCTCTCTAAGTTCCCTTGTTTTTCCAGGCTCTGACGAAGGCGGTTGCGCCGAAACGTTAGCCGGATAAATATTATATCAATCTTGGTCTCGAGTCAAGGCAATTCTACTATCCTATTTAAAATAATAATAATGATAAATAATATTTTAATGCTAATTGAGGGTGAGGATTTCCCCTATATGACTGGCTCCCCCTGTTCAGACATACGCTTCAGACCATTCCCTTGTGAGAACGGTCCTCTTTAAATACATAGTTCCTATTTCACAACTAGGAACTCTGAAACGGAGCCTATTTGGACAACCATGTTGCTGTAGTTTACTTATTTCGGCGAAATGAGCTTACGGGGGGGGGGGGGGGGTTGGCGAACTAGCACGATTCTGATGAACACAACCCCGAATGGTTACCGTACACCGATTAGCGATGGAGCGCGGAAAGCTTTCAGGTACTCTGCTACTTCAGCCCCCCGCCCCGACATTTCGTCACTTGTCCAACATGACCTGCCTGGTGAACCGTTTTATTACTGTTGATTTCAAGGGCCGTATTATTTTGGCGGAGGACTGCTCACAATTAAATTACAATTCGCTTACAATTCTCCATTGAAGTTATGTAAGTCGTTAATGAATTCGGCCCAAGGGTGTAGTGCATTCAAGCTGCTCGTGTGGAAACTGCTCTCGTCGCTCAGGAGAGTCCGCTGCATGGTTCTGTGCTCGAAGAGTGCAAAGCCGCATACAACTCGAAAAATGCACAATAAACGCCTGAACATTGTGTAGACGTCAAAATCCCTCAAATCTAGACCAGTCAGTTGAAATACGGAACTACTGCAGGGCAAGAAGCCCGAACCCTCGACCTCGCTTGCATCAAGCGACGCCACTACCAACTGCCCACCTCCCCCGGGGGGCAGACATAACTCCAACGCCGCGCGAACTTCCCTGGCGTCGCACGGTGCGCGACGAAATTGGACCAGTTGTCGCGGCCCGATTGCTTCCGACAGAGACGGTTAGTGACTCGCGCTAGAGTGCGCGACGTCGAAGAAGGAATGAGACAGGAGATGAGGAGGAGACGCTAAGGATCTCCTTTTTTCTCCAATCTACAAGCAGAGGCAGAGGCATTTTACTGCTTCTTTTTTCTTCCAAGCGCCTCAACCAAGAGAGTTCCTCTTCCATTTCATATGAGGCTCCCTGTGTTAAAAACCTAGTCGTGGAGCTCAAACACTGGCAAAATCTCGTGCTCCGCGGCTAACCACGTGTTACCGAGCGCACGTCCGCGTTTCAGCGCCGCGACGTCGCATGCGGCTAGCGCGCGGCGTCGCGTTGGAGTTACGTCCTGGAGCCACCTCTCCCCCCCCCCCCCCCGAGCTACTTGCCCGAGGTGCCATCGCGATCGTACAGGAGCGTGGAAGAGATCCCGCGCATAGTTTCCGCGCTCCACCGCTAATCGGTGTACGATAACCCTATATGACGATTCCAACGGTGTGTCCGTTGGAATCGTCATATAGGGGGGGGGGGCAGCCCACCAGCACTCAAAATTGTACGTGTCGAACTTGCATTGGTGCAACTAGTGGATGGGGGGGGGGTAGTCCATCAGTACTTGAAAAAGTTACGGGTTTTTACCCGTTTGACCTAGGCCTCTCTCGGTGCAACTTGCATTACACTTACGTACGCGTACAATGGGTGAAATTCCTCTTCACCAAAACCGAATGCCACGCTCAAGGCGGTCGAAAACAAGACTGCCGCGCCCTCACAACATGTTGCGCCCTTGCATTACACGTTCAACGCGTCAGCTTGTGCACAATGTGGTAAATTCCGCATCACCATATCCGATCGCTACGCTTAAGCCGATCAAAGTCCATGCCCCGTCCACTCATTGCGGGTCTTACTTAGACCTCATCGGCGGCTGCCGTGGTTGTTGTGTGGCTGACGTGGACGAGCACGGCAGCCGCCGGTTGATCTGCAGGTTTGCGGGATACTGTAGCGGGCGGCTGCTGTCGATGCGTCGTGGATCGCGCTGCGACGTCTTGTATGCCAGCGATGGCTGCCTCAGCAAGCGGGCCGTGAGGCAGTGGATGTTGCGCTGCTCCATGGGAGGAAGGTCGGGAGTTCGGATCTGCAGTGTTGCGTGCTCTTTGCATTTCAATTGAGTGGTCGAAATTTGAGGGGTTTTGACGTCATTGAGCGGCGTTTTCTGGCCTGGTTCTGCTGGTGCTGCTGCGGACTCCCCCTGAGCGACGAAGGCTTTCCACACGAGCAGCTTGGATCGCACCCACCCTGGAGTCCCTTCCCTTGCCTGATTCTGCGAATCCAGCTGCGGACTCCCCTGAGCGACGAAGGCAGTTTCCACACGAGCAGCTTGGATCGCACCCACCCTGGAGTCCCTTCCCTGCCTGATTCTGTGCTCGAAGAGCGCAGAATCCAGCTGCGGACTCTCCCTGAGCGACGAAAGCAGTTTCCACACGAACAGCTTGGATGGAACTCAAAATCTATTCCCATCTGGTTTTAGCAGCCATTGTTCCACTCCCTTTCGCAATGCAATTTCGACATATACCTGCTGAATACGAATTCCATACGTATACGAATTGCTCTCTCCAAAGCATTCGCTAAGGGGTGCTGCGAGACCACGCGGCAGCAGACACGTCGCAACGCGTCAGCCTGTGCAGAAACGCGCTCCGATGACGGATGATCTGCAGGTCTTCGGGATACTGTAGCATGATTTGGCACATTGCCACGGCAGCCGCCGATGAGGTCTAATGCTATCCTCATTGCGCCCTTATTTCCATGTGTTATTGCCCGTTCATTGTATTTCTTTATGTCGAGAAATCGTTCAAGAGTGGTCACCACCAGCTAGAATTGAGCCGATTTTTCCATGCAATTTCCCGCTGAAATAGGCCACCTACCGTAAGCGCGTTAGGTTGGGGAGGGGGCACTCCCTTTAAACGTGGATTTATCTGATGTGCACCCTCCCCCTCCCAAACACACATTGCGCCGCTACCTCGTAGAGTAGTAAGCGGGGTGGTGCCCGCTCCATTATGCATTATGGGACCATGGTCGTGGAACTCTCAAATAAACACGGTTTCTGTGCTCTTCTACGGTGACGCGGAGGACAGCATAGAACTATGCAAGGGAAAGAACTCCGGGGTGTGGCTGATCTAACTTACCAGTTCTGAGATACCTTGCCGGGATAGCCATTACACCTAACCATTTGCTGCCGTGGCAATGCGCCAGCGCCTGCTTACGTCATCCAAACCGTTGTCATTAAAGCTCGTTTTCGTCGCCCTTTGAGTGCCGAATCAGGCTAGGGAAGGAACTATAGGATGTGGTGCAAAAATGCAGCAACGCAGGACAGCCGAACCTCCGATTTCCTTCGCATGAAGCAATGCCACTACCACTGCCACACGACCCGCTTGGTCGGAGTGCCACCGCGGGAATACAAGACATTGATCGAATGCCCACGTGGACACCTACGCGATCAGCGACGCAACGGCAGCAGCCGCACGCTATGGTATCGCGGATGAGCAAACCTGCACATCAACCCTCGGGTCTATGGAACGCACCGGCAGAAAGTGGTTAGGTCTAAGTAAAGGACCCCACAGAGTTCTGTGGCAGCGCCGCGGCCCTATGCTTAACCATAGGGCAGAGACGCAGAGCTCGCCGCCGGCGGCGTCCCTGCCCTATCCTTAACCATTGCGGCGAGCGGCGTTGCCGCAGAACTCTGTGGGGGCCTTAAGATCCGTTGCCGGTGTCGCCGGCAAGGGGTCTCACTCAAGGGGCTCAGTACCCCTCGTTGTATTATGGACCAGTTTCGACTGTCGAACTCGTTGTAGTGGCTTGAGTAGGTGCCCTTCGCCGGACAGTGGTTCTAGCTACTGTGCGTCGCGGAAGGAGGTGGCCTGCCGTCAGATCCTTTCCAACCCATTAGGTGAGAATTTCTTTCGTCTTCGTGTCTCACTCGGCCGCGCCAGACCGTTAGCCGATTAACACCTTGGATTTGGCTGTAGTCAAGCCACTACGAATTTAGGTTGTCATCCTGTTTTGTTTGCTTCATTTTCCTACGGTGCCTCCTTCCGAAAAGGATATAACCCGTTGTTTTGTGAGAGTATTGCAGCTCGCTTCGCAACATTAGCTTAAAGGCCCACCTGTTTGGCGCTTCTTTAGGTGCATCGTCAACCTCCCTTTCCCATTCTGAGGCAGAGATAGTACATGTAGTTCTTGTAACAATGGATTGCTTCACGGTTGGTTCTTGGCGACAGTCTCGAAAAACGTTAGCGGACAACCCATCTGACTCCTTGTGTTGCGGATTATGGCACTTGAGCGCGGCAGACTGGCTGGCGACCATGAATACCGAATAATGAGCGAGTTGCGTGCCATATCATTCACGTAAACAAAACGAGAAAGCGTTTGGCTGTAGACCGGTCGGAATGAAATCTTTGGGGATGTCGATTCTCGTCTAATGGGTGAGTAAATGAAGCAAGGACGAATCCCAGCTGGAGGGGACAGGCCTAAAAAGGTGGACGGAACATCTCCAGGGTGGCGTCTCTCGAACAGCTGCAAAACACTGCCCCCACCCTCTCCATAGGAAAACCATTGTATAACTTCATTAGGATAGATCGAAAGGATCCATTGGCGTGGTTTAGAGAAATATTGGGATATTGGTCTTCGCCTGGCATCCTAAGCAAGCGTGCTAGCATCTCATGTGTGCAGAAAGCTATGAAAAACTTGATTGGGCATAGGCGTCGGATGGAGTTGCTTGGGCTGAGATACTCCAAAGCGAATATGCATGTTGTTGCCATTGCTCGATTATCTTCATTCCGCATAACTACGTCTGAAACTTCTGTAATATTTCATGATTATGCTGAAAATGAAGCTATTAGATTTTCAGGCAACTCGGTATGAATCAACGTCTTGAAACAGAAGACTGAATGAGACCATGGGCTCATAAAGACTGCTTTTTGTGTATAATAGGTTGCATCTGACCGTTCATGTATTCAGTCCACATTTTTAGTACGCGCTAGAGCAGGCATCGATACCACTTTCAGTGAAGTGCTCTCCTTTTCACATTGAACCTCTTGTTGGCATGAAAAAGCCGTCCACTTACTCATCAGCACCACGCGCACCAAGGTATACGCTTCTAGCCATCTTCTTCTGCGATACGAGTAACCGAGAAACGACGATCTGCAGAAATGAAACTCACTTAGCCTGCTTAGCACATTTGTCTGTTATCATTGCCTAACCATCCGCTGTTATCAATCTGATATCGGTATCATCTTTTCCACGCCCACACTCATTCGGGGGTGATGTGGTGATGCTTGCCCTGGCAACATTATGAAAAGTTCAAACGGCTGATCAGCCGACAGAGGAGTGCAATTACAGTACACTGACAAGGAAAGACTGACAAGGAGAGCCTCTAGAGTGGCAGTGAGATTTCGCGATGCTATTTTTAAAGGATGTAGGGTCCTGTGTGGGAAGTCTAAAACCATAGTTACTTTTTTCGGAATGCTGTTCTGTGGTGGAAAAAAACCGTATGGGCGCGTGAGCGCGAAGTTCATGGCGCCCTGCTGCCACCCAGCCCCATGTGGTTGGTTGGCGTAATGGTAGCGGGGTTGCCTTCGGTGCGCACCGAAGGGGCTTGATGGTTCGGTCCCTGATACCGCCAGTGTATTGTACGCATGGGATCGTTATTATTAAGGGCTTGCATGATCACAGCAGTCAATTTCTACTCGATTAGTGCTTTTTGTATTAAAACCTAACCTTTATGGGCGTGAAGAGGGGGGGGGGGGGTGGGAAGTGACGAGAGTTGTGAAGCCCACAGCTTCTCTAACACACTCTTTCAGACGATGCCTGTGATATATGTGGATGGTCGGCTTGCAGAGAAGCTCCTCGTGGTTCTTAAAGAAAAATACGGTGTCTTCTCCCAAACTGGCCACTGGCAAGCTCCGAGCCTGCTGGTGATGGCAGCGACGACACATATCATGACAAAATCCCTGGTGCCCCGCTTCGTCAGGGAGTTTGTGCCTGTGTCGTCAGGTCCTCCGCTCACAATCCTTCTTGTCGATAGCTGGGCTGGATTAAAGGACCACACCAATGTGCTGCCAGAGGTGCCCAATGGGAAAAAGTGGATGACCATTCCAGCTGGTGCAACCTACCTCTACCAGCCGTTGGATGTATACTTCTTTCGATTGTTCAAGCGGTACATCTGACGGGTGCATGATTATGTGGTACGGCATCACCCGGAATTTACTACACACAGCAGAAACGGCATCTTGGAAGTAAGTAAATAGCATAGAACACCATACGAACTGGATTCCATCCGCACGCATTTGTTCAATTGCAGATTATAAGCCAGATCTACTGGCAGTACTCAAATAAAAGCCCAAAAAGGCTAGGTTTAAATACTAAGAGCATTAATCGTGTACACATTGACTCTTGTGATCACGCAGGCCCTACATCCTGCATAAGTTCCACAGCAAAAGCTCACCGCCACTCTGGAGGCCCTCTTTGTGAGTGCTACCAATCCACTGGTCAATTAGCGATGAAGCACAGAAACTTTCGAGCGCCCTGTCTCCTTACAAGGGAGGCCCATGAACTTACCCCCAAAGATTCTCAACGCGACCTAGATTGTCTTGTAGAGCATCGGATTAGGACCATAGAACTGTGCCTCGTTTTCGTACGGGCCACTGGGTGATCCAAATATGGGAAAAAATGAATCTCCTACGTTTCCTAGACGAAGCTGCAGTGTACATTTAAGTGATTCATTCGCAACGATGTGGTCAGTGACTGGATGGCCGAGTTGATGTCGAGGCGGATTTACGGGAGGAGGTCGAGGGTTCGATTCCGTGGGTGGGGTTTCTGCGTCCCTATGTGGACTGTCAGTGTTTTTCAATTGAAGATTTTTTGGCATGGGTAGAATACCTTTTTCACGTCCTAACCCCGCTTTCAACCTGTTGTCAGATGTGGAAGAAGCTGGTTTTGTTGTGTGGAGCGATATCGCGCGTCCATTAAGCGATGCTTTTCTCGGTGAGGAGCGTTCCGTTAGATGCTATCCCCATCTGACCTCTTTGGTGTGTTCTCACCATCAGTTACTTTTGGAAGTGTTCCTCGCTGCCACTTCATTTGTGAACACGATCGACAAGCACTGACTTGACCCATCATCAAGACATGCTCATTGCTCTTCGGATTTCTTTGCAGACTGCTTTTTATTCTTCTCCCAACTTTCACTAGTTCTACTAATCGTAAGTGTTACGAAGTATAGAATATCAGACGTTTAACGCCCGCCCGCCAAACGTCTGGCTGGGGCTTCGCCCCAAACCCGGAGAATAGAACACCCCGAACGTCTTCGTCTCCTCTTTAGACCTTCTCTCATTAATTACAGTAACAAAAACTGGTTTTGCTATATAGAATGGCATAGCGGAATAGGGCAAAACAGCTCCATCACCTTCGCTGGACCCCCTCGACTGGTCCCTTATCACTGGTTCCCCTTTATTGTCATCCCTTTTTCGGTTCGTCCTTCACTGGTCCTCCTCCCCCTTCGTCGGTTCATACTACTGCTCCCACTTTCATTGGACCTCCCTTTACTGGTCCCCTCTTCGCTGGTCATCCTATCCTTCACCGATCCCCATTAAGGCCTCCCAGACTGTGGCGTTGCCGCTGCCCTATCCTTCATCATAGGACAGGGACACAGAGCTCGACGCCAGCGGCGCCGTCCAGCGGCACCGCCGGAAATGGTTTGAATCATACGATACGGCGCCACTCCAGCGGCGCCGGGAGAGTCTGTCTGCGCTCTGCCCTTTCGCGGCGGGGTCCCGACTAGAAAGACTACAGTGCCTCGCCGTCGCCGCTGAGCGGCGCTGCTGGCCGGGCGGCAGCAGCCGTTGAGCGGCGTGACTCATCGATTTCGCCGTCCGCCGCCCGCCGCTTCCGCAGAAGTCTGCGGGGGCCTTTACTGGTCCCACCTTCACTGGTCCCTTTTTTATTCATCAACCCTTCTCCGGTCCCCTTCCCCATTCACCGATCCCCATTGCTGGTACGTTCCTCCCGGTCCCCCTTCACCTAGTTCCCTCTTTCACTGGTCAACCTTCTATTGGTCCCCCTTCACTGGACCCCTCCCCAACTCATCGGTCCCCCTTCACCTGGTTCCCTTTTCACTGGTCATCCATCTACCAGTCCCCCCCCCCTCCCCTTCACTGGACCCCTCCCCCTCCTTCACCGATTCCCCTTCATTGGACCTCTCTCCCTTCGCCTGGTCTCCTCTTCACTGGTCAACATTCCACTTGTTGACCCACCTCACTGACACCCCTTCTAAACCCGCACGTATGTTGAAGGAGGTGGGGGACATCTCTTCCCAACCCGCACCTCCTTTGCGCGACATCTCGTCTGAAGATGAACGCCTGTCGACAACTTGAACAGTTGACAACTGGTGACAACTACACCCCCTCCCCTTCCCCATACTTCCTCCCAACACACTCCTTCAGCACTTCTGTGCAAACAAACAAACACACACCGTTCAGAAAATAAGCGCTATTGCACAACGACTTCAAGAATCCACTCAGGTTGTCTTCTTCCATGTGCCTACGAACGAGAATGGTGCCGACTGTGCCAAACGAGAAGTTGGTAAAGATGATCTAGCCAAACATCGTTGGTGGAGTGGCCCAATTTGGCTCAACCAACCAAGCGAACTTTGGCCTGTCAAAAAAGCTGAGAAATTATGCCAGCAGAACTCTGGTTCAGAATACGAAGCAACATCATATGCTTCAAATACAGACGATCACACCGTGGTTCCTATATGGCCAACGGAAAAATTCAGCAGCTACTCTAAGTTGGTTCGGATTGTCGCTTACTGCGCTCGACTTCTTCACTCGACTTCGTAACGCAACTAAGGGTCGATGTTTACCCTTGTCAAGAACTCAGCCGAAGAAGCTACTATTGCCGAAAGATTGATCATTCGTCCAAACCATCTTCAAATCCGAATTACTGCTGCAAAACATCCAGCTAAATGTGAGAATTGACAACGAGGCAATATATAGGAGATTTGGTAGACTCCGGTACGCCGATCTCCGTTTCTCTACAGTCAATCCTATACATATTCCTAAGCAAAACAAACTGGGAGCGCTCGTCGCTCTAAACCTGCACAAGGCACTGGCCCCTACGGGTCAAATCAGCTCCTGCACAACATTAGACGGCGGTTTTGGATACCGCTCGACAGGACCTTATGCAAGCGAACGCTTAAAAACTGCTCCACTTGCAGAAAAGCTAACGCTAGAAGTATACCAGTATGGGACCTCTTCCAGCTGAAACAGTTACCCAATCACCTCCGTTTTCATACGCCGGAGTGGACTTTTTGGGTCCATTACGACGAAATCGAGTTCCGGAGAGGACTGCAAACGATACGTCGCCCTGTTCACTTGCCTTGTAACAAGGCTCGTATTTACATCTGGAAGTGGCTGTGGATTTGTCAGCCAAGAAAACCTAAAAGACGGTGCCGCACTCTAGCACCGCGGGAGATTACATGAGTGCCTACTTACGGTATCGCTAGGTTATGCCTGTGGATGATATTCAATGGTGCTTATCTTATATTGCTTACCTAAGCATCTTACGTCTTATCATTCAAGGCGAGGTGTTCTATAGGATACAATCTAGAATACAATCTCATCTTAGAATACAATTGTACATTAACAAGTGCTGCGACACGCCTAACGGCGTGTCTCGCACTTGCGCGCTTCGCGCGACGTTGTAGCATCACTGACCTATGGAAAGTAGTTTTTGTAGAACATAAAATTCTTCAACATCTAGGACTTGGTGCAGCGTTGGTGCGTACTTTATCGGCATCAAGGTCTTCACCACTTCGGTACCTTCATCATAGACATTCTTTCCTGACCGGCCAGTAATGCCATTGGTTTGTGCTGCGCAGTACTTCTGTCCCTCAGGTTGTTCCTCCGCAATCGTTCTCATGCTCAACAGCTAGCGTTTCAAGTTGTCGTTGACATGTCTTCCGAAGCCAGGTTCCACTCTCTCGTTTCTTCTTACTGGATCTAATTGGTAGCCCGCCTTTACTGGTCTTCCCTCCCTCTTTAGTCCCCACCTTCCTGGTCCCAACTACTGACCCACTTCTTTGTTTCCACTATTGACACCTACTGGTCTCTTCTTGCTGGTCTCCCCGTCCTGGCCCCTCCTCCAGGTTATTCCTTTCCTTCCTGGTCGCTCTTCTGGTCCACCATAGAGGTCCTCTTACCGCCCTTCTCCACCACCCCCTTAGTGGTCCTCCCATGCTCACGGCACGGTCGGTGACACGTATTCAGAATGAATCAGTATGTTTGCTGCGCGACGTAGGGGGCCCGTTTTCTGCATCCAGAAGCTCAGAATCGCGCGCAGTCGCCGCTGTGTCGAGCATGAAGAGTCTATTCATACGGCAGATTCCTTGTTCTCCGTATGAATTCCCTTACGGCTCCCTTCCTGTTGATTCCCCGTCCAGGTCCCGCCGCCAGGTTCCTTCTTCCAGGTAATTTCCTCCCCTGGGATACTCCTTACTACTCTACCCTAATTAAGTAGCCCTCCCACGCCCACGACACGACGACGGCGAGCGAACGCCCATTGTGTGACATCGGTGTCACATCCTCTAAAGCCGGTCTCTCTTAATGGTAATGGATCCCCTTGTTGATCCTCCTTACTGTCACTCCTTCCCTGATTGGTAACTCCCTAATGATCCCTACATATTGCCTAAACTATTCTTGGTGACACCTCCTGGCCTGCTTCCTTGTTCCCCCATCGACCATCCCGATGCTCCTCCTGGTCGCTGCCTCCTGATCGCTGTCGGTTCTCTAATCTCAAATTCCCCCTTCTACCCTTACCCCTTTAGAAGTCTTCTCATGCTAATGGCACGATGTCGGCTTCTGAATCTGGGGTAGAGTAGCAGGGAGGATCCCGAGGGGGGCTGCTCAGAAACGCGCGTAGGTGCTGTTGTGTTAAGCAGTAAAGGGCTGCGTTTTCCCTGCTGCAGCAACATCCCACGTTCAATAGCAATTTCTGCCCGCGTTGTAGATGATGAGGCGTACCTCGTTCAGGTTAGATCATTCGACCTCCCCCGCTGTGGGTGATGCGGCGTACATCACTTTGGTTAGAGCACTCGACCGCTCTCGCTGTGGGTGATGCGGCGTACCTCACTTAGGTTAGATCACTCGACGGACAAACTCTTTTATATATAGGTGGTGATATAGAAATAGACCCTGGTTGGATATATTCACAACAGATGTGACACCGATGTTGCGCAATGGTAGTCCGGTCGTCGTCGTGCCATAAGCATGAGAGGACCACTAAGGAGGAAGAGTAATAAGGTGCACCGCGAGGGGAGGGGGCAAGAGAACGACCAGGAGTGCGTTACCTGAATGTGGGACCGAAATGGGAAACCTGCAAGAGCTGAGCCGCAAGGGGGGTTAATACGGGGAACATGGTCTACCACCTGCTTAGCCTCTTACTGCTTTACACAGCCGCAACTGAGCACGTTTCTGTGCTTCTGGATTCAAAGGACGGGTCCTCCACGTCGTGCAACAAGGGTCTGTGTTCACAGTAGGTGTCCCCTACATCGCGCAGCAAGCGTCCGGTCTCAGAAGAGGTGTCACCGACGTCGTGCGACGAGCATCCGTCGCTGGATGAGGGTCCGAATACAGAAGGCGCGTCTCGAGGTCACACGAGCGTCTTGATTCAAAAGAAATGGTACCGACGTTGTATAGCGAGCGTATGGGTTCGAAAGACGTGACAACGGTGTCCTGTAACGAGTGCTTTGAGCATGAGAACGGCTGAGGAGTAACATGAGGCCGAATTCATCAATAATTAAGCCCGTGAGTATGCGGGTTATAAGGGGTAGAGATAAGAGTCAGGTAGAGATGTGGAAAAAGTCAGAGACGCAGGCTTCATCGTGGGTATCTCTCCCCCTATACCCGCGGGTTAGTCGTTGATGAATCCGGCCCATGAAGGACAAATACTGAGCACGAACAAGAGACGTTACTGGACAGTCTGGAAAGAAAACCCATGGTATAACTACGGAAGTGGAGAACGGCTTTATGTCGTAAAAGTACGCAGAAAAAGCTTGATGTTAGCGGATTTTATGTTTTACAGAAGCTGCCTTCCGCAAGTGGGTGACAATCAGGGGTGTGCGTAAATGAAATTTGAAATTTCGTAAACCGTAAATCGTAAGAGTCACCCAAACTGTTATGCAGTACAACTAAATTTCCAGAGGCTTTTTCTGCTTAATGTTAATCAGATGTGATTCAGTATTTATTAACTGTCGTGATAGTTTCAGTTTTCAGTTTAATCTCAACAGTTTTCTTACCAAAATGTTTCTCTTGTCACGGCTTCCTGATAGTAAAACATCGTCCAAACCAAACTTTACACCTTGCAGGAAAGTCGAAAAAACTGTAAATTCAAAAACTTTACTCAAGCCGATGCATGGCACTCCAACAAAAAGCTTGCATCGGTTGAATATTCATCAATTCCCAACTTATTACCAATGCTTTAGTTTGAATATGAATCCAGGATTTAGCGGAAACAACAGCGAAGAAATCGCTTTCAAAACTAAAAATTTAAAAAAAGTTTCGCCATTGACTAATGCGCCGGTTTCCTGCTCCTGCACTTGTAAGATTTCGAAAACTTCACAACACCTTCACGACATGCACGATTTTCAGGTGTCTGCCGGGTGGGATAGTTTTCCCGCGCGCTGATTATTTCTATTATTTTATTTGTATCACTGATTTGTTAAGTATGAAGAGTAACAAGTGAAATTTTCCATGGACCATCTTGAGTGTTGGTATTAGCGGTCTCATTGATTAAAATTGTTCTACAGAATGTCTGATAATTTTCCATAAACTATTTTTATGATGGTGTCTCTCTTTCTCTAAGAAACTGTCTCCAATGGCTTTCTATGAGCTGGAATGGAACAACCTTCGCCAGTAGGAACGCGATTTGCCTTGCTAGCTCTGGACCAGTAACGGACGACCCAGCCTCCCTTGTCGAAGTGCTTGTAATGCAAAGAAGCTAGGGTGCATGCGACGCTCTGCTTCAGCTTCTTTGGAAGCGATGGGTGTGATAGGTCGGATAGGATAGGGGAGGTTGTTTGTGGGTATTATGCTAGCATTGGTTGGGCTTGAATGGTTGAGCTGTGTCACACAGAATACAGTTTCATCGCTGCACTGAACAGAAGTTGAGAATAGAGCAGCTTAGAGTTCATTGGGAGACAGGAACCATCGAACATTTATGCACGTCTGCAACTCTTCTGCTCTTCGCGTTCGTCTTGCTGTGCTCACTTGGGACCCATGTACACACTGCGAACACCACCACCGCTGAAATTGAGGCATCAGTGCTTATGATTCTTTGATCAAAGTAGTGCTCATCAATACCAAAACACTTACTCAAAGCCGCCGCCACCTCCGCCGCCGCCTCCGCCAACTCCCATATAGCAGCTAACAGCTCCTCCACCGCCTCTGCTACCGCCGCCACCTCCGTAGCCGCCACCGCCGCCGCCGCCACCACCACCTCCTTTTCTAAAAAACATGTCCGTATTTCTGTCTATAAGTAGGAATGTTCGGGCCTGTAATTTGTCGTTGTGAGTCTTTGCGATTCCACAGTAAACTTTCAGCTGCCTAACTTGTTATCTTCAAAAACCTTTCAGAAATGGAACACATTTCTCTTCTATTTGAAGGGTAGACGTTCTCGCAGCTGTGTTTGTTTCTGTTGTTCAGATATAAGCTCAAGATACTTTCCTGGTCAGTATAAAATCTCAACTTAAAAACGTAGTGTTCCGTAAGTTGCTGCCAGCTGTAGAACAAGATTGGTATCGACCCTCTACTAGGCTTACGTTTCGACGATGCCGCCTTCGTCAAAATCTGGAAGGCGCAAAGCGGCTCGAAGAGGGTCACCTTGCATTCAATTGTTATCCACCTTCGTAAGGAGGTATATGGATGCTCAGTTACAACAGAAGTAACCTAATTCAGTTCACCACAAGGGTGTCCCACAGAAATGCGGTGTAAATCTTTTAATTTAGACACAACATCAAACACAATGCAGCACAAAACTTTAGTGGGACTGCCTCACATCGTGACCCCCTCTGAGCCGCGTTGCGCAGCCTGGAAAGTCGAGTTCATAAGAAAACTACTCGTCCAAACAACATTTCAAGATTGAATTTTGAAGGAGACAAAGAATCAGGAGACAATGTCGTAGAGCATAGTAACGCTAACCTTAGTGATGGTGTCGAGGTGATCCACCAGTCACCCATGATGGTGGGCTAATTCAGATGGGTATGCGAGCTTATATCCACGAGCCGCCCAAGGGACTTCTTGAGCACGACCATGTAGGCCAAACCCGAGAGGTCGAGATAGGACAAGGGCGACGAGCTCTTGTGGCAGTTGCTCAACTTCAAGAAGAAAGGAAGGTATGTACCCTTCTGCATCCCTTTTCTGTCAGACGAAACCAGTGCGTCTATTCGCAGATGCCTTCGTAATGCAGCTTTACAGGACTTGGTGAGAGTGTTAGAGGCCCTTCTCACAAGCGGAAAGGAACAACTGGTTTGGAATTGCCTGTCTCTACAGGACTTGGTGAGAGTGCTTGAGGCCCTTCTCACAAGCTGAAAGGAACAACTGGTTTGGAGTCGCCTATACAGGACGTGCACCGCACCATCCTTTGTGGTCTGTCCATCTGGAAGTTCAAGTGACTAAATGACATCGGGAGCGGTGTACCTTATTACACGCAGTCAATGAAGGATGAGTATATAGGGGAGACGGGCAGACTGCCTTGCACCAAGGTTAGTGGGCGCACATATGGCCTAAGAAAGTCTAATGTGCTACTACACTGGGAGCATAGGGCCATGGTCGCGCAATGTTTTAGGTGGCGGTCACGATCTGGACGCACGAGAGCGACGTCACGGCACGAAGAACTCTCGAGGCGTTTTGGATCGCGGCCAGAAATCCAAAAATCAAGCGCAAAGAGGAGTGCGTCGCGGTGACGCAAGAGCTGGCGCCTTCCGTCGACCTCTGCGGGTCTAAAATACATGGTCGTGCTCAAGGAGTTTCTGGAGCAGGTGTTCCGTTGATATAAGCTCGCACGCTCATCTGAAATAGCCTACCTACAGCTATGGGTGATTGGTGGATCACTTCGACTCCTAATGATAAGAGAGGCGTTACAATGCTCTACTACACTGCCCCTGACTCTGTCTCCTCCAAAATTCACTCCTGGGGCCATATTCATCAATCATTTACCGGCCGATAACGGTGAGAACTACCGCCGAACCCCTTGATAAGCTTCATTAGCATCTAGTTTGGCGGTACCTCTCACTGTTACCGGCCGGTAAGCGGTTGATGGATCTAGCCGCAGAAGTGAATTCTGGAGGAGTGAGGAGGCAATGTCTTTTTCTTCTTCTTCTCCTGAGCGTTTAGTCCCGCGCAGTCGCAGGGCCCGCTGTTCTTGTGATCTGTTGCCACCTCATTCTATCAAGGGCATCATCTACCGTGGCGCCGACTTCGGCGAGATCTCCTTCCACCTCTTCCTTGGGGTTTATCTCGGACGCTTTCCGAGTGCCTCGAATTCTAGGGCCAACCTTATGGTGTGATCCTCTGCTCTTCTGAGGATGTGTCCATACCACATCAGGCGCTGCTTCCTCATCGTCAGCTGGATCGGGGCTGTCTTCATCACTGCCCTAACATCTCCTTTTCGCATCCTGTCCCGGCGGCTCCATCCACATGCCCACCTCAGCATCCTCATCTCCGCAACAGCTATCCCTACCCCATTCCCCTTGGTGTCCTCTCCGTTGTAGTACAGCTTGACCCTTTCTCCGATCTCCCTAGCTTTCTTCCCTTTCCATCGCGTATCCTGCAGACACAGGACTTGTATCCTTCTGCACTTCATCAGGTCAGCCACTTCCCTAGATCTTCCGGTCAGCGTTCCCACATTTAGAGTCCCTAGTCGAACTAGCTTCTTTAGCCGAGATCGTTCGGCCCTCTGTAGCTCTCGCATACTGACCACAGAACTCGGGAGGGGTTCTGTGCGCCACTTCCGGGTGACGTCCTAGCCTTTACACTGATTCTATGGCGACTTTTGCTCATGGTTTTGTGACGAGGTTTTTCCATCAGCCGGCCTGTCAACCTGGGCCTGACGCTGGAACCGTTGCCATTTTTGCAATTTTTGCAGGACCGGAGCCGGGAGTCGAACCTGTGATCGTTTGTGCAGGAAACTACACTACTAACCACTAGGCTAACTCGGCTCTGAGAAGGCAATGAGGAGGCAGTGTAGTAGAGCATATGAAACTTACCTTAATGGACCTTAATGGTAGGATCGACATGATCTACCAGTCACCCATAGCTGAAGGTGGGCTAATTCAGATGGGTGTGCAAGCCTATATCCACAGAAAACCTGCCCAGGGACTCCTTGATCACGACCGTGTAGGTCAAATCCGCAGAGGTCGACGAAGGACGCCAGCTCCTTGCGTCATCACGACGCATTCCTCTTTGCGATTGATGAACCTGGCCTCTGTAGGACGAAAAGGCGCTTGCGTGAGTAATCTATCTATCTACTCTATCACTATATAATTGAATTAGCGGTCGGTAACGTTTGAGTGAAACATAAGTGAGATACGCCGCATCATCCACAGTGGGGGCAAAATTTGCTATTGAACGTGGAATGTTGCTGAGCAGTGGAAGCGCAGCGCTTTACTGCTTAACACAACAGTACCTACACGCGTTTCTGAGCGTCCAGATTCAGAAGTCGACCTCATGCCATTAGCATGAGAAGGCCTCTAAAGGTGTCGCCGCCAACGACGATGGCAGGGGCGGGGCCTATTCCCAACCCACGCTAATGCACTCTCTTTCTGGATACCAAGGAATAAACACGTTCCTCTTTTCCCTGCTTCTGTACATATCCCCATAAACCCACTGAACCGCACATTTTGGTGCATCGGAATAATAAGCCATATAGTAAGTCTCTCGCGTACAACGCCTAGAGCAACAAGTCGATATACTGCAGAACGCATTCTCTAGAATAAAAAGAATCCTAAGTCTCTCGCGTGCAACGCCTAGAGCCGCTAATCGTCTATTACAGATCGCATTCCTTACACTAAAGGGAATCGCTTAGAAGATGTGACACCGATGTCGCGCAATGGGCGTTCGCTTTTTTTCTTTTCGTGTCGTGGTGTCGTGAGCGTGGGAGGGCTACTTGATTAGGCTAGGGTAATACGAAGGATCCACGGATCTCCCTCGATAGAGAGCCTTCGGGCTCTCTTGTTAAGAGGGATCTCGGGCCGCTTGTCGCAGGGCCACGTGGCGCGTCCCCGGGTGGTGGATAGGGGAATTAAACGCGAACCAAATGCGACCGTGTACTGCCCAGAGACGCAGGTGGGATGCAGGGGATGGACTCCTTGCTCCTGCTGTGTCGGGTCGATGCGTTCCTTGTGCGTGGGAGCGGCATGTTCGTGCACAGTGTGCGTGGATGTGTCCGTGACTGTGCGGATTGTAACTGTGTCGGCTCGGCCAAAAGCTTGCACTCGGTAGACTGGGAGTACATGTAAGGCGATTCGAGGCCGCCTTAAGTCTCGCCCCGTCCCTTCGGGCAGTCTGGCTGGCTGCCCGGAGTACCCCGCCCGCACGACAGAGCCTGACTAGCTACCCGTGTTGTATTCCAGTCAAACACAGCAGCACAAAAGGGCCTCATTCCCCTGACCCCGAAAGAGCCCCCATTTCTGCAGCGATGGGAAGGACGAGTACGGAGAGGCTGCTAAAATCTCAGGGCCTAACCAGGCTGCGCAAACTGAGAAGGACTAGGATGACGATCTGTACTTACAACGCCCGCACGCTTGCGTCGGAAGCATCCGTCGAGGACCTGATGATGCAAGCCAGGAAGATCAAGTACGACGTCATCGGACTGACCGAGACGAGAAGACACCACCCCCTACACGCCGCCTACGACTCCGGAGAAGAACTGTTCCTCGGAACATGCGACAACAGGGGAGTAGGCGGCGTTGGTGTCCTCGTCAACACGCACTTGGCCATGAACATCGACTCGTACGAGTCTCTGACAAGCCGAATCGGACGTCTGCGACTGAAGCGATGTGGCTCCGTGCCAGCCTTGACTGTGTTCGTTGCGTATGCCCCAACATCCGACTACGACGACGAAGACGTCGAGGCCTTCTACGTGGAGCTGGAGAAGTTCTATAAGGAAGATCACACCTTCTACAAGGTGATCGTCGGCGACTTCAACGCCAAGATCGGGCCACGAAGGTCGCCAGAAGAACTTCACATCGGAACCCACGGTTTGGAGTGGAACGAGCAAGGTGAAAGGCTGTCTGAGTTTATCATGTCGACCAAGACCATCCATGGAAACTCGCAGTTCCAGAAGCCTCCCTCCCTACGATGGACCTGGGAATCCCCCGGTGGCCAGCTCCACAACGAGATCGACCACATCATCTTCAATCGCAAGTATTGCCTGACCGATGTCTCCGTTGTCTCCAAGTTCTACACGGGATCGGACCACCGCCTCCTTCGCGCGAGGTTCCGTTTTTCGCGTCAAGGAGAGAAGGCCGCGAAGTTCAAGAATAGGAATCCCAGAACGACCATCAACTGGGATCTCTACACCTCTCTTGTCGGCCTTTGGGAAGATGCCGTCATGGACAACGTCGACGAGGAATACGACCGCTTCGTGAACCATCTCCACGATAGTGCTAAGGGAGCCGAGAGCTTGAAGACCACCAAGAGACGCCTGTCTCCGGAAACTCTCGAGCTTATACGCCAGCGTGGAGCAGCACGAGCGTCAGGCAACTACCAACTGACGTCCGAGCTTGCAAAGCTATGCAGAGCGGCGATAAAGGAAGATCTCAAGGAGAGAAGGGCGGAAGTGTTGGCTGAAGCAGCAGAGGCAGGGCTGAGCATCCGCAATGCCCGCCGGAACTTCGCCAACTTCAAGACCAAGATGACCGCTCTCCGACGTCCTGACGGAACCGTCACCTCTTCCAGAAGGACCATGGAGAAGGTCATCCACGACTTCTACTCCGATCTCTTCGATAGCCACGTCCACCTGCCCCCATGCCATCTTCCGCAGGATGGATACGTCGTTCCCTCTGTTCTCCCTTCCGAGATCCGACACGCCATCTCGTCGGTGAAGAAACGTACAGCACCCGGTCCCGACAGGATCAGACCCGAACACCTGAAGAACCTCCCGCCAGCGCTCATCAACACCCTGGCGCGGCTCTTCACACGATACCTGTCGGAGTGCAAGGTTCCAACTCAGTGGAAGACCAGCAGGACCGTCTTGCTGTACAAGAAGGGAGACGTGCACGACATTGGCAACTATCGCCCGATCTGCCTGCTGTCCGTAGTCTACAAGCTGTTCACTCGAGTCATCCTGAATAGGATTAGTAGAACGCTGGACGAAGGACAGCCATGCGAACAAGCAGGATTTCGGAGAGGATTCAGCACGATCGACCACATACACACCATTACGAAGCTCATCGAAGTGTCGCGAGAGTACAAGCTGCCGCTGTGCCTTACGTTCATCGACCTGAAGAAGGCATTCGACTCCGTCGAGACTGAAGCGGTCATGGAAGCCCTGCTCACCCAGGGCGTTCCTACTCAGTACATCAGAGTCCTTCGAGAGCTGTACAGTGGATTCACGACCAAGATCTCACCATTCTACAACGACGTCGTCATTGACGTGAAGAGAGGGGTTCGACAAGGGGATACCATATCCCCGAAGCTCTTCAGCGCCACCCTCGAAAACGTCATGCGCGAACTAGAATGGGATGACATGGGAGTGAAGGTCGACGGCCGGCATCTGCACCATCTTCGCTTCGCTGACGACATCGTGCTCATAACACCGAGCATCAGTCAGGCGGAACGAATGCTGGCCGACTTCGATCGTGTATGTGGAAGCGTTGGACTGCAGCTGAATCTTACGAAGACGATGTTCATGAAGAACGGATGGGTTTCTGATGCCCCATTCTCGCTCAACGGAACGAACGTCTCCGAATGCTCCAGCTATGTGTATCTGGGTCGCGAAGTCAACATGGCCAACGACCTAGCACCAGAGCTGAGCAGGAGGAAACGAGCGGCTTGGGGAGCTTTCAAGAGCGTCGAAGAAGTCGTGAAGAAAACGAAGAACGTCCGACTCCGTGCCCACCTATTCGACTCCACTGTTCTTCCTGCCCTAACATACGCCTCAGAGACCTGGGTTATACGAAAGCAGGATGAACACGCGATCAGCGTCGCGCAGCGTGGAATCGAGAGGACGATGCTCGGAGTGACACGACTCACGCAAGTGAGAGAAGGCCTCCGGAGTTCCGAGCTTCGCCGACGTTCGAAGATCAGAGACGCTGTCGCATGGGCCAAGTCGTCGAAAATTAGGTGGGCCGGCCACGTAATGCGATTCGCAGACACCCGCTGGACGAGAGCGGTCACAGACTGGATTCCGCGGGATGTCAAAAGAACACCAGGACGCCCACCAACGCGTTGGTCGGACTTCTTCGTGAAAGCCCTGAACGACCGATATGACGCTCTTCGTGTCCCTCGAGCGAGGAGGATCCATTGGACCACTCTGGCACGCGACAGGGACGAATGGAGACGCTGCTGGCGCCCGCTCGAGCAAGTCGATGATCAACGGGACGACAGGTGATACAGGTGAATACGAAGGATCCCGGGGGGGGGGATGAATTTACCCGGAAGAAGGGACCTGGGCAGAACCAGGACGAGGAACCAACAAGAAAGGAGCCGTAAGGAAATTCGGTTCAATCCCAATGAGGGGGCCACGGCGGCCGTCGACAGGTTCACCGTGGCGATACCTACAGGGATGTCTGCGGGCTCCACGTATCGACCCACGGCCACTGTACGGCTATCCCTGTGCGAATCACCACGGTGAAGCTGTCGACGCGCCTTTTTCTCGTCTTTTTGTCCGGCGTTTTTTCGTCTAAATTTCCTCTTTATTTCAGGAGGAAGACTGCAGGAGCCACAGTAGGGGTTCAGGTAGGCATGTTATGTTACAAGTATTCATCTCTATGTAGTGTTTCAACGTGAGTATGGAGTGCCCCCCCCCCCCTCATTGGGATTGAACCGGAAATTCATACGGAGAAGGAATCTGCCATATGCATAGCCTCTTCATGCTCGACATAGCGGCGACCACGCTTGAGTTTCTGAATCCAGAAGACGGACCCCCACGTCGCACATCAAGTGTCATGATCCTGAATACTGTGTCATCCTGTGTCACAACCAGGTAGAGTCCCTAGGAGCCACTTCCGGTGGAGAGGGCTTCACCTATTACGATTCATGCTTCTTTGGCATAGGCGGCTCTGCGCAACACGTGGACGAGGGGGGGGGGGCAGTCCTTGGCTTCGACCGGCATGAGCATAGCAGTCGGGTTTGGTGACGTGGAATTTCCCCCATTGTACGCGTACGTACGTGTAATGCAAGTTGCACCGAGAGGGGCCTAGGTCGAACTGGTAAAAACCCGTAACTTACTAGTACTGATGGACTGCCCCCTCGTCCACTAGTTGCGCCGGCGGCTCTCCTACAGCTTTTAAATGGTACGGCAACCATCTTCTATCCCTTCAGCCTTCTGCCGACCATCTAGCCTTTGGAAGAGCAGTAGACGTTGTCCTGAATACGCCTGCCCTGCACCTGTGCTTAAGCCTGGTTACGCCCGAGAAGCCTCTACCAAGGGGAGGGCTTCACCTATTGCTATGCACGGTTTCGATTTTCGGCCATCACGGGTTGTTGCCGGTCTGACATTTTTTCTCTCTTCTCGATCATCTTTGCCTGGACTCAGCTTACACGAAAGAAACGTTTTGTCAAATCATGGAGGATATTCAAACCTCGTTCCCGGGAAACCAAAAAAAAATCGTAGCTAAATGTGATCTCATTATGACACTTGAACCGATTCGGTCCATTTGGCGAGAAACCTCCTTCATCTGCCAAATTGTTTCAAGCGCATGAATAGGACCATCTCAACATTCCACGATTGTAATTGTTTATTTTGTTTGGTTGGTTCGTTTGTCTAACTAGTTTAATCGTTTCCCTTCGTTCTGTCCCTTGCGTTCTTTCTCTTGTTGTTGAGCCATGGATCACTTAGATTTAGCGTGCCCTCTATGGGCGCATAAATAAATAATAAATACGTGTCACCGACATCTGCCATGAACATAGGATGACCACTAGCATGGGGTGGTGGAAAAAGGCAGTAAGGGGAACCTCTAGGGTGGACCAGGAGAGCGACCAGGAAAGAAAGAAACAACCTGAAGGAGGGGCCAGGACAGGGAAACCAGCAAGAAGAGGCCAGTAGGGGTCGATAATGGAAACAAAGATGTGGGCCAGGAGTTGGGACCGGGAAGGTGGGGACTAAAGGAGGGGAAGGGAAGACCAGTAAAGTCGCACCAGCAATTAGATCCAGTAAGAAGAAACGAGTGAGGGGAACCTGGTTTCGGAAGACATGACAACGACATCTGAGAACGCTAGCTCTTGAGCATGAGAACGGTTGTGGAGGAGCAACGTGGAGGACAGAAGTACTGCGCAGCACAAACCAATGATGTTAGTGGCCGGTCCGGAGAAATGTTTACGACGAAGGTACCAAAGTGGTGAACGACTTGATGCCGAGAAAGTACGCACGAGGTCCTAGACGTTAGCGAATTTTATGTTTCACAATTTTCCTTCCCATAGGTTAGTGATGCTGCAAAGCGCGCAAGTGCCAGACACGCCCTTAGGCGTGTCGGAGCACTTGTTCTGAAAAAGGGCGCAATACGCGATGTGGTGGGGTAGCATATAGTCTTCTGCAAGGCATGTACATGCTTCATGGAAAAACCCAAGTAGCATAAAATAGAGTACATGCACTGTGCAAGCAACTAAAAAGTTACGGAACAAAAAATAAGCATAAAAACTCAAAAATTTAACTAAAATATATTTTTGTGCCTAAATTTCAGCAGGCCGTGAGATTACACGAATAGAACCATGCCACGTGTCACTGGCGTGTTACACGTGGCTGCGTACGAAACGGCAAACCTCACGGCATGTGGCAGCTATGTAGCGGTCCGGCAGAACAGTGAACGCTTCTCCTTTACTATTCCTTCTCCTTTTTTCGAAGATATTTTATCCGAACATTTTAGCCTGTTGTTGTTGCATTTGCTTAAGTGGGCACATGCTCGAGTTCTCGTGTTTTTCGTTCACCTGCTCAATTCTACGTGTCCCCTAACGTGCACAGCACCAAAATGAACTCGACTTTTCCAGGCTTTGCGACATCGCCGAAACGAAAGGCTTTTAAAAGTCGACTCCAATCTTGGCCTACATCTGGGAGGAGCCTACGGAACATCAGTGCTAACAATGCCAAGATCTATGGAAAGTCGGACGTTGACAGAAAAACCGTAGTGTTACTCACGATCCACCACCGCCGCCACCGCCAACTCCGAAGTAGCAGCTCTGAGGCCTAAAAATCGATGTAACTGTGTATGAACGCAGATAGAATCTAGAGGTGAAGCGGCTTAGCCGAAACCAACCCTGAACTGTATCCTCCTCCTCCGCCGCCACCAGATCCTGGCATCATGTAGCAGCTAACAGCACCGCCGCCTCCTCCGCCGCCGCTGTAACCGCCACCGCCTCCTCCGCCTCCACCGCCAGTTTTATAACCATCATCGACTGCGCCCATAGCCGTTTTGGTGTTGTCGCCAGGGCCACCACCCACATGACCGATCGCGGTTTTGGTGTTGTCGGCAGGGCCACCACCCACATGACCGATCGCGGTCTTGGTATTGTCGGCACCGCCAAGGCCGCCGCCCACATGTCCAATTGCAGTTTTGCAGTTGTCGGCTTCTGGACCTCCACCCACATGGCCAATTGCCGTCTTAGTGTTGTCTGCACCACCAAGGCCTCCACCCACATGGCCGATAGCAGTTTTGCAGTTGTCGGCTTCTGGACCTCCACCCACATGACCAATCGCAGTCTTTGTGTTGTCAGCGCCACCAGGGCCACCACCCACATGGCCAATCGCCGTCTTGGTGTTGTCGGTATCCACTGGCCGAATGGCAGTGCGCGTATTATCGCTGTAAATAGAAATCTCAGCTCAGAAGTTGGTTTAAGGAAATTCCAGAGGCTCTTTCTAGCGCATACCTGCCGCCACCACCACCGCCGCCGGTGCCACCGCCACCGCCGCCGCCGCCGCCACCACCACCACCACTGCTGTATCCTCCTGGCATCAGGTAGCAGCTTCGCGCTCCTCCTCCATCGTATCCGCCACCTCCTCCTCCGCCGCCGCCGGCACCGGGCATCATGTAACAGCTAACAGCTCCTCCTCCGCCGCCTCCACCGCCGCCGCCGCCGCTGAACGAAGTTCCAGGTCTATTTCGAGAATGAGTTGCAGCTCATAGTCGGTACACTTACTATGAAGGCTTGCTTCCTCCGCCTCCTCCGCCGCCGCCTCCACCACCACCTCCTCCAACTCCGAAGTAGCAGCTTCTGGCACCACCACCACTAAAATGCTACCAGAGCATGAAGAAAAAATAAAAAATCAATAAAACCTATGAAGCCAAAAGATGCCTACTGCATTGCGGCGTATGCCAGCCGGGCTTTTTTTGAGCTTAACCATGGGCGATTGCTGGCGAACTACATCCTTGGCGGCTGATCGTCCAAATTTACGATATAATCAAGGGACAACGCGTCAGGGCATGAATGGGGATCGAGTACAGAGCGTAGGGATTCAGGAGGCGTGCTGAAGACGTCGTCCAACTTGCGTAAGGATTCAAATGACGTGCTGAAGAGGTCGTCTAACGTGCGTACGTAGAAGACCTCCGCTAGACGTCGTCCAACGTACGAAGGGATTCAGAAGACGTGCTGAAGACGTCGTTCAACCTCGTCGAACTTGCGTAGGGATTCAAAAGAGGTGCTGAAGATGTCGTCTAACGTGCGTACGGATTCAGAAGACCTGCGCTAGACGTAGTGAGTCAAGATTCAGAAGACCTGCGCTAGATGTCGTCCAACGTGCCTAGGGATTCAGAGGATGTGCTGAAGACGTCGTCCAACTTGCGTAGGGATTCTGAGTAAGGGCGACCAATGGGAGAGGACCAAACAGGGGGGCATTAGAGGGGGAGCGTGAATAAGGGGGGACCAAAATTTCCCTCAACATCGTTCAGTGTGTGTCGGATTTCTGAAGACGGCTTACAGAAGTCGTGGCACGTGTGTCAGAACGCAGAAGGAGTGCCATAGTAGTCGTGACAACGTAGTGACACGTGAATCCGTACTCAGTATCACATGTGCGTGCTTGATTCTCATTCCGTTTCTTTGCCAGCACGTAGGAAAGGAAGTATTTCGGGAGGGGGGGGGGGCGGTAGGGAGAGTGACCATGGGAATCGGAGGAATATTGTTGCCGTCGGACATAAGCGGTGTCGACCATTACCGACTAATCTTAATTATGATTTTGCTGATTAAGCATCGGATTGGGACTCCCATTACCCGTTTCTCGACGCGTAGAGAACGAGCGCTTCGGAGAATAAATCGCGTGCATGTGATGGAGGGTGGATGGGCTTATGCGCAGTGAAAATTCTGCCCTACCATATCCCACTGCACTAATCTATATAGTAAAACCCGTTTTTTTTTTACTGTAAGAAGGCCTAGGGAAGAAAGGAGGAAGATTGGGGTTGTTCTATTCTCGGGGTTTAGCGGCGAAACCTCCAACCAGATGGGATGGGGTTGTTCTGTTCTCGGAGTTTGGCGGCCGCTAGGCCGTTGAACGTCTGGTAAACAATAAATGAAAAAGGAGCTTGCGGAATATCGACATGTGATTAGCAGCCTAAAGGCTCCAATGCGATATACGTTTCATCTCAAATTCTCATGGTCGCCTAGTATCATTCCCTTGTGAGCTTGACTACTTCTGTTTTAACTGAGCATTATGTGCCTTCTTACGAAGGTGGATAGCCATTGAATGCAAGGTGACCCCCTCCGAGCCGCTTTGCGACCATTATCGTTACTATTATTAATCTCAATTTCCATTCCCGTCACGATCAGCTAGAGGCCAGCCAGATCTCTGCTGTCGACTCTGGCAGAGCCACGCGGCAATATTCGAATTGAATCATTATTGCCGCTGCCGTTTTGGCGGCACATCAGCGGCAGGTTTTGTAAAGGCCTACGCACACTTTTGCGGCAACGCGGCAGCCCTATCTATGTCTGTCTATATCTACCGGTATAGGGCAGAGATGGCCCGTTTATACTTCGACGCCGAGCGACGCGACGCCACGTATGGTGGCCTCATCGATCGAGCGATGCGACCAATCAATATGATCACTATACATGCCATCGCGTCGCTCGGCGTCGAAAGTATAAACGGGGCCAGACGCAGAGCTAGCAGCTGATGTGTCGCCAACGCGGCTGTGGCAGCAATTATTCAAGGCATTATTGTTGCTGCAGCCGCTTTGCCATGGAAACTGATAATGATGTGATGATGATAATGATAATGAAACCGCATTGGCGATGGAGTAGGGTGGCAAAGCTGAGCATGAGTGCCTCCTACGCGGCAGTTTTGCTGTCTGCCGTGTGCCGCGTTGCCACAAAAGTGTGCGGAGGCCTTTAGATATGTTCGACATACAGGTAGCGTTTCCGTAGCGAGGGCTTACCCCAACTTACTCTAAGATTGTACTGGAGAGTGAAGTCTAGTATGAGAAATAAGAAAAATTCATTATCATAGGTCCACACCCCTCCCCCTCCCCGCACTCGTATTGGGCAGTGGTGTTAGCATCTTTCACATCGATTGACAATACAACTGGATCGATTCTACTTGCCATACAAACTTCAGAGCACCAATTTTTGACGACGTAATGTGCGGAGGAGGGGGGCGGCCCATCGGCTTCCACCATGCAGAACGTAGCAGTCGGATATGGTGACGTGGAATTTCCTACATTGTACCAACCTGACGCGTACGTGCAATGCTGGTTGCAACGAGAGGGATCTAGGCCAAACGCCACGTATCGCGCAAACCAAACGGGCAAGAACTTGTCCTACACGTGGGAAATGCCAAATACCCTCGTCCTTGTGTGTTAGTACAGATGGGCTGCCCCCCCCCCTTCTGCCTTTTTGACAAATGCAGCGCTCAGCGTAAGGAGGTTACGTTTAAGTTACGTCGAAGTGGTGTCAACTCACTCGCTACCTCCAGAACCGCCTCCGCCAACGCCGAAGTATACGCTCCTCGCCATTCGCTTTTATCCGAAACGAGTCGCCGACGCACAATGAATGGTAGAAATGAGACCCGCTCCACTAGTAAATACCGTCGGCGCCTTATACGGTGATAAACTTTGTGTGTTTCTGCCAATGAAAAGAGAGCTGTAAACAACGGCTTGCCCTTCGTTCTGCTGCAGGGCTATGGATCGGTATGGTCACGGGAAGCGGTGATTCATGTGCGATGGTTTCGGCATTCACCGTTTGAAATTAAAAATTAAATTTAAAACCGTCACACGCTACAGCTTGGATGGAATTCTGAAACCCCTTCCTTGAGGTGCTCACTAATGTGAGGAATTGAATGACGGTGCTGTGCCTGTTTGGGGAGGAGGGGGTGGGGCTGCATGAAGTCTTCTCAGCTGAATACGCTGCAAAACTAGGAAGTGAGAGAAATAATATGAAAAGAAACCGGATCTACTCTAATCGGAGGGGATAGCCATTGGACTTAACCAGGGCGTTCTACCCCCTCGTCCCCCTGACCCGCCCACCCCCAACCTCTTATGCTTGCTCGAGAGTCCAGTGGCTGCCTTACGAGATAGTGGAGACGCAGACATTTGCCACGCCCCTGCTTAAAGGGCGGGGGGTAGAACGCCACTCCGCCGGCGCTGACGTGGCAAAGTGCCAGCGCCTGCTCCCGCCATCCGAGCTGTTGTCATTGGAGCACGTTTTCGTCGCCAGCTGGATTCTGCGCTCTTCAAGCGCAGAACAAGGCTAGGGAAGGGACACCAGGGTGCGTGCGATTCAAGCGGCTTGCGTGGAAATTGCTTTCGTCGCCAATGGGAGTCGGTAGCTGGGTTCTACCCTCTTCGAGCGCAAAACCAGGCTAGGGAAGGGACTCCAGAATGTGGTGCAAAATTTCCACACCGAAGAGGAACCGAACCCCGGCCTCTCGCGTGCGGCACGCCACTATCCACCGCCCCACGATCCGCTTGTCGTGGGTGTCAACGCGGGCATATGGCCTTTGTCATACCATCGCTCACCCCGAGCGACGCCTAATGATATGCCCCCATATCGATCGGGCGGCGCGATGGAATCGATATGGGTGCATATCATTGGGCGTCGCTCAGGGGTGAGCGATGGTATGACAAAGGCCTATGAGACACCGATCAAACGCTCACGTGGAGGCCGACACGATCCGTGACGCAACGGCAGCAGCCACGCTCTACAGTATCCCGGGTTGATGAGCAAACCTGCGAATCAACCACACAACTCCATGGAGGGCATCAGCAGAATCTGGTTAGGTCTAAGTAAGACCATCGGAGGGGCACACAATATATGAGTCGTCAGTTACTTTCTTCAGTTTCTACGAGGTATTCAGCATCTACCATTATGCGAGAATACTTTTTTTTTTGAATTCAGGAGATACGCTTGTGTGGCATGGGATGACGTGCACAGCTGACACTTCATGGTTGCCTCCTCCCAATTAGGATATCTCCAGAAACCCTAACTACCAATTTACTATTCAGTTTCGTAGCAATTTCTTCAAAAGCATTTAAAAATGTAAGCATTGGGCTTGAAAACTGACACATTGTAGCTGTTTATATGATCTTGATGGTCGGGATGGTGTGATCTTGGCGGTCTTACTTATGGTTAGCTCTAACCACCTGCTGCCAATGGAGTCGCAGGTTGATGTACAGGTTTGCGGGATACTGTAGCGCGCACCTGCTGCCGTTGCGTCGTGGATCGCGTCGGCGTCCATGTGGACGTTCGATCGGTGCGCATGACTGCGATGAGTGTCTGTAGTACACCCGGCAAGCGGATCGTGGGGCAGCGGATACTGGCGCTGCTTCGGGGTGTCGGTGCTCCTGCGTTGCGGTTTCTTTTGCATTTAAACTGACTGGTTAAGATTTGAGCGGTTTTGACGTCTACTTGATTCGCTGGCGTTTTCTTTCGTTTTCATTTTTCCAGCAGTATGCGCTCCAGCTGTTTCCGCAGAACCCATCTGTGGACTTTACCTGAGCGAGGAAAACAGTTTCCACAGGAGCAGCTTGGATCCTGAGCTTTCTGTTTAAACTACTCATGGGTTATGTCAACTTGGGCTGTGATCTGCCTCTCACAATTTCTCAGTCTGTTAGTCGAACCAGAGGTCATCACCTACGTGTGGTTCCAGGAAGGTTCCGTACGCAGCTGTATCAGTATTCCTTTTGGTGCCGAGTAGCAAGCACGTGGAATCAGCTCCCGCGTTCCTTACTCATGTCATCGTCTCCGGAAAGCTTCGCCCAAGGACTTGAAGACTTCTTGAAACACAGGGGTCTTTTTTGACTTCAGCATTTACTCTTTAGTTTTATCATTTCTGGCATTTCAGGCGATTCCGCTGGTGAAACGAGCTTTTCGTATTCATGTGCATGTCTTTCATATTCATTTGTATATTCCTCCAAGTATCATGAGAACTTTGCACCTTTTCACCGTAAGATTTGTAGGGGAGTCCTGACGAAAACTAGTGCCGTACCCGTGCTGGCTGCGGTGTTGTTGGCGCGCCTACTAAGTTGGTAGCCGGAGTCTCTTCAACTGGACTTGCAGTGCTGGCCGCCCACTGCCCTTCATCACCAATCCGCACGCGCGTACCGAGCGAACGTTCATCTGTGGTGCTCTCCCCAGAAATGCTCTATTTACTAGTAGTGCTCTATTTACAAGTAGTCGCCGGATGTTCGTTTATTACATTTTTTTGCCCATCTGTTTGTGAAATGCTGTTCTTGCGTTGTTCTTCTGTTAAAATTATCAGCCATTTGTCTTCAACTTCATATTGCTTCTGCTCTTGTTCCTGTCGCTGATAATAAACTTATTATTATTATCATTATTATTATTATTATCCACCACACCTTGGAGTGCCTTGCACGCTTAATGACAAAAACCCATCAATGACAACGGCTTGAGTGACGTGCAGGTTTGGGGATACTGTAGCGGTCGCGAACGCATTCACGACAGCAGATGGTTAGTTCTCATGGCTATCGATGTTGGCCTATATGGGGGTGGAAAAGAGATACAGAGTAGAACATCCGCGCTAGGATTGGTCCCGAAAATCTTAAACACGAACAATGCCATTAGACTGAAATATTTGAGGAGGGTGCACACGTGAGTAACCTCAAGTAAGAGGGAGTCAGGTCGAGTAATCTTGTGACGAAAATGAACTGCAAAAAGTGAATGAAATTGTCACCGGTAAACAGAAGGCTGTGCCCAGCTGTCCACTATCTCCGCCCTTCGGAACCCGATCGAAGCCACAGATGCCCGCAGGACATTTGAAAATGATTACGGTGTCTCCAGCTTGCTCCCTACAACTTTCAAATGTCACTTTGAAAATCTGAAATTCTACCAAAGTCGTTCATTGACCCTCTCCTCCCTCAATCTCAAAATTTCTCTCGCCTGTATGGTATAACAGCTTTATGCCAGAAACATACACAACAAGACAAGCATAACAAAAATCACAGTTACAGTCATCTAGTTTTCAATGTACGCATCTTCTCGAAAGTATCAGGATTAATTGAGAAGGAATTGGTGAACCACAACATGTGTAGATTGTGGGAACGACAAGAATGCTATTCAGTGTGACCCGTTTTTTCTACTTAGGACCGAAAAATTTTCTCTCTCGCTAGCAGCACCAAGGAGTAATGCATACGCGCCTTTTTCACTGAAAATCCGTAGCCGTATTCATGAACGTTTCCGGGATCTTCCCACGGGAAGCGATCGAGGCAGGAGAGAGAGGCGAGAGATGATATCGCTATAATATCGCTTATCTCCTGCTCCCGCCTCATCATGAATACGGCCTCCGGTCTACCGAGATTTTGAGTCGACAACTATAACGTGAACGCAACAACATAGATATACATAGGAAACCGATCGATGCCTATCTCGAGCACAGTTGTGGACGAAGCGAATTTATGCCACGGAAAACGACATCATCCTTTTCATCTACGGAGGCACAGTTGTCGAACTTCCACGGTCTTTTGACCTACGCTTGCTAAGTAAGCCGCCAAAGACCGATTGAAGGCGACTTCTTCTGAAACAAGGAAACGTGTCAAGCAGATATGACACATAGTTATTCTAGATTCTCTAGAAGACCTACCGAATCGGCGGACTTTCCGTGTTCTCATCCGTGGAGAGAGCGTGGCTGTCTTCGCTAGGCTCCTCGCATTCTTCCACAGTTGATGGAACCTGCTCAGGAATTAGCGATAGTCTGAAAATTAACGCTATTTATGATTTCGTAAAATCGTTGGTTTCCTGAGCTTCATTGTTGTAACTTCGGTTGTGTAGTTGTGAGGCTCGATTTAGCCACTATGATAGCGACATGGAGGAAATTATTTGATGGAAATTATTTGGTTGAATAATAAAATGTTGATAAAAATTGTCGCATTTCTGCAGATACTTTCTGGACCCCCTAACATCATGAGAAGGTCGGCCGTTTTCCTTCTATTTCTCAGTGACGAAAGACCAAAAAACAGAGATTGTTGAGGACCACGTGGTATTAAGTTAGGTTGTTATTTTTTTATTTTTTGAATAATACCTCATCATAAGTTTACTTGGAGAAAGCCTACGACAGGCTACCCCGGTCCGTGCTTTGAAAATCCCTTCGAGGGAGGGGTGTCCCGGAACGTCTGAACTCGGTCATAAAGGACATGACGAAGGCTCGAAAGCGGCTGTACGAACCTATCCGAGGAAGGAAGCCGGTTAGGGGACGGCTAAATGCAGCACGGCTCAAATGGAGCGAATGCACAGGAATCCTCTGCGATTGTAGGTGCTCCAGGACACTCAAAGGCAAGCTATATGGAACAGTAGTGAGGCCGGCCCTCCTCTACGGCAGTGAGTGCTGGGCCCTAGGTAGACCGCAGCAGCGGCAACTGCACGCTGCGGAAATGAGGATGCTCAGATGGGCATGTGGATGGACCCGTCGGGACAGGGTGCGAAACGAGGATGTTAGGGCAGTGATGAAGACAACCCCGATCCAGCTGAAGGTGAGGAAGCAGCGCCTGAGGTGATACGGACACGTCCTTAGAAGACCAGAGAATCACCCATAAGGTTGGCCAGATTTCGAGGAACCCGGAAAGCGTCCGAGATGAGCCCCAATGAAAAGGTGGAAGGACGTCATCAAGAAAGATCTCGCCGAAGTCGGCGCCATGGCAGACGACGCCCTTGATAGGATGAGGTGGCGACGGGTCACAAAAACAGCGGACCCTACGACTGCACGGGACTAAACGCTCAGGAGGAGAAGAAGAATAACGTCATCATACGTTTCCTAGTGAAGCTGTTTTGAACACTTTCCAAAACGTCAATCTTCTTCTTCATTGGAATAAACGATTGTCTAATATCTCCATAGCTCTCTTTGGTCTCATAGCGATATTTTGTTGCGATAAAAACCTTAGCGTCAGGAGGGACTCGAACCGGCACCTCCTGGGGCCGGATTCGTCAACGACTTACGTAACTTCAACGTAGAATTGTAAGCTTATCAAGCGATATGGTGAGCTTTTAACAATTCTACGTTAAAGTTACGTAAGTCGTTGATGAATCCGGCCCCTGGTGACCGGGCGGGAGTGCTCTACGCCATTACACCACCGCCGTCAGTGCCGGTGGAGTGATGGCCTTCCTTTCCTGAATCTATTAGTTGGACCCTGAATAAGGACGGGACAGTCTTCAACGTTAATGATTAAGGCTGCCTTAGCAATATCTTACTGAAGATGAATATGCCCTTAGTATAGTAGGCATACTGGGCTTACCGTGATCGGAAGTGCACGGTGTTCGCCAGCTGCGGCGACTGTCCGAGCGCTATTCGATCCTCGATCTCTTCCAGTGTCTCGATGTCCATCACTGACGGATGCAGCGGCAAAAGTCGGACTCTACCAAGACCTGTGGAGGTATTCCGTTGTTTCGATTTCTGCCCTTCTTTCATAGCTAGGTTAGTATTAGTGGATGGGGACTATGAGTCGAATGGCTTAAAATCCGTACTTGAAAAGGATGGCGGCTCGGGAACGTCAATTCGACTCCGCTGGAAGAGATTCGCATCAAACGACTTGGACACGACAACCTGAAGCGCTCTGATGGTGGTACATTGCGACGGCAAGGGCGAACTGAACCTACATGACTGGTGCTCTCGTCACTGGAAGATGTAGTCGCCTGTGAACCCTGGCTTATACCGGATTCTTCTCGCACTAGATCGGTGAGCACCAGAATGTCACCGTCTTCGGTGTCAACCATGTGCATCACGTCGTCAATGGACAACGTCCGAGGTAGAAACCGAACCCTACAATGCGATGAGTATTTAGGGCGAATTGTAGGGCTAATGGACTACCTTACTCCTAATCAGACTTCTTATTCCTCCTGATCGGCCCATGGTGGAAAATCCTTGGAAGATTATACACTACTTTGGAAGGATAACAGAACATACACTATAGAACATTTTCTTAGCCAGAAGTGTTACAAAATTAGTTGAGCAAAAAAAGGAATACAGCAAAAGTTGGCCTTTTAGAAGTTAGCAAAAGTGATTTCTTCCATGAATTCTCAAGACGACTTAGAAGTCCATTCAATGAGAAATTCAGCTATTATGAAAAATCTATACATCATTTCTATTCGGGATTCAGAGGGAAGAAACTCCAGAGAAATCGCTTCGTTTGAGGTGCGCTTCTAGTTTATGATTGAAGTCAGCTGGGGTGGCGGAGACCATTTAGACTATTGCGTTAAGTAAAAGCTATTGCGTGTTTTTACTAGAAAGGAACCGAAGAATCGTTAGGATTGAAGTCGCCTTATAAATAAGCGAAAGGGCACCTCTTGTACTCTCAAAAAATTTATTCATAGAAATAGAAATATTCTACTTTTATCGATATAAAAACACCAAAGGCAATGTTGAACACGAGATTTTGATCGTCAAAAAATTGTTCTTATTGTAAGCTTGAGAGTCTAAAAGAGCGATTTGGAAGCTCTCACATGTTTCCGTGAAACGCTAAAACGAACCTCGAATTCGAGACGGTTCGACAGATCTGTGCGTTGGAGCATGACGGAGATGGGAACGACAGCATCGTCTGACAGGTCTTGTTCGTTCGCCGTCGATTTGCCAATGCAGCCTGCACGGCCTCCTTGTTCAGCGACTGACCAGACGATGAAGACCGGAAAACACCTGAAATATGCAGCGGTAAGGATTGCTGTGGCCACATGCTCCCAGGGCGATGAGGAAAGTCCTTGCTAGCGCTTGGTGCGTAGATTCTCCCGGCTGAGGGTTTTTATACTTCTTTCCCTGCGGGCGACATAATCGATGCAGATCGACAGCGATACACGTCGAATGCCGTCCGCATATAAACGCACTTACGTTGCCGAAAACAAGTGGGGACTTGAAAAAGTACCACTTCGGTTGCTTAGCAAAATTTAAAAATCTTCTGAATGTAAAAATGTTTAAATAATGTACGAATGCTAAAGAAGTTTTGAAGGTCAACGGCACAAAAGGCAGGATTAAAAGTGTTTTCGAAAAAAAAAGCTGCGTGGATCAGCAGAGAAATATGCGTTTCTATGCCAGTCTACGATTTCAAATGTTGTTATAGAAAATATCAACAGAAAAACCGCAGGGAACGAAACAGCATAAGAGGTATGAGGGAGGAGTTCTGCAGCACTAGAATAGATGAAAAAGAACCAATGCTTCTAAAATACTCGAATGCGTCGCAAAAAAGCGATGTAGACACTACTTGAGCGAAAGGCAGCCTCGGTGACTGTTACTCACTTAGAGTCGCGTCGCCCGGCGATGGAAGTATGAACTGGGACTTGGGCCTGCGTGAGAGTCTTGCTGCACCACACCACAACCTAGACGTTTTCCTACCCATCGAGGTGGAACCCACGACCCACTGTGGTGGGATCCGCGCCGAGGACGAGTCGTCGCGATGCCGCTTCGCGTCTCGCAAATGTAGCCGTAGTTCTCGGAGGCACTCTTCCGAATGCAATCACTGCCGCGGTCGGCAACAGCGCAGACAGAACGCTGAAGCGGCACATCAGCGGAGGCGGTAATAATGATGTGAATTCTCCATGTTCTCTCTTCGTAAAACCTCGTTGTTTCGTAATGTGTTAATGCTTCTGTGCCGAACAAGGTTGTAGGTGGATCAATTTATTGACACATTGACAACAGTCGCGTTTTGGGGCAGACTGCCGATGGGATGCGCGCGCGATTCTACACACGTGCGCCATGGGTCAGTGGTGGCTCATATTGTCCCTCGCGGACCACTTTTTTGTTTCGTGCACATTTTTATAGATTTTTTTCTGTTCCTTAATCACTTGTGGTAGAAGAATGTCTAACAGCAACAAGCAAAAAGATGTCGTTGCATACATATATCGATTTTAAAAAATTACTAGGAAGGAAACCAATTCTACAATCAAATCAATTCAAGTCGGTATTTTTTGCCCAAAGTTCCTCAAAGGAGGTTATTTGGTGTGCTGATCACGAGCCTGACATCCGTTTTCGAAATTTCGGCCGATTGCGGTAGTTTACGGTAGGTACGGGTGAGTGAGGCTGTCAGAGTCACGGTGTCGTAGACGAAGTTTGGGCAAAGTTGGTGACGATGACGCCGACAGTCTTACCGTACCTACCGCGGTGACCTACCGTAGTAGGCCGAAATTTTGGAAGCGGATGTCAGGTACGTGATCAGCACTCCAAATTACCACCTTGGGCGAATATTGGGCGAAAAAGACTGGCTTGAATTGATTTGACTGTAGAATTGGTGTCCATCCTAGTAAATTTTTAAAATACGATGTATAAATGAAAAAACGACATTTCTCCTGCTTATTGCTGTTGGACATTCTCCTTTCACAGGTGATTAAGAAGCAGAAAAACCTCTATAAAAACCGGAGGCAGCAGAACAAAATATAGCGCGAAGTCTTATGAGCCAGTGGCTCATATTGTCGTCGTCAATGTGTTAAGCGGCCCAACGGTTCGACCTATTTATCGTCTTCAAAGGCCTAAAAGTGGTTCAAAACTTTATATTTGTTACCTACCCGACCAACGCCTCCTCCTCCCTGTTTTTCAGACATCGTCCCGGATACGAAACAAAAAACCCCAGCGTATGGGAACCAAAATGGCCCGCTGATCCACGGTTTACGCGGAGCGACGTCGTCACCGCGGTTGTTATTTGCCGAATGTGACATACTGGGTCATTCTGCACTTGATAAACTTAGTATACCCAAGTATAGTATATAGTATGGTATAAAGGATAAAGGATAAAGGACGGCGTTACTCAATACCTTCTGGGATGCGCCAGCGCATTCTTCTTCTACGGGATGTCGTGGAGGCGATATGAATGCGTATTTGGCCATACAATGACTTGCGGTGGCCAGCCGATGAACAAGTCAGCGCTCTATCCTTTCCAGACGAGTCTGGTACCAATTCACCGACCGCAGAGGGATGGAAGGCTTGGCTGGCCTGGGCGGGAAATCCGAACCAGTAACCTGGTATCGGCTGCACGCGACAGTCGCGCCTCCTCCGACTGCGCCACACGCGCCCAGTATGGTATAGCACAGTATAAAATAGTACGATGAATCAGCGGGTGAGTTTAGTTCTCATACGTTGGGGTTTTTCGTTTCGTGCCCAGAACGGTGTCTGAAAGACAGGGAGGAGGCGCTTGGTCGAGAAGGTAACGAATATAACGTTTTAACCACTTTCAGGCCTTTGAAGACAATGAATAGGTCGAACCGTTAGGCCGTTCAATAAACTAATCCACTACAGCCTTGCTCGGCACAGAAGCATTAACACAATGATGTGAGTCATTGCTGCTGCCACGCTTGCGCCGCTTGCGCTTGTCTCTGCCCAACATCTTGGCGGAAAAGTGGTTGCGGCACGGCACCGCTCGTCACCGTTCGCCGTCGGCGGCAAACCCTGCGTCCCTGACCTACGGTTAAGGATAGCGCCGCCGCTTTGCCGCAAGTGTGCAGAGGCCTTTAGTGATCCATAGGGCACGTCACGCATATTATCAGTGTAGTGGAAATGTGTACTGCGACTTGAAGCAATAACTATTCCCGCTACTTTTTAGGCTCGAACCGTTAGATAGAGCAGCACTGACTACCAGAAGGGGCTTCGGCCCCAAAAGCCAGTAGTGATTGATCATCATTGATTCAGTCGACGCTTGTCGTGAAGTGCTGCTTACAGTAAATGCTATTAGGTTGTCCAGAAAGTTCTTACCGTTTTGTGTTACTATTTTTCATTCGTCTATTATTGAGTAGAAACTCAACTTGCATTGCGCATTAATGCTACTTTCTGCAGAATTTTTCGCTCTATATGGCTAAATAGTCTATTTCAACTTTGTTTTATATTTCTGTTCTTGAAAGGCTTACTGAAGTACTGAAGTAGGTCAAAGGAGCAATTCCAAACGATATTTTGTTTTAACTTCAAATTGGGACAATGCGTAGCCGAGACAGGTCGACAAATCAATCAAGTGTGGGAGCCTAATAGTGTTGAAGAACGCACTGTGCGCCAGTGGTTCAGTAAATTTCGGACCGGAGATTTCAGCTCGAAGATAACCCATGTGGCGGTCGACCTGGAGCAATCCTGGACGACGTGTTGAAGGAGTTGGTGGAAGCTGAAGCATCCCAAACAGATAGCGGGATCGCGGAAGAGCTAGACGTCAGTGAAACTGTTGTTGCGGATGCTTTGAAACTCCTTGGGAAGATGAAAAAGCTCGAAAAGTGGGTGTCCCACTAGTTGAGTGAGCGGCAAAAACTGTCACGTTTCGAGGTTTGTTCTTCTCTACTTCTACGCAACAAAACTGACCCGTTCTTGGATTTAATCATCCCTTGCGATGAAAAGTGGATTCTGTGTGATAACAGGAAACGGAGACGAACCATCTACTCGGACAAACGATCACTGGGAACCAGTTGCTATTGTGGTGGGAACCTGCTCCTATGTATATAACTGTATATACAAATGTATATACATGTGTATACATAGTATATACCTACTTATATGCGTATGCATACATATGTAGGTACGAGCTGATTATATGTGGATATAAGCATCGGCGATTATCCTGCAACACTCCAGCAACAGGAGCCGACCCTTAAAGCCAATGGTATACTTCCACAGGAGCGTCAACGAGGTGCAGGTAATCGCGCCGGGCCCTCTCACCTGACCAATCGGCGCAGCTCGCCACGCCCACTGCAACAGGTTCTCACCACAATAGAAACTGTTTGTGCGGGTCCTAGATAACGAATGTCCGAGTAGGTATTTTCCAAAGGCGAACCTCCACCAGAACAGGTAACGGTCACTGTATGGTGGTCGGCGGCTGGTGTGATCCATTACAACTTCTTGGCAACAGGCCAAATCCTACTGTAAGGAAATCGACGAAATGCACCGGAAATTGCGTGAACTTCAGCCAGCATTGGTCAACAGAAGAGGCCCGATTCTTCTGCACGACAACACCACCCACACGTTTCACAAATCACCATTCGAAAATTGAACGAACTGAGGCCTCACCCGCCGTAATCTACAGACCTCTCACCAACCGACTTCCACCTTTTCAAACACCTTCAGAACTTTCTCGATGGTAAAACCTTCACCAATCAGGACCAATCCAAAACAGCTTTCGTGGATTTTGTCGGATATCGGCCACCTAATTTTTCGCTGATGGGATAAGTCGACTGGCGGCCCATTGGCCAAAGTGTGGTGATTCGAACGGCGCTTTTTTCGACTAAATCGGATAAGATCTGAGAGAGTTATGGTAGTTCAAAGTGAATCACTCAAAACGCTGAGAACCTTCCGGACAACCTAATACATGCGCAATCTAGTATTCTTGAATGATAATGATATGAAGCTTCTTCGCGATCCAGTCCACAGCCGAGTCTTATAGCAAAAATTTACCAGTATATAATTGAACTAGCTCCCTGCCCTGTAGATTATGAGGCGTATCTCACTCAGGTTGGAAACCTGGCTGAGATACGCCTCGTGCAACCATGCGCAATCTCATGGAACCCCTTGCGACGCCTCCGCGTACCTCGCGCGGGCAACGTTTGCCGTTCAACATGGGGTGTTGTTACAGCAGAGGACGCGTAGCCTCCTCTTGCTTGACACAACGGCATCTGCGCGCGTTTCTGAGTGCCTGAATCCAGAAGACGGGTTCCCTTCGTCGCACCACAACCTTCTGGAGTCAGAAGAGGAGACACCGTCGTCCTACGACGAGGGATCGCATTCAGAATTGAGCATGAGATGCTGCTGCAACAGAGGAAGCGCAGCGTCCTGCTTGACACAACGGCGTCTGCGCGCGTTTCTGAGTGCCTGAATCCAGAAGACGGGTTCCCTTCGTCGCACCACAACCTTCTGGAGTCAGAAGATCGGAGAGAAAGGAAGCAGAGGTCACATCGTCGTCGTACAACGACCGACCGCATGCAGAACTCAGCATTAACCCATGGTGAACGGAAAAGTTTACCCGCGACAGGTACGCCTCTGCTTACCTCGCGCGGGCAACGTTTGCCGTCCATCATGGGATATTGTTGCATCATAGGAAGCGCATCCTCCTCCTGCTTGGCGCAACGGCGTCTGCGCGCGTCTCTGAGTGCCTGAATCCAGAAGACGGGTTCCCTTCGTCGCACCACAACCTTCTGGAGTCCGAAGAGGAGACACCGTCGTTCTACGACGAGGGATCGCATTCAGAATTGAGCATTATCCCATGTTGAACGGAAAACTTTACCCGCGCCAGGTAGCCTCTGCGTTTATCTCCCCAGACCAGTATTTTCTCATGGTCAACTGTACGTGGCGTGCTCTCGAGTTCGACAGAAGTCCCATCTGAAAATTTGACACCAGGACTCAAGTCGATACCAAACGTAGTATTCACCGAGATGCTTCAGTAAATGCTGTCTTTTTGTTGTTCTGTTAACAAAATTGTTTTGAAGATCACACGTACTTTTTGTGTGAGAGTATTTTCTGAGGAAAAAGCGCAAACCTATAACCCAGCGAAGCGGACATGTGCGAGACACGCCGTTAGGCGTGTCGTAGCACTTGTGTTCATATAATACGGATTGATCTTCTGCTCGATCAGTATTCTTCCATTCCTCAGCAGCATCTGTCTATTCTCTGGTTCTGCCTGACGGAGCATGATGTGCATATTGCTAGCACAGATCAGTATTCCCTAATTTCAAGCGGTCAAGTTCAGGATATTGGATAAAATCAGTCATTGTTTTCCTCATCCTGTGAACTCTGTTCAGCGACTTGATTCCCGATTTCGCGATCTCCGATCCATATCTATCAATTATGATCGACAGCCGAATGATAGTTGCTCGCTGTCGAGTTCGCTCAGCAACAAACGTTTTCGCGTCAATCTGTACTGTTTAGCCTCTTGATTCCACTACCACACCACTCTGAATGCTGCGCATCGGCCATTAATTTTGCGAGGCCAGGTAGACGGACAAGCTGGTGCAGTGGTAAACGCGAATTCGATCTTCTATATGTTTGGGTAGGTTGTAATCTATACTCTATGCTCTGGAAGCGCTGAACAAGGAAAGCCTGTGAAGCAGCTAAATTTCAGCAGTATAGGTACAGTACCTAAGCTGCTTCCACGTCGCTGTGGCCGGTTCGGCTCGACGAGCATCACAGTCTCGAGCTCCAGCTCTTGCATTCGTCCCGCTTCGTAGGTACGCTCGAGTTTTGCCTTGAAGATGTTGAGGAATCTTAGAATTTAGCCGAAATCTACAATGAAAAGACGTACCTGAATCAGGTTAATGCACATAGATACGAGCGATAGTCCGATAATGATATAGATGAACAGCATGAGAAGATATTTCGGTTGTGTCGGCGTGATATCGCCTAGGCCGATTGTGCTGGAATGGAACAATGGGTCGCAACTACCGATGGCAATAGCTTAGTCGGTAGAAGGCGCTTATGGGATGTGGTGTGCATTGATTTGGGGTGGTCTTCATCAAAACAATAAATAACTCAATAAACGCCCATTGCCTTTCATCCTTCCGTGGTCCAGAAACTAGCTCTGACTGTTCGTTGTCAGCCTTGCTGTCCCCAAAAAGCGAATAATAAATTCCATTTTAATCTGATCCTTTTTCAAGCCAAAATAGACGTATTTGAAGTCACCTTAAACACCATTTAACAAATATTACATTATTTGTAGAACAGTTTAATATTTTGGAACTGTTAGGTTAGTGCATAAGTTCTCGGACATTTGGGGCATGGAATGTTTATTATCACAACATACGAACAACAATATCAAATCATTTGAAGTAACCACCCTTTACATCAATTGTCTTTCGCCAACGTGCTGGTAAGTCGTGGATGCCTTTTCTCCAAAACGTGGCCGGTTGTGCTTCGAGAAATGTGAGCGGTGCCTCCTTGACATCCTCTCGGTTCCTAAACTGCTTGCCGTCCAAATAGCGTTGAAGGCTTGAAAACAAATGATAATCAGAAGGAGCGAGATCTGGTGAGTAAGGTGGATGTGGAAGAACGGTCCATCCGTAGTCCGCCAACTCAGCCGCCGTCGCTCTAGCAATATGCGGTCTAACGTTGTCGTGTTGAAAATACACCTTCACTTGCTCTCCTGGTGTGGTTTGAAGGTGGGCCCTCAACTTCCTCAGTTGGTTGACGTAAACCTCTGCCGTCACTGTTATCCCTTCGTCCAGCAGCTTCCAGTATTCTACGCCAAGAACGCTCACCAAATGCACAGCATCACCTTTTTCACATGAAGGTCGGGTTTCGGAACGTCCTCTGCCTCTTCAGTTGCGTCAACCCACTGTGCACGCCGATGATAATTAGAGTAGAGTATCCACTTCTCATCTCCGGTGACAAGGTTGTTCAGCCATCCGTGGGTACGTCTGAGGGTAAGGAGAGACAGAGCGACATCGGCTCTGCGATCCATGTCATGTTGTGTCAAGTCGTGAGGTACCCAGCGACCCAATTTTTGCACCTTGCCAATCGACTTCAATCCTCGAACGACTGTTGAGTGACTAACACCAAGAGTGCTTGATAGTTCGCGAGTGGTTTGGTATGGGTCCGCTTCCACTCTACTTCGGAGGCCATCCAAATCCAGTGTCATCGGGCGCCCTTCTCGTTCGTTATCTTCAACGGAGAATTCACCAACTGCAAACTTCGAGAACCACTGGTACACAGTATTTCGAGCAGGAGCACTCTCGTTGTAAACATCCTTCAGGCGACGATACGATTCGTTGGCACGGAGGCCAGATTGATGCAGGAATAACATGACGTGCCGAATATGCGTCTCAGTTGGGATGAATTGCTTAGCCATAATAGCTGAGGCTAACAACGCAGAAGTAAACGTTAGGAACAGTTTTGTAGCCCTTTCCTTCCTCTATCGATCGATCATTTACGCTTAGATACATGTGAGAAATTTGGCGGGAAAATGCGCTTTCAATTCAGGAGGGATCGAATGTCCGAGAACTTATGCACCAACCTAACAGGTTGAAGAATAAATGATAAAGGATTGCATTATTCAATCCTTTTGCGGGATGCGTTAGGTGTTCAGCTTCTACAGAATGCCATTGAGTTAATCTGGATGCGCAATTCGCCTATACAATGACTTGCGGTGCCTGACGATGGACAAGTCAGCGCTTTATCCCGCCCAGGCAAGCCTAGTACCAATTCACCGATTCCGGAGAATATGAAGGTTTGTTTAGCCCAGGTGCGAGATCCGAGCCATGAACCCAGATTCGGGTGGGTGGATGCGACAACCGGCGTGTCCTTCGACTGCGCTATGTACCACGTGCCTATTTTGGAACTAGGAGTACGAAATGGGAATAGACTGATTTTATAAAGGGCTTAACCCAGGATTTTAATTTAATATACAGTCTATTCCACATGCCTGGCAGCGTCGAAGAAATTGAATAGTTCTAAAAAAATTATTTCCAAAAGTTGAAATGCGATTACAAAGAAAATCATTGATATCTTTAAACACGCTTTCAGCTACAATAAGTACAAGCTAAAAAATTGACAGTGCAATAGACCTTAAACATCCTACTACGCATATTGGAGCTCAGCGATATCTGCACACTGGGGTGTGATTTCCTGCCGCCCTAGACTCGACTGTTCTCTAAGTATTTTTGTTGAGTTCAAATGTTTTTTCAGAAGCATTCCCGGAGGAGTGGAAGGCTGGAAGGAAACGTCGACCTTAATAAGAAGAAAGTAAGAAAAATTCAGTTGAAATTTTCATTAAATTTTTGAAAAATTCCGTCAAATCGTTGAGCCAGATTTTAACAAAAGTGCCGCGAAAATAAAAAGATAAAGGACGGCGTTCATTTCTTCTGGGATGCGCCACGCACTCTCATTCTGCTGGCCCGATTTGTAAATAAATAAATTCCAAGCAGCTTTAATTTAAGGAAAAAGGAAACTGAACCCCAAAGAAACAAAATCGCCAAAACAATAAAGCTTTTCATCCTCTCTTTCACAAGAGGTGTGCCAACAACGTTTCACTACTTCTAGGGTCTCACAGATCTGCCGCTACCTTCTGAAGGATAAAGCCTAGAGGCTCCTAAATCGTCTGGTCACTGAGACGTTATATTTATTCAATTATACGTGAAATTCACGCGAAACGTATACAATTCGTGGGATACTATAAGAAATGTCAACAAAAAAGTCATCCCAAAAGAAGAACGTGATGAACAAGAAGTAAGATCGATTTGAAAGATTCCTACACTCATATGGTAAGCAATTTAGCGTTTCGGAAATATCTGAAAGCCTCTGGAATTTACTTCAGGAGTCCGGAATTATTAGAGATGTTTTTGATAATTTGATTAATTTGGAACCAGCCCTTTGTGTAAAGAACGAATTAATTAGCCCACTATATAAGGCCAATTAACATCGTGTAGCGTCTCTGCAAATCGCGCACGACCCATCCCGAATATGTAAGAAGAAGCCAGCAGAAAAAATATTTTTTTGCCACTACATACAAACCAATCACCGGCGCTCCACCCTACATACGTAGGTATAGAAAAGGTTGAAGGATGGTGTTAGTCATCACTGCTATGCTTTCTTTTCTATTGGCTTTGAATGCGTATCTGGCAAATACAATCAATGACTTAGCCAACAGATGAACAGGTTGCTGTTTTATGCTTTCCAGATAAGAATGGCATCAATTCACCTACGTCGGAGTGATGGATGGCTTGGTTATTCTGCGTAGGGACCCGAACTAAAAGTCTCAGTTTAATCTGCGAACGCCTTTTCCGACTTAGCTACCACGCGCAAAAAAATGCCGTTAAAATCGCGTTCAATCATTAATCGTTAAATATGCCATCGGTCCCATCTTCATCCGTTGTCGCAGTCCTCTCCGTCATTTTTATTCCAACCCGTACTGCAGCATATGACACTTCCCCATCCATCTCGGCGCCAGTGAGCACACGCATTCACGCCCTTCGTTCCCCGGAGGATGCGCTGGTTTTTCATCGCTTCCCGTTTCTCTTCCTGTCAACTCTGCGCCACTCACTGGTGCTCTTCATCGATGAGAGGAGAGAGAATAGAGCTCGAATGTAGTCACTACCCCGGTGCGCCAGTCATTCAGATTGTTCAATGACCATTTGGTGCTGAAGGACATAATGGGGAAAAGAAAGAAGGCCTTCGTCGGCTTGGTCGTGGTGTCGAACTCGGCACCTTCTACGTGTCGAACAACATACCTCAGTGAAATGAAAAAGAAGTAGAAGGCCACAAAATAGTCCCAGTCATGTTCCCAGATGCAGAACGTCGCCGAGCAGACGAAGATCCACGCGATCACCACGAATATGGCGATCGGAATCGGCAGATCGAAGATGTCCAGATCTGAAGAAGAAAGCGGGTAGACTATGCGGATTATGGAACAGCTACCAGACCGCAGAGCGAACCTCGCTTGTCTTCGGCGTCCAGTTTGCGAATCTCGGCAATTGTCTGCTTCGTACAATATCGAAACATCCGTCGGCAACCACATTTGATCAGCCACCACGGTGTCTTCAAACAGCGTGTCAGCAGCTTACCTTAATCCGAAGCCATCAGTGCAATAGTACCTTTTCTAGCAAGTGTTTGATGGGTAGCACGGTTGAATGAAGTGCCGGCTGTCGCGTGCATCCGATTCCAGGCTCCTGGTTCGGATTTCTCACCAAGGCCAACCGAACACTTCATCCCTCCAGGGTCTATGACTTAGTGTCATGCTTGCATGGAAGGGTCAAACACTGACGTGTCTATCGGCTGGCTACAAGTCATTGTATAGGCCAATGTACACGCACTCAAATACAGGACATCGCGTAGAAGTAGAATGCGTGGCTCATCCCAAAAGGGATCGAGTAACGCAATCCTTTATTCTAATTCGCAGGAAGCGTTCATGAATCCTATCGCGACAACGCGGTTTTTCGCTCTGGCGTCGTTTCTGACCCCGCGTAAATTTTCGGAACGCCCATGCTACTGAATGAACCGATCATTTGATATGAAAAGTGTCCAATTCGACTTGAAATGGTATATATATTATATATATATATCACCGCCTGTATATGAAAGTTTGTCCGTCGAGTGATATAACCTAATTGAGATACGCCGCATCATCTAGAGCCGGGGAAAAATTTGTTATTGAACGTGGGATGTTGCTGCAGCAGGGGAAGCGCAGCCTTTTACTGCTTAACCCAACAGCACCTACGTGCGTTTCTGAGATCCAAAACCGTGCCGGCGATTTCGTGCTATGAGCATAGCAGGACCACTAAAGGGGTAAGAGTAGAAGGGGACTTCGACAGCGACCAGGAGCCTGGGAACCTGGAAGAGGACCAGCAAGGGGATTCACTACGAGGGGACCAGTAAGGGAGACCGGATTTAGATGTGACACCGATGTCGCGCAATTGGCGTTCGCTCGCCGTCGTCGTGCCATGAGCGTGCGAGGGCTACTTAATTGGGGTAGAGTAGTAAGGAGGACCACGAGGGGGGGGGGGGGGGAAGGATCGACGGGAAGACGGGACCTGGAAGCGGGACCAGGACAGGGAACCAGCAAGAAGGGAGCCGTAAGGAAATTCGTACGGTGAACAAGGAATTTGCCATCTGTGCAGCCTCTTCAAGCTCAACATAGCGGCAACTGCGTGGGCTTCTGAGCTTCCGGACTCGGAATACGGATCTGCTGAGCTTCTGGTTCTAAAAGACATGTCCTATACGTCACGCTAGAAGCATCTAAATAATGGAAATGTGTCTCCGGCGCCGTGCGGCGAGAGTAGAATTCAGAATTCAACATGGGATGCTGGTGCTGCAAAGGAAGTGCAGCCTTCTCCTGCTTCACACAGCGGCAACTGCACGCCTTCCTGAGCGCTCGGATTCAGAAGGCGGCTCCTCTACGTCTTGCTAGAAGCATCTGGATTAAAAAGATGTATCATCGGCATCGTACGAGCAGCCGCTATCAGAATTCAGCGTGGGACTTTTCTGTAGGAGAGGAAGAGCAGCCTCTTCCTGCTTGACACAGCGGCAACTGCTCCCGTTTGTTAGCTTCTGAATTCAGAATAAGTGTTCGCTACTACTATGCGCTTTTCTGAGCGTCCTGATTCAAAACCCGTGTCGCCGACTTCGTGCCATGAACATGGGAGGACCACTGAAGGAGTAAGACTAGTAAAGAGACTTCGAGGGTGGGGGCCAGTAGAGCGACCAGTAATGAGTGACCTGAAGGAGAGATCAGGGAGAGACACTATAGTCAAGGACACATTCAACAATGCAGCAGACCAGGAGGTGGCACCAAGAAGGATGGAGGCAATATGGAGGGACCCTTAGGGAGTTACAAATAAGTGAGAGCAGTAAGGGTAAGGGAGACAAAACGTGCGGGTTTAGAAGATGTAACAGATGTCGCGCTATGGGCGTCCGCTCACCGTCGTCGTGCCTTGAGCGTGGGAAGGCAACTTTATGAGGTAGAAAAGTAAGGGAGACCACGACGGGGAGGACACGGAGAGCGACAGGAAGGATGGACCTGGAGCTGGAACCAGGAGTCGGAATCATCAACGACTTACATAGCTTAAACAGAGAATTCACAGCGGAAAACTCAGATAACGCGGCTTATCGCTCACCATTTCGCTTGATAAGGCGCACTATTAAGGGTTTCGGCTGTAATTTTCTCTGTTAACTTGCTGTAAGTCGTTAGTGAATCCGGCCGCAAGACGGGGAACCAGCAAGAAGGAAGCTGTAAGGGGAATTAATACAGAGAACAAAAAATATACCATCTGCACAGCCTCTTCCTGCTTGACACAGCGGCAAGTGCGCTATTCTGAGCTTCTGGATTCATTGGAAGTGTCCCCTACGTCGTGCAAGAAGAGTATAGGCTCAGAAGGCGGGTCCTCTTCGTCACGTAACCAGAGTCTGAATTCATGGGAACGGCTGCAGAGGAGCAACCTGGGGGACAGAAGTACTGAGCAGCACAAACCAATGACGTTACTGGACGGTCCGGTGAGAATTCCTATGACGAAAGAAGTGAACAGGTTCACGCCGATAATGTACGCAGCAAAACCTAGATATTAGTGAATTTGATGTTTTACAGGTATTGCTTTTCGTAGGTGAGTGCAGGGCCGCGCGAAGCGCGAAAGTGCGAGACACGCCGTTAGGCGTGTCGGAGCACTTGTATATAATAACATGAGAGAATGAGCAGCGTTTGAGCAGTTCTTGTTCAACTTCTGAATTCATACTCTAGATAACACTACCTACTCCAATCAAGGAAATTGGTGCCTATTTCTACGCGCCAGGAACTGCTTCCTCTAAATCGTTGTTCCAAGAAGATTCATCGTAGATCTTCATTGGTGTTTTCCTTTGATTGATAACAATGAAAGAGTAAAGCGATTGAGAAGGTGCGAAATGGTCCCTGTTTCTTGAATAACTATGTTTGCATGTTTCTATCCCTTTATGTAACTATGGATGAGGCTTTTTACCACGCAGTGCCGATTCGGCCGTCACTCTCTAGCATAATATTGGTAGGCTGTATGCAGCTGCACTAATGGGGCTCGTAAACACTTCCAAACGTTCATTTTATTGCTCGCTTCTCCAAGTGTGGAGGATTAGTTTCCCTTCTGTGTACGCTAGAGAATACCCGTGGGAATACCATGCTGTTTGAAGAAATGCTTATAAAATACTAAAGAAATACTGCGTATCCCTTTGTTCTTATGTTCATTTGGCCTGATTCCGTCCGCGAATTCTAACATCCTCTGCGTGGAGGTTGCACCTTAATCGGCACCATTTTAATCGGCAAAGTTTAACCGTCTGAATAAGTGGGCTCCAGGACCTAACTCCAACGCGACGTCGCGCGCTAGCCGCGTGCGACGTCGCGGGCTGAAACGCGGACGTACGCTCGGTGACGCATGGCTAGCCGCGGAGCACGAAATGTTCTCAGTGTTCAAGCTCACAGACCACATTTCTAGCAAGGAACTTAAGATCCCACAGAAGGCAACAGTCTGCAGTAGGACAATCGATCCGAGAATGGGTGATAGTAACCTTTTTCCGTAGTATAACCATAATCACGGGTAAAAGTTGAAGGGAGAAGTTGTAGATGGCAAATACTGACGCTAGAAACCATCCACATGACCAAGATTCCTGTATAAACTGTCGCTGATCGTCTATTGAAACCACATTCATATACCATCTCCAAGAAACGTTGAAATAAAGCAAAGGGGTGCCGCATGTCCCTGTAGGAAGCGTTTCTAGCTGTCGGAAGTATCGGACCGCGACAATTCGTCCAATTTCGTCGCGCATCGCATCGCATCGACGCCAGGGGGGTTCGCGCGGCGTTGGAGTTATGTCTGCCCCCGGAATAAGTGTCAATATAGCGGACCACGAAAAGACTTCATAGTAACTAAACAATATTGATCGATTTTATAGAGATTTTGTTCAGTGTCGCTGTTTGATATAGGATAGAAAGATGGGCAGAGTATAGGCTTCCGAAATCGTGAACATTACGCGGTCGCCCAACCTATATTGATTAATATGGCCTATGTGTGGTTCACAAAGGTAGCATTATCGAGTGGCCAATCGTTATTGATCGGGTTTATTGATCTTTTCAGAATTGCTTGTTTGAGTTGGGGTTAACTAAGTGTGTTTGACTGTCCACAGGCCTGTCAAAATGTGATCATTACTGATGGAACACTTTATAGTCGATTAATATCGACTAGTGAACAGAACCGAGACGCGTAGTAGCGCAGTCGGAGGAGGCGCCGGCTGTTGCGTGCACTCCGATTCAATTCTTGGTTCGCATTTCCTGCCCAGGCCAACCACGCCTTCCATCTCTTACGTGGTCGGTGAACTGGTACCAGAATTGTCTGATGGTGAGAAGGATTGAGCGCTGACTTGTCCAATGCGTGGCGCATCTCAAAAGTGGTTGAGTAACGCCATCCTTTATCATTTGTAATCTTTATTGACCAGAACTGTCCGTTCAAAATAAGAATGAGGAGGATGTGTTGTAGGGACGGACAGCCTTCAAAATAAGTAAACAATATCGCTAAGCCAACTACTATCGATCCATTTTTTCGATCAGGTCAGAACTGTCCGTTCAAGGTCGGACGTATCGGGCGATGTTTTGTTTTACGTTCCAAATGTGAACAGTCGGCCGATTGATATCGATCGATGCCATCCATTTTGACTAGAATCGACCGTTTGGGGTGAATGCGTTGAGAGGTGGGCAGGTTACATATTACAACAAGTTAACCATATTAATCGGTTGCCATCGAATCCTAGGGCGAAGCCCCCGCAAGCTCTCAGAACAGTGGTTACACCGGTTGACTCCTGGTTTGGGGGACATTTGTGGAGACCTGTAGCTACACAGTTTAACGATGCTAATATCTGCCGTTAATGTTCAGGAGGTTTCAGACTTCATGAAAGCGCATTTTCCTATGGACATCATGTGGGAGCCAAGAGAATTCCTTAACTGCTCTTGGGGTTCAAGAGAACACGAGTCTTAGCGGCAGCGCTCCATATAAGCCAAGTGAAACGTTTCCTTCTTCCCTACAGACCGCTGTATCCACGTACTCTCTAGTGCATAGGGTCCGAACATAGAAGCGTTCTCCAATCGGTTGCGAGAATTATGCAAAATCGGATGGAACTGGCTCATCGCTCAATGAGAAGCCTGTTCGTCGGCGGCGAGATGACACCAGCGATAAACGAGCCGCAACGGCAACAACTCATTGGGCACGTTGGATGGCACAAAGTTAATGATGGACGTCGTGTGGGGGATTTTAGCATCGAATGAGCGAGGGAAGTTGTCCTAGTCACCCACATATGTGCCTTATTACCAGCCAGTACTAGTAGCAAATGTGGCCTACATGAAGGAACGCCGAATGAACATGCACCAGCCATCCAGGAAATCAATCGTGCATCCCCTTTGCCCTGTGTAATACTCTCGTTCAATGTAGCCTGTTTGTTCTGTGCGTCCCTTTCACCCTCTATGATCGGTGCGGCGAATCAATAATGTCGCGTTTATAGTTCAACTGCTCGCGTACCCCACAGAGGAACGATGAGCGGAGATCAATCGATAATTCAGTCAATCCAAAGTAAAATAAATAAAGAATAAATAAATAATAAATAAATAAATAATAATATAATAAATAAATAAATAATAATAAGGATAAGGATAAAGGACGGCGTTACTCAATCCCTTCTGGGATGCGCCAGCGCATTCTACTTCTACGGGATGTCGTGGAGGCGACATGAATGCGTATTTGGCCATACAATGACTTGCGGTGGCCGGCCGATGAAAAAGTCAGTGCTTTATCCTTCCCAGACAAGTCTGGTACCAATTCACCGACCCCGGAGGGATGGAAGTCTTGGTTGGCCTGGGCGGGAAATCCGAACCAAGAACCTGGTATCGGGTGCACGCGACAGTCGCGCCTCCTCCGACTGCGCTACACGCGCCCGTTAAATAAATAATAATAATATAAATAAATAATATAAGAATAAAATATAGTAGGCGTAAAGTTTTATAAGGGAATTCCTCCTGCCTTCGAGCCAAATGTTGAATTAGAAAGAATTCAATAAAGAAAAATAAACAAAATGCCTAATAAGAAAGGACATACCTAAGTCGTCAAGAATCGACAACACCAGTGGAATGCCGAAAATCGCATAGATCATCGTGAAAACTCGTCCGGATACCGTAGACGGATAGAGATGACCGTAACCGATTGTGGTGCAGATAGTCTGAACGGCAACGCTCTTTCAGTTTATACTTATTCTGCATGTTTTGATAGAGGCGCCTCTGCGTCTCGAACCGTTCAGCGGTCTGGTATCTCTGCCGCATACCTGTGCGTAGAGCATCGCGTTCCAGAAGTCCCACTTGATCTTCTGATCGGTGTACTTGATGCCCAACTGCTTCTCGTAGCGATGTACCTCCGCATGTAACTTAGCAGAGACCTGAGGTATCGTTATCGATTTATTGATCGGATGCATTAAATGGGAGAAGTGAAGGCGAAGACATGCTATGGAAATTTTTACATTACAACGGGCGGGACGAGTTTTCGTGGGCGAGGCTTTGGAAAACTCGTCCTTGGATGCCGCAGAAGTTAGCATATTTTTTATTCAGAGTTAGCCTTAATGCTCACTGCGCTGGGAGGACAATTTGGACAGAATTTTTCGATTTTTTATTGAATTACAAGTGCTCCGTCACGCCTATCGGCGCGCCTCGCACTTGCGCGCTTCGCGCGATGTTGCAGTATCACTAAGCTTAGGACAATCACATCGAGCTAGCTGCTCTACTTGTTCAGCTTTTTTCCCTATCTAGGAGTACAAAAGGCTCGCAGTACGTACAGTGTATAGTATGATAGGGCGATCTATTGGTTCCTCACTACTGGTCCTCCCCTAGTGAAATGGTCCCCCTCACTGATCCCCCTTAGCGGATGACGTCTCCGGTACGCCATCTGAATCCCCAGGTACATTGAACGACGTCTTCGGCACGTCTACTTCATCCCCAAACACGTTGAGCGACGCCTCTTCTGAGTCCCAGGCACATCATGCGACATTTATCGAATCCCCTGGCACGTAGAATACGTCTGGCTATTTTCCGCTATTTTCGCGCCACGTAATTTGATCAGTATGGACTGACGGTGATCGATACTGCAAAAACGAACGCCAGATTCGTGTTCAGCGACCGCGGTGTTTTTCGCTATTTTCATGTCGTAATTTCGCCCCTCCCCCCCCCCCATTTTTCCCCCTCTAATTTCTGCGGCGGCGCCGATCGATAGTATGACTCATCGCTTGGCGCGTTATTATAGAGTATGATAAGAAAATTTGTCTCAACGCGAGTTTGCGTAGGCAACACAGCGTAGATCAATGAAATCATCAGTTAGCATGGCACGCCTTCCTAGCCATAAGTATTGATTGTACCTGCTATAAAATATTATAGTAAATGGCAATATTTTAGTAATAGTAGTCAGAATGCATTAGTAATCATAGTGCAACAAAACCTTAAATGGATTGAGACCTTGCAACCACCCTTGCACAAATATGCGGCTATCTTGTAAGCTCCGCCCTTTATCGATTAGACTGCGGTTTGAGTTGAACAAACAGTAAAAAGTTCAATTTGAAAGCAAATTTAATAATGGAGCTGTAAAGCCAACTTCAGGTGAGACAATAATAACAATATAATAATCCTCCTGTATATAGAGGAGTAAATCCGTCCCCGTCCAATCGTCGCCGCTAAATTAATGACCGCTGGGAGGATTTTACAGAATCTCAACTATCCAGAGGATACTAGCGGTTTCGAGAGAATGTCGTGAACATAATGACTGCTGTACAGCTTTATAACAAATAAATGAAATGGATCGTCAGATCAATATCAATCGATTTTTGCCTACATTTGGCTGTTTGATATGGGGACGGCTCAAATTCGATGGCAGCGTTAAATGGGCTCTGCAGCATTTAGCGAAAATCGATCAAATATTCAATATAGTTGATATCCATAGATATATGTAGGTTTTAATAATAATACAAATGAGTTTGTGCATGCCTGCACCAGTGTTTCCCTGCGTTCGCAGAAATTTACTTTCCTCGAACTTCTCAGCATATGGACTGAATCAAATGTTCACTGCATTATACGGATTTTAGACAAGAACTCGCGAAAGGAATGGCTCCTCACGCCTCCACAACAACTAAGCGATATCGATCGCCTAATGAAAATTGATCGGTATTATCGATTTTTGTTCGCATATGACCAGGGAAGGGTTTCGACCTCCCATGGAACATCAAGTTGAGACCAGGATTATCAGAAAGATCTCGGAATGCTGATTGCGAAAATGGATGTCAAAATTGCAAAGTGAAATTCCTGAGCGAGTTATGGCCTACTGAAATCGGATGCCTCACCACAGGCTGGCTGTGCGACGCCCGGGGCGCGAGAGTGGTGAGTCATCAAGACTCCGTATGAGGGGCCAGACAGCTGCGGCGGTGGCGCAGGGGTTGTGCTCACGCTCGTTGGGTGTGACGTCGTTGGTTCGGTTCCCGTTGCTGGCTGTTTTTTGTAAATCAGAATTTACTTCGAAACGACCTTTTTTCTGAATTGTGACACGAGTGTGATTAAATAGCCGGGAAAACTACCATACATGTTTGTAAAAATGCTTGAAGATAAAAACTGCTATGGTGGCATTTTTATTTACTCTGGCACCTCAAATTCAGTGAGAAGACTGGACACCACCTTTGCTGGTGAAAATTGCATAGTGAGTGAAGAAAAAGCAGCAGATCCACGGCATTCTGGGCTTCCACATCATACATTCTACTTAGGTTTTTGCTTCACACATTTTTTTTTGCTTTGTTCCACGAATGCCAAGGTTGTTAGAAACACCTCCAGCTATTCAATACCTATTTAAGACGTATATATGCGACTTGAACTCAATAAGGGGGGGGGGGTGGCAAAAGTAATGAGACAAATTGAAAAAAATCTTTATCTCTGCATAACTCAATTACAACTCAACGATGCTGAGGAATGTATTTGTCATTAAGGGCAATGACCTCGCTGCCATCGCTCAGCTAACTTCCTGATCCCATCCTTCCAGAACTGCTTGGGCCTGTTGTTGATCAACTGCTCGATATGGTTGTCAAGCACTGCTTGGGTTCTTGTGTCCCTTCCGACCAGGAAGTTCTGTAGGCGCAAGAAGTAGTGGTAGTCGCATAGAGAGATGTCCGGCGACGGCGGTGGATGAGGCATGTGAACGTAGCCCAGCTGGCCAAGCTTATCCGTGGTTACTTGTTCCCGATGGGGTGCGGCGTTGTCGAAGAGGAGAACTTTCATGAAGCGCTGCGAATGAATAAGAGCGAGTCGCCGGCCCATCTCTTCTATTTCGTTCACCATGGCCTTGGAGTTCATCGTAGTGCTCTTGAGAAACAGCTTCCGGTAAACCGGTCAATGGGCGGAGATCCAGAAGCTCCAAAGGTGCTTCTCGCCGTGAGCATCTCGCCGAATAAAGGTCGGTAACAGGTCACCAGGCCTCACCCAGACTCGCTGCTTGGCAGGGTTAAGGTAGAAGACGTACTTCTCATCTTGCGTGAATATTGAGCCCAGGCTGCTCGGGGTTGGGAATTGGGCGAGATTTGCGCGACACAGGTCGACTCGTCACACTGGGGTTTCGGCATGAGACAGACTGCGGTTTTGGCATGCTTCTGGAAAGGGCGGAAGTGGTAACTTCTCAGATGGGCTTCATTGAGTAGCATACAAACATACAAATACGATAAGCACGAAACCAGACTCCAGCCACGAGATATGTGGACACGGCGTGGGGTGTTTCATTACTTTTGCCCCCCCCCCTAATATTTCTGAAAAATAGCAAATAAGAATGTCACCACAGCAGTTTTTATCTTCAAGCATTTTTACAAACATGTATGGTAGTTTTCCCGGCTATTTAATCACACTCGTGTCACAATTCAGAAAAAAGGTCGTTTCGAAGTAAATTCTGATTTACAAAAAACAGCCAGCAACGGGAACCGAATCAACGACGTCGCACCCAACGAGCGCGAGTACTACCCCTGCGCCACCGCCGCAGCCGGACGGATCCATCTTACGGAGTCCCGATGACTCACCACTCTCGCGCCCTGGGCGTCGCACTGCCAGCATGTGGTGAGGCCCCCGATTTTGGCAGACCATAACTCGCTCAGGAATTTCACTTTGCAATTTTGACACCCATTTTCGTAATCAGCATTCCGAGATCTTTCTAACGATCCTGGTCTCATCTTAAAGTTCCATGGGAGGTCGAAACCCTTCCCTAGTGAGAGCTTGGGGTGAGGGCGACGCGATTACAGTAAACCACTAGACGAGCTTCCAAATGAATAGATAACCACTATCGATCAATCAATCAGTCAAGATGGAATGAGTCCTTATTGATTTCCTTAGCGAAGCATTAGCTGTGATAGCAATGCTAATAGCAAAGTTCTACTAGGACACCTTAGTGGAACCTACGTTGCCGGCTTACGCTTCTATTCAATAAAGAAGTATAATAAGTCGATTAGCGTTGGAATTGATTGTTTATTGGTCGCGTAAGAGCCAACCTCGTTGGTCTGTTCTTGCGTGAGAAAGAACAGGTAGTCAGTGTTGTTGAACATCAGCGGTATCACGTCGAAGACGAACCGTGTTCGATTCTCGGCTATTCTGAAACAAGCGCAGCCCTTTATTGATTTTATTGATTTATCAATCTGATCTTTTTTGAATCGCTTTGCTATTAGCACTAAAGCTCAGATCCGCCTCCTTTCGACTCTCTTTGAAAGTTGGCATGGTCAAGTCTATCTATAGAGCTGCTAAGGTCGTCGAGGTTGTTAAATAGCCTCATTGGCTTATGTCGCGGCCACATCGCCTTCTTCAGAGGTTGAAAGGGTCAAATCAATTAGAAGCTATCCCCACCAAATATCGCCACAGCCTATCCATCCATTTGACATTGAATTTTGTAAGGTTGAGGCAATATTTGGTGGTGTAACTTCCAATTGATTCGACTCTCAAGAAGGCTATCCAGTCGAAACGTAAGCCAGAAAGTCATTTAACAATCCCGTGAGGCGCTTAGCAAATCTATAGAAAAACGTGTTTTTGAATAGAATTGTTAAATTGAAAACTTAGGCATTACAAAGTACGGTTCCCTGCTCAAAATAAAAATAAAACAAACTTCATATTCCAGATCTTCTCCTTCGACTCGTCAAATCCAGCCTCACAGAAATAGAACACACCGGCACCGATGAACTGGTAGATAATTAGTATTGAGATTAAACACACGTGCTTGAGACCGTACTCGTGATAAACCTGAAATTAACAATTTAAAAAGAAGTGATACTAGTCTACAAGGAAGAGGAGCTTTTAAGCTAAATTTGACACTTAGTCGCTTGGATCTACACATTGGCACTGGTTTGGTGGTTTGGTCAAAAGGGTAACCCTAAGCGAAAATCGGTAATTATTTCCTTAAAGATAAAATTTCATGAAATTTGCACAACTGTGATCCCTTGTCGGCACAGGTGAATTTTAAAAAGCAAAAACGTCATACCATATTTACGTCATAGAAGAAACTACCATCTCAGGGAGTCTCCAATGAAATGTGGAAAAGTTGTTTTAATTCAGAAGATGCTGTCAATATTTTTGGTTGTGCCGCTCGAGGTTGTTACGGTGGATCTTTATTTGCCAGGCTTTATTTGAGGTTTTATGACGAGAGAAGCTGGAGACTTTCAGAAGATGCTTTTTTTATTATTTTAAAAGCGTCAGGCTTACTTAGAAGAGTTTCCATTCAATGATTAGAAAGTGCCCAGTTTTGTTTGAAAAGTGTCGAGTTTAATTGAAAAAATTGATTTTTTAAAATTGATTTGAAAAGTGTCTAATTTTGTAAAAATAGTATGCATAGGTGATGCCCTCATAATCGGACAACCCTGAGGAGTGATACATATTTTGCACCAAGATGTGAACGATGCTGCCACTATTTTTGCGTGGACCCACGTACAGACGAATAGGCGAAGAGCCAGACGGGTTAGCTGTTTTAAAGTCAGTAGAATAATTAATGGTTAAATAGGATTTGACTGGACCGCTTAGAGATACGTTAGGGGCCAATGAAAGGAACTGTGTTAATTAGCCCAACCTATCATTGAGCTGCAAGCTCTAGATCGCCGTTGGTTAAGGATTGGTCTTAATAAATCCCAATGCGCAGTGCGCCACGCATTCTACTTCTACGGATTGCTAAGGAGGCAATTTCAGTGCATATGTACTAGGCCTACACTAGAACGACTGGCGGTGGCTAGACGATAGACAAGCCAGTGACAGTGGTCGCTTCCTAGAGAAATCTGATACCAATTCACCGACACTGAATGGGTGAGAAATTCGAACCAGGGACCATGAATCGGGGAGCACGCAACAGCCGACACCTCCTTCCACTGCGCTACCACGAATCTTCGTCCTTGGTTATCATGTACAAATTCCGTGCTTTAGCAAAACGTATATAATAGTAAGGCGGTGGAAAGCTGCGTGGTAACTGTACAATCCACATTTGGATCAGGCGAGAAGCAGGCCTTTGCGTGAGGAACTGAGGAATTGGACTATTTAACTACGCGAGAACGTCCTGTAAGTATGCCAATATATATTTACTTCGAATTTTGCTTTGAAATTTCCCTTAAAGCAGCTGATGGTGTCCAAGCGACTAGAGAATGCCTACACAACACCGAGGTGTAGAATTCATGGCGGACTCCAGAAGAAAGCTCTGGGGCCTACGATTTTAAAACGTTGACATAAAGAGAAGGGTTCTCAGGTTGCGCAGAATGTCTTAAATAATTCGAAAAATTGCCAAGAAAAACGTTCAATAGATCGATGATGTCAAGCTCCTTACCGTTTTCAATATTCGCACCCATCGCGGTACCTTTCGAACCTTTTTCAACCGCTCTCTGACGTCTTCTCGCAAGGCTGTGCCGACCGAGTGGGCCTGAAAGGTGAATCATTCGAAAACCCTTCGAAATATTTCCTTTCCGCTCAGAAAGCGAGACTCTCTGGGGTCTTGGCTTTGTACCTTTAAAATGTTATAACATTTAGAATTTTTGAACAATATGGACCATCTGGAGAAAGGTGGCGAAACCAACCCATTTCTTTTTATTTCGTTGACAATCATTAAATTTACTTGAATAAAATGAAATAATGAAAATGAGCTTTTACGGTTTGTTTTGCCGTCGTCCTTCAGACAAACGTTATTTATTCTAAGATCTCCCCGGTGGCTCAAGTTCAAAGTTTAGTAAATTTAAACTGATCAAACTCGACTCTTCAATTCATAAAAAACTTCTTAAAAACAGCTTCAAAAATGTGAAAATTTAAGTTTATCCTATTTATCTGAAGCCGCTATGATCAATTATTATAAAATAATATCACATAAAAATAAAATAAAAATTCGTTTCGTTTCATTCGTTTTGTTCCCACCCTTTCAAATTTCCACTTCATTACAGTAGAAAGCGACAATGATATAACGCAACTCACCCCCTGCCGAAAGGACTGTCGAACGCGAGAAAAGCGTGAGAGCGCGTGCTTCGGATGGACATTTGTCGCTCGATGCATTGCACCGCCGTCAGTCCGTCGTCAGAAGCAGCAGCAGCAACAGCGAACGGTCATCAGGATGGTCCCAGTACGCGACGGTCCGTTGGATAAATGGAAGCCAAGGCTATCTGGAACATAGTAGTGACGGGTGAGCTCAGCTGGTGCCGTAGCGCAGAAATCAGGGGCCAGATTCATCAACCGTTTATCGCCCTCTGACGGTGAGAATACCATCAAACACCCTGATATAACATTCATCAGCATCAGGGTTGGTGGTATTTTCACCTTTAGAGGGCGGTAAGCGGTTGATGAATTCGGCCAAAGCGTGAACAACACTGGAGTACTGTGAAATACGGTAGCTTTACTCTTATGGTTAGTCATTCGGTCACCTTACCCCTACGATGAACTTTGGGAAAGCCATACTGGTTACGCTGCTAAGAGTAGGGGGTGACATACAGCAGCGTTATGTGGTCTGTGAGCTATTGTAGTAAAACGAATTGTTAGATGAACCACTAAGTGATGTCGGGTTCGATTCCGCACCTAGGCAGGACAGGAGACTCCTTAATTTCTTTGCGGCAGGTGTTCCTCAGGCTAGGTGGCGATGTCCGTTCCTCCACGTGGTGCCACTGGAAACTGTTCGCTTTTGCGAGCCGAGCTGAACACGGACACTCGAATGCAGGCGACAGGCCCTAGTGACAGGCCGGCCTACGAACAGTCCATGTCACATCATATGGTTGATGGTGCTGAATGTTCACGAGATAATGCTACGGCGTCCGCGGGAGCCGACGCGCACTCGCAAAGCCCGGCGAGTGTGAAAAGTATGCGAGGCTCCCTGATGCGAGGACGGCATCGGGGGGAAACTGAGCTAGTGCAAAAGTCCCGCAACGTAAGCAAGACCCGCGTGGCAACGCTGAATGTGTGTACGTTGTCGGGCTGCTCCTTTGAGTTGACAGAGGCACTGGAGCGAAGGAAGATTGACTTGTGTGCGGTGCAGGAGACGAGGTGGTCCTGTTGCAAGTCAAGGTACAGGAAGAGGCTATAAAGCCGTTCTGTGTGGCAGTCCCAGGACCACCAGCGGTGTTGGCATAATCGTCTCCGAACGGTTCCGAGACGCGATTGCAAGCGTGGAACGTTTCAATGACGGCTTGATGAAGGTCGTACTCGCTGCAGAACGGCGGCGGTATCATCTTTTCTCTGCATATGCTCCACAGACTGGATGCTCTGAGCGAGCCAAGGATGAATTTTGGAGCCTTCTTGATGGGAAGACAGCAGAAGTGCCGTCACAGGACGTAATCATTGTCGCAGGTGACCTTAACGGACACGTTGGCGCTGCGAAAGACGAGTACAGCTGTCACGGTGGTCTCGGTTTTGGTTCACGTAACGCCGATGGTAAGCGTATCGTCGAGTACGCGGAGTCGCACGACCTCACCATCGTGAACACCAGATTCCGAAAACGTGAATCCCACCTTATCTCATTCTACAGCGGGAATTCTAAAACGCAGATCGACTTTGTCCTTGTGCGAAATCGTGACCAAGGGCTTGTCACGGACGCGAAGGTCGTGCCGTATGAAACGGTCGCCACACAACACCGTCCACTGATCTGCACTATGAAGATCACACCACCGATGTTTAAGCAGGTCGAACGGAGCGGTCCGTCAAGAATCAAGTGGTGGGGACTGAAAGAGAATGAAGCAGCTGTTACTTCGCGCATTCGGTTGCCGACGGTCACGACCGTCGACGAGACATGGCAAATAGCCACCGACGCGATTCTCAATGCTGCGCGTTCCGAACTCGGCACTACGAAACCGGGACTGCGTAAGGTCGATAAGCAGACATGGCTGTGGACTAACGAAGTTAAGGGAAAAGTCCGAGAGGCGTCTGTATCAGGAAGCCAAGAAAGCCGCTAAGAAGACGGTAGCCGTTGCAAGAGACCACTCATTACGATGATGTCAACGGGAAGCTTGAGTCGAGCGATGGCGAGCGATTTCTTTATCGACTCGCGAAGGTCCGCCATCGCCAGACTGAGGATGTTGAGAAGTTCTTTGGCATCAACGATGAGAATGGTCATCTACTCATGGACCGCAAGATGGCTTTAAACCGATGGCGCACCTACTTCGAGGAAGTCTCGACAGTAGAGTTTGCTCATCCGAGCATTCCATCTTCTCCTCCTGTATACGGTCCCGTTCAGAAAATCACAGTAGAGGAGGTAGAAGCGGCTTTGAAGAAGATGAAGCCGGGCAAGGCAACGGGCCCCGATGATTTGGCGGCCGACTTATGGAAGTCGAAATCCTGGTACCCAACGAAGTGGCTGGCGACGTTCTTCAACCAGGTTATTGCGGAGAAGAAAGTGCCCGATATCTGGCAGAGAAGCACGACGATTCCGATTTGGAAAAAGAAGGGCAGTCCAGCAGACTGCACAAACTACCGTCCAATCCGATTGCTTTCGCATAGCATGAAGATTTTCGAGCGGATTGTCGACGGGCGCATTCGTGATACCGTCCAGCTCTCTACCAACCAGTGCGGCTTCGTAGCTGGTTGTGGCACAGTCGATGCCATACACACCGTTCGTCTTCTGAGAGAAAAACACCGCGAGAAACAGAAGCCGGTGCATCTTGCCTTCCTGGATTTGGAGAAGGCCTTTGATCGCGTTCCGCGTGAAGCGATATGGTATGCCTTACGGGAACATGGAGTCCCCGAAGAGCTCATTGAGTGGGTACGAATACTGTACTCTTGTCCAAAGAGTCGAGTGCAAGCTGCAGCAGGCACGTCGATGGAGTTTCCATCTCTGTCGGAGTTCATCAAGGGTCTGCGCTCTCCCCACTACTCTTCGTCGTCGTTATGGATGCCATATCGCGTGATCTTCAGCAGCCAGTCCCTTGGACGTTGCTTTAGATAACACACTAGAAACCAGTATAAGTAAGCAATGCTTTTCTAGGCTACATGAGAGGATTTCGTTTAGCATCTAACTTGCCCTCCTTACTTTTAGAACATGTCATATTTTATAGGTTCTCGCAACCCAAATGGTTGGCTTCTGAAGTTCTTGCTTTAATATCTAACACTGCCGTTTCAATCATACATTGCTGCCTGGCTAGTGTTTCTTTTTTTTAGTTGCATGGCCTATTTTTTTTTGTTGTTCACACATATAGTGCGCGTTCTTGAGACGCAGTTAAATAAATAAATAATAAATAAATAAATTTATCCTGACGATGTAATGCTTGCTAGCGAAGATAAGATTGAACTCCAGCGGCAGGTACAAGCTTGGTGCGATCGCTTGGAGAGATTTGGACTCAAACTGAATGTCAAGAAGACCGAGTGATAACGACTAACGACATATGACGACTGATGAAGACGAGTCCAGCTCCATTAAGGTAAATGGCATTGGGCTGCCACGTACTTCGGTATTCAAGTACTTGGGATCAGCAATCGCGTCCGATGGCGGTTTACTCGTTGAAGCCAACACACGCGTGAGTGCAGCGTGGTCCAAATGGCGCTCTCGGACGGGAGTGCTCTGCGACAAGAAGATACCAGAGCGCCTCAAGTCGAAGATCTACAGAGCAGTCGTCTGACCTGTAGCTATTTACGGAGCTGAGTGCTGGCCCGTTACCAAAGAAATTGAAAGGCGCCTCAGCGTAATGGAAACGAAGATGCTGCGGTGGACGGCCGGAGTTACGCGTTTGGATCGAGTACGCAACGAATCCATATGGCAGAGGTTCGGTGTCACCCCGATATTTGAGAAGATGTTCGAAGCTCGTCTGCGATGGTACGGCCACGTCCTTCGCGCAAAAGGTGACACTGTCCGAGAGACTGGTCTTAACCTTGATGTGCCCGGTAGGCGTCCACGAGGGCGACCAAAACAGCGGTGGCTTGATACGCTGCATCAGGACTTGAAGATGGCTGGGTTGCACCCTGATAGGCATTTGATCGGGAGAAATGGCGCCAACATTCCAGGAAAGCGGACCCCGCAACTAAGCGGGACAAACGCTGAAGAAGAAGAAGAAGAAGAAGAAGGTGTTCCTCAGGCTAACCTAAACCGCTGTCCTCACAAGCCATTGCAAAGGGAAAACGGCGATGGCTGGTGCTTGCAGCCGATTCCAGGTACTTGGTTCGGATTTGCAGCCCGGGTCAAGCAATCTTTCCGTTCTTCAGGGTCGTGAATTGGCACTAGACTTGTCTGGCAGGGATGAAACGCTGACTTGCCCATTGGCTGGCAAGTTATTGTATAGCCAAAATACGCATTCAAATTGCTTCCACGATATCTCGATGAAGTAGAATGCATGGCGCACCCCACAAAGAGAATGATTGACGTAGTCACTATTCCCTGTTCTTTGAGTAAAGCGTAAAGGTCGTCACTAGTCAACCCCCTGATTGGGTGCGCCACGCATTCTCTTCTACGGCATATCGTGGAGACCATTTGAAGGCGTATTTAGCCAGTAATCCAGGGTAAGACTGGTGATGACCTGCCGATGAACAAGTCAGTGGCATGTCCTTCCCAGACAATTTGTTTCGAATTCACAGATCCCGAAGGGATAGAATAGTTGGTTAGTCTAGGTGGGAAATCGAAACCAGTAACCTTTAATCGGGTTGCGTGCGCCCCGACGTGAACACCGGCTGGCCACCGAGCGCATTCGAATTACCTCATTACTCGTTGAATTATTATTATTATTATATTCCATGTTCGACTGTCATTGAATCTTGGCATGATATTGATCAGTATGAATACCCAAGTGATGTAGCTGACGAGCCAAGATTAGTACAGATCCTTTATTCCGGCTAACGTTTCGGCGTAACCGCCTTCTTCAGAGCCTGGAAGAGTCAAGTTGAGTTTGAAAGGATCTGTACTAATCTTGGCTCGTCAGCTACATCACTTGGGTATTCATACTGATCAATTATTATTATAGTTATTATTTATTATGGCATATAAGACACACATCATAAAAGCGAACAAACGCGACATCGAAAAACACAGAAACATCCCTATGAGAATGTTCATAATAAAAACTAATAACACAACCATTTCTTTTTCGTCAGTGGTTTGAAGTAACCATAAAAGAATTGGAATGCATGGCTCATCCTTTAAAGGTAGTGATTAGCGCGGCCTCTTTGTCCTTTGAATACATGTTGAGAACACGAAGCTGTGAAAAAAATGAATTCATGGCGCATTTATAAGGAGGAAAAGTTTGTGACACAACTTAGAAGGACCCTACGTCAAGGTTATCAGAGTAGAGTTATCATAAGGGGTGCCGTCAGAGCAAAAGGCTAGAGGCTATCATTATTTAATTTGTTTTGAATACGCCATGCTTTCTACTAGTCGTGAAACCGTGGAAGCTTCTTTCGCTTGTAGCGGCTGCAGAGCTTAGCCGCCATCGTGGTTCCTAAACCACTACATCCCTGACTTCGGATCATGTTGCATCACATTTTTTCCCCTTCGGAATGTGCCATGCATTCGTTTTTCTGGCAACTTCGAAGAGATATTCTCAGTAGGTGTTTAAAGTGCACAAGATCGAGGCTACATGGAGTTATGAAAAAACGAATCCATGGCGTATTCCGGAGGAAGAAAAATATGTGATGCGATTTAGACCAACCGAAAAGGATGTATAGCGGCTAAGCTTCACATCCGGTACAAGCGAGGGAAGCTTCCACGTCTTTATGAGGCAGTGGAAAGCATGTCCTCCACCGTATGGACCAAGTAACGATGCGCTTTAGCGTTCTGTCCCGATAGCTGCCTTTTCGATTACCCGTCTAGACTCTTAGAACTTGGTTAGGAGCCCAGACACCGGATAAGGAATTCTCTTGTGGAGGCTCTCCAGGCTCGAAGATGACAATCCCGTTGCCTAAAGCGGACCCCTTTCAAAGGTCTCTGGAAGGTGATAGACAAGGCTTCAGAAGAAGGTGATGAAGAAGAAGAACGAGGAGCGAACAAGGGGAGGCGCGATAGCGATGACCTTTTTGGCGGCATCGGCATTGATTCGCAGCGAGCTGTTGAAGAAGTGTCGGTGTGAGGGACGGAACAGAATCGCCTGGCCAGTGTGGCAGACGACGGATAGACAGGCGGCTGTGAAACACCCCCTCATTGGGCCGTCCGTCGCCGTCGTCTCCATGCTCGACTATTAATTCGACCTCTACCCGTTCTGGGTCGGCGGGGAGGCGCCGTCGCCGGCGGCTGTGACCACGTTCCCCTGGGGCGGGCGGCGCCACCGTCACCGAAACGATGGATGACCTTCCGTGGTGGTGCGGCTGGAGCGCCTCGTCGCTCCAATCCGAGCACTCTTATCGCCTCGGACGTCGTCCACGGGCAGATGTCTTCGAGTTTGAAGGCCGGCGGCTCGCGGGCGGAATTAGACCGTCCTTAAGTGGAGGGCTAGCCTTCAGAAGGCATATGAAGGTCTTCTGCAGGCTAACCATCCACCTAAAGATAAATTAACGTATATACCTTCTTGTGTTTATGGATAACTCCCGGAACTAATGAGCGACACCATAATCAACGATAAAAAATGATGGTGATGTTTGGACTAATTCCGCTGGGATGCGCCATGCGCTCTACTTTCAGGTAAAGGTTACCTGAACTCGGAGTTGAACTCTAGTAGTTACACGTACACTTGAGAGAAAGATTATCTCGGAACTATCTTACTGGGGAGGGTTTCGCTTAGTATTTTTGATAACGACGGTAAAATTGGAAATGAATTATTTAGCGGAGACTACACACTGGCCAGCCTGCACACTCTGAGCGCGATGAGCCTTACCCTATCGAATCCCACGTCCAGCTGCTCAAGCCTAAAATTCTGTGAAGTGTTTCGGTCGCTTATGTAGCACGATTGGGGGCACAGTTGTGGGATGTGATTGAGTGTAGTTATCTTCCGCAAAGGGGGGGGGGGTGGTCGCGTCGACCAGAATATAAAGGATATTGGACGGCGTTATTCAATCCCTTTTGGGATGCGCCACGCATTCTACTTCTACAGAATGTCGTGGAGGCGAGTTGAATGCGTATTTGGCCATACAATGACTTGCGGTGGCCAGCCGATGAAGCGCTGTCAGCGAAATGTCAGCGCTTTACCCTTCCCAGACAAGTCTGGTACCAATTCACCGACCTCGGAGGGATGGAAGGCTTGGTTGGCCTGGGCGGGAAATCCGAACGAGGAACCTGGTATCGGGTACAGGCGATAGCCGGCGCCTCCCCCGACTGCGCTCCACGCGCCCGACCAGAATATAGGTCACCGAATCAAAAACATTAATATTTACTGGGCGTTTTTCTCTTCATTAGGTGGCGATGTCCGTTCCTCCACGTGGTGCCACTGGAAACTGCTCGGTTTGTGAGCTAAGCTAAGCACGGACACTCGAATGCAGGCGACAGGCCCTTGTGACAGGCCGGCCTACGAAGACCCATGTCACATCACATGGTGTATGAATAGTCATGTTTTTCGAGATTGTGCTACGGCGTCCGCGGGAGCTGACGCGCACTCGCAGAGCCCGGCGAGTGTGGAAAGTATGCGAGGGTCCCTGATGCGAGGACGGCATCGGGGGGCAACTGAGCTAGTCCGAAAGTCCCGTAACGTAGGCAGGACCCGCGTAGCAACGCTGAATGTGGGTACGTTGACGGGCCGCTCGTGCGAGTTGGTTGAAGCACTGGAGCGTAGAAGAGTTGATTTCTGTGCGGTGCAGGAGACGAGGTGGTCCTGCAGCAAGTCAAGGGAGATAGGACGTGGCTTCAAGGCCGTTCTATGTGGAAGTCCCAGGACCACCAGTGGTGTCGGAATAGTCGTCTCCGAACGATCTCGTGACTCGATTGTAAGCGTTGAACGCTATGACGATCGGTTGATGAAGATCGTTGTCGCCGCGAAGGAGCGACTCTATCACTTTTTCTCTGCGTATGCTCCGCAGAGTGGCTGCTCCGATCAAGCCAAGGAAGAGTTTTGGAGCCTGCTTGATGAGAAGACAGCCGAGGTACCGTCGAAAGATGTCATCATAGTCGCTGGTGACCTTAATGGTCACGTAGGTGCTGCGAAGGACGGGTACAGCTGTCATGGTGGTTTCGGATACGGGTCTCGTAACGCCGATGGTGAGCGCATTCTTGAGTATGCGGAATCGCATAATCTCACCATTGTGAACACCGTTTACCGAAAACGCGACTCCCACCTCATCTCATACTATAGTGGGAGCTCCAAGTCTCAGATTGACTTTGTCCTTGTGAAGGATCGCGACCGAAGCATTGTCACAGACGCGAAGATCGTGCCGTATGAGACGGTCACCCCACAGCATCGACCGCTGGTGTGCACCTTTAAGATCACCCCTCCGAGGGTGCAGCAGGTTGAGCGATGCGGTGCTGCAAGAATCAAGTGGTGGCGAATGAAAGAGAAGGAAGCAGCTGTGATTTCCCGCGTACGGTTGCCAACAGTCACGACTGTCGAAGAAACTTGGAAGAAAGCAACCGACGCGATACGCCAAGCTGCAAGGTTGGAACTCGGCATAACGAAGCCTGGGCGACGCAAGGTCGACAAGCAGACATGGCTGTGGACAGACGATGTGAAAGCGAAGGTTCGAGAGAAGAAGTCGCTTTATCATGTGTTTCTCAGCGATAAAACCGCCGACAACTGGCAGAAGTATCAGAAGGCGAAGAAGACTGCAAAGAAAGCCGTGGCTGTTGCGAAAGCCACTCATTATAGTGATGTCAACGAAAAGCTCGCGTCGCGCGATGGTGAGCGGTATTTGTATCGACTTGCTAAGACCCGCCATCTTCAAACCGAGAACATTGAAAAGTTTGTTGGCATCAATGATGAGAGCGGCCATCTTCTGACAGACCGCAAAAAGGCGCTGAAGCGATGGCGTGATTACTTTGGGGAAATTTCCACCATGGAATTTCCTCATCCGGCCATCCCTTCTGTGGCTTCTGTTCACGGTCCCGTTCACAAGATCACCGTGGAGGAAACAGAAGCGGCTCTGAAGAAGATGAAGCCCGGTAAGGCGACAGGGCCGGATGATCTGGCAGCCGATGTTTGGAAGTCGAAGCTCTGGTATCCTGCTGAGTGGTTGGCTGAATTCTTCAACCAGGTAGTGAGGGAGAAGAAAGTACCGGAGTGTTGGCACAACAGTACGACGATCCCGATTTGGAAGAAGAAGGGCAGTCCTGCAGACTGCTCCAATTACCGTCCGATTCGCTTGCTTTCGCACAGCATGAAGATCTTCGAGCGAATCCTCGATAGACGAATTCGTGAGATCGTCAAGCTCTCGGAAAACCAGTGCGGCTTCGTAGCTGGTTGTGGAACCATTGATGCTATACACGCCGCCCGCCTCCTGGTAGAGAAGCATCGCGAGAGACAGAAGCCGGTGCATATAGCCTTTCTCGACTTGGAGAAGGCCTTCGACCGCGTACCGCGTGAGCTTATATGGTATGCCTTGCGACGACACAACGTACCTGAGGAACTTATAGAGTGGGTGCGGATACTCTACTCTTGCCCAAAGAGTAGAGTGCAAGCTGCAGCGGGAACCTCAATGGAGTTTCCCATCTCTGTTGGGGTGCACCAAGGGTCTGCGCTTTCTCCACTCCTCTTTGTTGTCGTCATGGATGCCATTACGCGAGATCTTCAGAAGCCTGTCCCATGGACATTGCTCTATGCTGATGACGTGATGCTCGCTTGCGAAGATAAAGATGATCTCGAGCGGCAGGTGCAAGCTTGGCGCGACCGCCTGGCGATGTTCGGACTCAAATTGAACGTCAAGAAGACCGAGTACCTATCGACTGACGTAAACGAGTCCGGCTCCATTAAGATTAACGGTACTGAGCTTCCACGCACTGCGGTTTTTAAATACCTGGGATCAGCAATAGCATCTGACGGGGGTCTGATGGTTGAAGTGAACTCACGCGTGAGTGCAGCTTGGTCCAAGTGGCGTTCGCTGACTGATGTGCTCTGCGACAGGAAGATACCAGAGCAGCTGAAGTCAAAGATGTACAGAACAGTCGTACGGCCGGTAGCAATATACGGCGCTAAGTGTTGGCCTGCGACTAAAGAAGTTGAAACGCGCCTCAGCGTAATGGAAACCAAGATGCTGCGCTGGATGGCTGGAGTCACGCGCCTGGACCGCATTCGAAACGAAGCTATTCGACAGAAGTTCGGTGTCGCGCCGATAGCGGACAAGATGCGCGAAGCTCGCTTACGATGGTACGGCCACGTTCTGCGTGGAAAGGAAGACAGCGTCCGCAAGATAGGCCTTGAGTTGGAAGTGTTAGGAAAGCGGCCTAGAGGACGCCCGAAGCAGCGTTGGTCCGATACGTTACACAAGGACATGAAAGTAGCTGGTGTCCACCCTGATCAAGCGCATGACCGGGAAAGGTGGCGTCATGACACCAGAAGAGCGGACCCCGCGACGAAGCGGGACAAACGCTGAAGAAGAAGAAGAAGTTTTTCTCTTCATTAGATGGTTCATTCTATACTGCCCCAATTATTGGACTTATTTTTTAAAGCACGCAAATTGAAGATCGCGGTGAGAAAGTGGCAGAGAAGGCGTTTCTGGCGCTTTTTCCGCTTAAATCCAAAGATCCGGTATTGCACGCTGAAAGCAAATTAGTTTAAATTCGCGACAAACTACCGAAGGGAAAGGTGGGCGGTCATCTATTGATGAGTTTCATACAGCAAGTTGGAAACGTTACCTCAGATAACCACCAACATTCCCCAAAAACTCATCTGCTATTCACCGCTAAGGGTTTAGAATTATCCTCGTCACAGCTGGTATCATTGCTCTACATAGACACCATAGTTTTTACCCTTTTAAATTCTCAAAATTAAGACCATTCAGAAAGCCTACTTATTTCTTTTGGATGTGGATAAGTAGTTGGTTAGCAAACTTGGATTTCAGAGTTAGTTTTCAAATTAGTTAACCAATTTCTCTCTATTTTTTAAGCAACCTTTCGGATTCCAATCCTGAGCTTTCCAGACATCCTTTTTGTTTAAAGTCATTCATAATAATTTACCTCCAGCTTAATGGAGTTCTAGAATTAAGACCGCAGATCAGCCAAGCGAGGAGGCAAGCGGCTGTTCAAGTGGACATGGAAAATTTATGGCTCCACTGGGTGTTACACAGTCACATTCCGCCAAGTTTTAGTAACGGATTGTTAGGAACTCGACTGGGAGCCTAAATCAGTACCTTTCTTATGAAAGCGTTTTTTAAAGCTGACTAATTTTTTTACAAAATTCCAAGGTTTCCTAGGTGAGCTGTATAATATTTGAATAGTTGATGTGTCTTCTGTGAGAAAACGAGGGTAGCAGGAGAGGGTGCCAGCCTCTTCAAATGCACGTACGTCGTCTTCGGTGAAGAGCACTGTGTTAAGATGTTCGAGGAAAATCTTGAAAAAATCTGTCTGTCAGAATGTCCGTCCGTCCTTCCGTTCGTCTGGTTTCACGTATGGAACAACATCGTCGACCTGCACCGACCGCGAGGTGGTAAAAGCAGACGAAAGCATTGGACGATGGAGAAACGTCAGAAGTGACCAATAAATGGTAAAGGATAAAGGACGGCGTCACTCAATCCTTTCTGGGATGCGCCGCACATTCTCTTTCTGCGAAGTGTCGTGGAGGTGATTTGAATGCGTATTTGGCCTACAATGGCTTGCGGTGGCCAGCCGGTAAAGAAGTCAGCGCTCCATTCTTCACAGAAAAGTCTGGCACCTTCTGTCGACCGCGGAAGAATGTAGGGCTTAGTTGGCCTGAGAGGAAAATCCGAACCAAGAACCTGGTATCGAGTGCACGCAACAGTCGGTACATCCACCGACTGCGGCACATTCGTCACAAGTGAGCAATATTGCTGGATTGTTGCTAACACTGGGTATCGCAACTAAAACGCGACTTTTGAGTACATAACATGTACAAAAATGCGATTTGCAAACTTCTTTAAGAGCTAAATATAATCAACAAGAATCCATGGAGCCTCTGGAGACGTAATGTTCCGTAGACAACACAGTAAGCAACCAAGGGCAACGTAGACAAAACATCGCCAGAAAAATTTTCAAACGATTGGTATAAAAGCCGTCTTGTTCTCCTTGGATTAATGAATTCAATTTAATTCAGTTCATTTCATTCCTTTGTGATCATCGTCTCTCTACTTACATACACAGGCTTGGACTTCGTTCCTCCCATGCTTTTGGGCATATTGTGCGACGAGACTTCTCCATCGTGTGCCAATTCTTTCACCTTCTCTTCGGAACTTCCAAACGCTGCCAGCATATGTTAAATAGCCTCGTTAATGTCAACGCTCTCTTCAGCTCTCTTTATTTCTTTCTCAATGAAGGGAATAACTTGCTTAAATAGTTCTTCTGCCCGCATAGCAAAGTTTACACTGGGCAAAGCCCCATCCAGTGTTGAGACCATCCAGGCACTATTCGCACCATTCAAACAGTCCTGCTCACCGCTTCTACATGAGAAGTTAATCAATGAGTATCAACAGGTTCTTGGGAGTCATAATTCGGATTAATTAACAGTTTTTTGACATACTTTTCGAACTAGTCGTTAATGTGTCCTACATGAAGAGTGGGGATGTACAAAACTATCCAGACAGTGTCGATCAGACGTGTCACCTAGGTGGAACATGTACGGGAATGCGTCATCTTCATCACTCGACTGTAATGGGGTCTAGCTGCTCTGCTACAGGTTCAGCTCCTTCCACTCCACTTTACATTTGAGCCAAACAATTATTAATCTTGACTGGGACACCTAGCTAGCAACCTTTATAATGGATAAAGGACAGCGTTAATCAGTCTCTTTGTGGGATGTGTCACGCATTCTAGTTTCATGGGATAACGGCGGCTTACGGTGACCAGCCAACGGCAGGTTAGAATTGTATTCTTCTAGGACCGGTCTGGTGCTTATTCACCAGCCCCGGAGAGATGGAAGGTTAGGTTGGTTTGGATGGGGTACAGACCAAGAGCTCGATTCGGTGTGCACCAGGGATGTGTGTTAAAAGTTTTTCGGTAAATTTTTAACGACTATTTTTTTAACGAAAAATTTTTGCGGTAAATTCGGTAAATCCAAATTTCCTATAGCTGCAGTCAGTTTGGCTGCAGCTAAGGGAAATCAGTATGTAAAAAGCCAACGTAGGCGCGTGGAGCGCAGTTGGAGGAGGTGCCGGTTGTCGCTTGCACCCGATACCAGGTTCCTGGTTCGGATTTCCCGCCCAGGCCAACCAAGCCTTCCATCCCTCCGGGGTCGGTGAATTGGTACCAGACGTGTCTGCGAAGGGTAAAGCGCTGACTTGTTCATCAGCTGGCCACCGCAAGTCATTGTGTGGCCAAATACGCATTCAACTCGCCTCCACGACAGCCCGTAGAAGTAGAATGCGTGGCGCATTCCAAAGGGTTTGAATAACGCCGTCCTTTATCCTTATCCTTATCCTAAAAAGCCAAACATTTTTCTTTACTGATTCTTTTCGACTTCATCTACACGGCAATTATATATTTACGTCTTTATCTTTACAACAAATAACAACGGCCCATCTAACAAAATTGTTAAACCAGAAAAATCATTAAGATGCCAAAAGCAAACAGCATCGACAAGACTTCTAAAATAGCAAATTCTTACTACGCCTAGTTCGTTTAGCTTGTGGAAAGTCGTCCAGCTTCTGAGAAGATCCAATCGGAAGATCCAATGTAAGGTGAAAAAAGCCGTTCAAGGCACGCTGTTAGGGCTGAACGTTTTTAAGCACTTTTATTTCTTCTCACAAATCTTTTTACAAAACTTGCACTTGCTATGTATGTAGACTTTCTCCTAAACTTTCTCCTGTACCTAACGTTCTCCTATACTGCCAGAATTGTTTCGGAAAATTACATAAGGTTTTAATGCAGAGCGCATCAGGTCACAGTGACGACAGCGAACACTTTGATACAGATCGTCATTGAAAGATATTTTTCACAGGGTGATTCCTTTTGTCCGAAAACGTCCCGTTCTTAGCGCAGACAGCAGAGAATCAAATAAACAGCCACGGACCGTGGACCAAATTTTAATCGAGTCGATTTCCACTGCATTGGGTACTATACCACCCACGTAATATAGATTCAACTGTCAAGAACTTTCTCCTAAGCTCCCAACTTCTCTCTTCTTGAAACCTCGGCATTGTAAGTTGTTAGTGTTAGTATATCTTGTGCCACACGAGGTTTGTAGGTGGACAGCCTTATTCAGCAGGGCTTGACGTTTCGACGTTCCGTCGTCTTCAGAAGCCAAGGTCCACCGTTAAGGGCGTATGTTCGCCCTGTGACCAGTAGGTTTCTCCTAAGCATTCCAAAGGAAATGCCTAAGGAACACGCGTATTTAAATAAAAGGACGCCCTATGTTAGCAGTGATCCATCTTGTCTTTATCCTTCCTAACTATAATTCCTTCTAATGAAATTTTCCACTGCCTGTCACTCTTTTACGATCTTTCAGCAACTGATCACTCTAATTTTCTTCTTGAAGCACCTGGTACCATACTGTATAGCACATTTGCTTGAGGTTCGAATATGTTTTGGTATTCTCTATTTCTTCTCATTTTTGTAGAGCCCTTTTTGGTTGATAAACGGTGTTATAGTAAATTCGCAAAATAGTTGGAAAAAATCCAGAGACATTGAGCAAATGTCTTGCTAGAGCCGGACCTGCACTTTCAGAGATACACCTTTTACGTAGAATTAAAAAAAATCTTCATGGACTGGATGTAAAGTACCAGTTTTTAGACTAACCTCATATATAAAAACTGACGAAGAGTGGTGTTTCGTAGCGTTTTCTTCGCGTCTCACAAATGAAATCAATTGGCATTGGTAGATCGCTCGATGCCGTTCACAGTCCGACGGGAGTAACACTACTCCGATTCCTTTACTTATTCTCCCTACCTCCCGTCCCCTTCCCCTCCCACCCACTCCACCAATACCCCCTTACCCATATGCTGGCAGAAAACGGAAGTGAGGATCAAGTACGCGCACGCTCGTTGTTGAACGAAGCCTTTAAAAAGTCATCTGAAAATCTCACGGATGCTCTGCCAAGTCTTATCTGTGGCACGTCTTCTGGATCCGGATGCACATTGAGTAACGTCTGTGACACATTCGCTGAGTCCGGACATATGTCACGACGTTCACGACACGTCTTTTACACCTCGACACACGTGGCCCGACGTCTGTAACACGTCTTCTAACTAGGCGTTGGACGACACTGCGAGAAAATACTTCCTCTTTTTGGTTCCTTTCACTGTCTCTTTTACTGGTCCTCCCTTTAGTGATTCTATTACTGGAAACTTTACTAAAACCCCTTAAATGGTCTTCCCTTTATTGGCTCCCATACTGGTCCCCTCTCGACTGGAAATTCTCTGGTACCCCCATTTATTGGTTCCCCTTCAGTGGAACTCCCCCCTCACCGCTTCCCATTACTGGTCCCACCTTCACTGCTCTCCCCTTTATTGGTGAACTGGTAAACCCTTTATAGGTCTCCTTCACTGGATTCCCCAACCCCTCCTTCAGCGGTCCCACCCTCACTGGCCCCTCCCCCCCCCCCATTACTGGTTTCTCTTCACTGGTTCCCCTTTATTGTCAGCCCTTTTCCGGTTCACCCTTCACCGGTCCTCCACCCCCCCCCCCCCCATTCCCTTCGTCGGTCCCTACTACTGCTCCCACCTTCACCGGACCTTTACTGGTCCCCTCTTCACTGGTCCCCCTATCCTTCACCGATCCCCATTACTGGTCCCACCCTCACTGGTTCCCCTTTTATTCATCAACCCTTTTCCGGCCCCTCCTTCACTGGACCCCTCCCCCTCTTCTTCATCGGTCCCCATTACAGGTCCCTTCCTCACCGGTCCCCTTCACCTGGTCCTCTCTCCACTGGTCAACCTTCTACCGGTCCCCCTTCGCTGGACCCTCCCTTCCCCCTCCCCCCCCCCCCCCTTCACCGGTCCCCATTACTGGTCCCTTCCTCACCGCTTCCACTTTACCTGGTCCTCATCATTGGTCAACCTTCTAGCGGTCCTCTCTTCACTGGACCACCACCCCTCCCCCCCCCCCCCCCCCTCATCGGTCCCCATTGCTGGTTCCACCTTCACTGGTCCCTCCTTTATTGGTCAACCCTTTACCGGTCCCCCTTACTTGACCCCATCCTTCACCGGTCCCCCATTACTCGTCCCACCTTCACTGGTAACACGTCGTGTGAATCCGGAACCCCTGGCGCGACGTCGGTGACACCTCTTCTGAATCCGGACGCCTGTTGAAGAACGTCGATGACATGTGTTCTCAACCCGAACGTGCTTTGCGCGACATCGGTGACACGTCGTCTGAATCCGGACAGGCCTTTCGCGACATTGATGACACCTGTTCTGAACCCAGGCACCTGATGAACGACGTCGGTGACATGTCCTCTCAAGCCGGACGTGGTTTGGGCGACATCGGTGACACGTCGTATGAATCCGGACAGGCCTTTCGCGACATTGGTGACATGTCTTCTGAACCCAGACGCCTGGTAAACGACGTCGGTGACACCTTTTCCGAACTCGGACGCTCGCCTTCACGACGTCGATGACACATGTTCGGAACTCGGACGCCCTTTGTGTGACATCGGCGACACGTCTTCTGACCCCTCTCAACACGACGTAGCTGACACCTCGCCTGAACCCGGATGACTAGTACTCGACGTTTTCGAAGGGCCAGATGGACAGACGGACGGACAGACGGACAGACAGACAGAAGGACAGACACAACCGCTTACTCTTTTATATATAGTAGGATACCACAAAAAGCTATGAGAAAACTGACTGGTTGAGAAGTATGAAAAATTACTGTTTAACAATCAACCGCGAGAAACAGCTTAGAATGTCCAAAAAATGGGAAACGACTGCAAAGAGAAGCATTTTCGGCGCATGCAAATAAATTGGTCAACGAGCAAGAAAATGCCAACAATTGTCGAAATATGAGAGCGATATCGACTGCGTGTTTCCATTGATTCAAGTGATTGGAGGGATTCCTCGGTATCGCAACGAATGTTTATCCAAAAATTCCGTCCGAAATGCATTTTCATGAAGAATAAGTAAAATTTCGAGACTGTGTGTAAAATGTCGTTAATGCAATTTAACGGAAAGCTTCGTCGTTAAATTTCGTTAAAAATTTTTAACGAAGAATGCCGGTAATACCGGTCAATCCGGTAAATCTGTAATCGTTAAACGCACATTCCCGGTGTGCACGCGCCAGCCGGCGCCTCTTGTAACTCACCCTACTACATGCCCAACAACCTTTATAACATCGGGAATTGGTGACAAATTCTACTAATAGGTTTCAAGTGCTTCGAAAATTTGCCCAAAATTTGTCGAAAAAGTGGTTAGCTTCTACGAATTCGAATAAGGTTTCTCCTAAGTGGATTTCTATCTAGACTTAGAGGATAAAAGGATAAAGGACGGCGTTATTCAATCCCCTTTGGGATGCGCCACGCATTCTACTTCTACGGGATGTCGTGGAGGCGAGTTGAATGCGTATTTGGCCATACAGTGACATGCGGTGACCAGCCGATGAACACGTCAGCGCTCTTTCCTTCCCAGACAAGTCTGGTACCAATTCACCGACCCCGGAGGGAAGGAAGGCTTGGTTGGTCTGGGCGGAAAGTCCGAACCAGGAACCTGGTATCGGGCGCACGCGACAGCTGGCGCCTTCTGCGACTGCGCTCCACGCGCCCATCTAGACTTGGAAGCTTTTAATTTAATTGGTTATAATTCGACTAGAGACGGTAAATATGCAGCGTCAAGGACCATAGAAAATGTAGCTAAAGGGCGAGCTGAGAACATACTGAAGTGAAGAGTCGATATGAGGAGCTACATCATCTCATTTGTCTTCGGAGAGGCTGGCTGGCACTATGTGCGCTTCTGCGACTTCTTCCAGCAACGTGAATCGCTTTTATGGCTTCAGCACTGATGTAGAGTTTTTCAGCCGCACGCAGTAATATTGGCTAGACAACTTAGGGTGGCGGATTTTGTATTGACGAGTTGCTACTATTGCAGACAGCGAGAAGAGTGCACACGGTGTCCTTCAGTACCTCAGCGGACAGTGGTGTTGAAAGGACATGTCCATTGAAGAAGCGGAACCAACTTGTGCGCCAGTCTATGTGCGGATGGGCGATAAAGCCTGTCATGTGCGAAAAAAACTTCAGAGTTTCTGCAAGATGAGGGAGTGATGGGCTTCATCATTCATGTGCCTGAACCAGCGAGAGAATGCAAAGAGCACCGAGCATGATGGCATCATTCGAGGTGGGACCTGATATATTGGGCTGGGGAAAAAGTTCTTGACCGGAACTTTTTGTTTAAAATTTATAGTTTTACGACAATACATTCTCAATCAACTGCACAGTTCTCGTCATTGTTCAAAGCACATGCGCTCAACGATCTGGCAACTTCTCGATTCCCTTGGCTCAGCTCAGGTCGAAAACGGTGACGACTTCAGATTCGAGTTCCGAGGCATTCGCCTTCACTCCACCTCACAGAATGAAGACATCACACCAGCTCGCTGAAAAAGCCGAACTCACGGAGAGACGTACATACAGAGGGACGGACGGACAACATTTATAACAGAGGAGGATATATAATATTAGGTTGTTCCATAAATCCCCGCCGTTTTTTTCAACGATTCACTGCAGATTTCGCCGGCGGTCTCTTGCATAGCGCTGCATAGCTTTCGAAAGAGAATGATTTGCTCTATCAGATCTTGTATTGCATTTCGTTTCCCATCATGAATTTTGTCAATTTTTAGGTCGTGGAAGTGAAAAGTGAAAAAGTAGCCATTTGCGCACTTGTCCTCTCCGCTTAGGTTTGTAATTTTTTGCACAGTTTTTTATAGCACTTGAAAGACAATGCTCTGTGCTACAAGAATATGTGTTGCTCCTATTTTCCCACTTGCCCTGAATTGATTTTTAGGCCATCAAATTGGGAATTCCGACTTTTCCGTCCGAATTTTTACCAAAACTCCGGTTCTGTGGTTGGACTTTTTTGCTTGGTGTCATATGTCGTTTGGGAGAGGATGTCTTGCTCACTAAGAATTTATGTCGCGTTTATTGGCTCACGCTGATTTCTGTCGAATATCAACAACTGAAGAAGGAAAAGGAGTTGTTGGTGAAGACGATTTTTCTCTTTTTGGCATTTTGTTGATATTCAAAAGAAATCAATAAACGCGACACATATTCTTATAGAGCAAGACATCTTCTTGCGAAAGACATATAACACCAACCCAAAAAGTCCAACCACAAAGCAGGAGCTGTCGGCAAAGATAACCATCCTCCTTCGGACGTCCCAATTTGATGACCTAAAAATCACTAAAGGACAAATGAGCAAATAGCACTAACACATATTCTTGTAGTACAGACCGTTGTCTTCCAAATGCTATAAAAAACTGCGCAAAAAATTACAAAATTAAGCGGAGAGAACAAGTGCGCAAATGGCTACTTTTTCACATTTCACTTTTCACCTTCAACGACATAAAAATTGACAAAATTCATGATGAAAAAAGAAATGCAATACATGGTCTGATAGAGCAAATCATTTTCTTTCGAATGCTGTGCAGACCGCCGGCGTAATCTGCAGTGAATCGTTGAAGAAAACGGCGAAGACTTATGGGACAACCTAATATATTAGATGAGTCTTTGCCAATTACTGGGCAATGCCCCACCCAGTAGACCATTCTCACCGCTGACCGCCGGTTAGTAGTGCATCACTTGGTTTTTTAGTGGTAGCTGATTAATTAACAATTCTTGCCATACTTTGGATTACCTGTATTACTTGCCGTCCCGCTTATCATCGATTTGCTCGAACGGGCGCTGTAGGGTGTCCATTCGTCCCTGTCGCGTGCCAAAGTGCTCCAGTGGATATTCTCGCTCGAGGAACTCGAAGTGCGTCATATCGATCGTTCAAAGCTTGCACGAAGAAGTTCCACCAACGCGTTGGTGGGCGTCCTGGGGCCGGATTCATCAACGACTTACGCAACTTTAACGAAGAATTGTAAGCGAAAAGGTTGGATAACGCGGCTTATCGCTCACCATATCGCTTTATAGGCCGCGTTTTCTGAGCTTTTCGCTTACGATTCTCCGTTAAAGTTACGTAAGCCGTTGATGAATCCGGCCACTGGTATTCTCTTGACATCCCGCGGAATGCAGTCGGTGACGGCTCTCGTGCAATGGGCGTTTGCGCTTCGCATGACGTGGCCGGCCCACCTAATTTTGGCCGATTTGGCCCATGTGACAGCGTCTCTGATCTTTGAACATCGACGAAGCTCGGAACTCCGGAGGCCTCCTCTCACTTGCGTGAGTCTTGTCACTCCGAGCATCGTCCTCTCGATCCCACGCTGCACGACGCTGATCGCGTGTTCCTCCTGCTTTCGTACAGCCCAGGTTTCTGACGCGTAGTTAGAACAGGAAGAACAGTGGAGTCGAAAAGGTGGGCACGGAGTCGGACCTTCTTCGTCTTTTTCACTTCTTCGACGCTCTTGAAAACTCTCCAAGCTGCTCGTTTCCTCCTGTCCAGCTCCGGCGCTAGGTCGTTGGCCATATTGACTTTACGACCCAGATACACGTAGCTGGAGCACTCGCAGATGTTCGTTCCTTTGAGCGAGAATGGGGCATATGAAACCTGTCCGTTCTTCATGAACATCGTCTTTGTGAGACTCAGCCACAGTCCAGCGTTCCTAACAAACACGATCGAAGTCGGCCAGCATTCGCTCCGCCTGGCTGTAGCTCGGTGTTATGAGCACGTTGTCGTCAGCGATGCGAGCATGATGCCGTTGCCGACCGCTGACCTTTTGACTCCCATGTCTCCCATTCTAGTTCAGATTTTTCGAGGGTGAAGTTGAAGAGCTTTGGATAGTAGTCGTTAATGTGTCCTACATGCGAGAGGGACGCACCGTACCATTCAAGTCGCATTGAACCAGTCAACCGGACGCGTACGGTCCCCCGATTGGCTGGCGTATGTTCGGTCAGTGCATTGATTATCTATGACTGGCGGGTGCTTCCCACTTCCACCATGTAGGCCACATCAACGGCTAGTTCCCCGATCTCCTCTGTCGCATAGAAAATCTGTGTAAGAAGAACCAATCTACAGTGGATAGATTGTGAAACAAATGGGCAATCGCCAGCTCTTTCATTTATAGCAGCTCATGCTTATGGGGTAGGGCTGCAGTTAGACTGGACTTTAGGCTATAAGCTAGAAGCCTGTGTCCCACCATCAGTTGGAACATGTTGACGCGCCGCGTAAACATCCGGGGAAGGAGTCTAGACGGTAGTGTGCTCTGAGAATAATTCAGTGTTCGACCTTGCTGAAAACTGGACCGCCCAGTCATCACCAGTGCCGGCTGATTCGAGCCTGAGCAAACTTCTTAATGAACGCACTTTATTATTATGAAACATACAATGAGGCGACGCATTCATAAGTACACAAGAAGAGACTAGGCTGAGTGTGTCTCTGTGTATGGAAGCAGCCGGTCAGTACGCCTAGGAAACCATGGCAAGCGCGTACACAACGATGACCATCTACCGGTGCGCCGTCAAGTAGAGGCCTAGCGTAACGAGATTATGTGAGAGAGGCTATGTGCGCCGTGTGCAATGTATAAACGGAGACAGCGTTGGGGAGTCGAACGTCACCCAATCAAGCAGTGTCTTTTCACCAGGGCGGTAAATCGTTGTGGAGACAGAAAGTGTTCGATGGCTTCATCATCACATATTACGGTATTGAGTCGGTTTCGACGTCTCTTTCGGCACTTCGCTGATTCTGAAACAGATAGTATTCTCGCTCAGATGGGCGAAAATAACTGTTCTTCATTTACTCGCTGGTCAGTCGTTAAAACACAACCTCATGCGGTACAAAGGCTTCCCGTGCACTGACGATGACATAGACCTTAGGCATATGTATCATTTTTACGTCGAATTGAAGGCTTTTCAAATCATATTGGACAGTTCTCACGTCAAATGGGACATTCTTGCAAGCCAGCCTTAGACTTTTGAGATCAAAGTGGACTCTTCTAAATCAAAGTGAGCTTCTTACACATTAGGTTAGAGACCCTTTAAAAAGGTTAGAATAAGTTTTTATCCAAAGAAAATTTAAGAATAACTTTATTTTGAAGTTCTATTAATACACTTTCCAATAAGACAACACATAGTTTGAAATTTCATGAAATTTTTATTTTTTGAGGGAAAACAATGGTTTAAAGTTTGTTTTAAAGGGCAGGAATCCGGCCATTATTTAGCACCCAAATAGAGATTGCTCCGACCTCATCTGAAACGTCGCGATTTTTATTCGATCGATAGCACAGATTCTGTTCGCATGGAGTTTTACAGCACCAAACGGTGCACCCTAAACAACTATAAGAAGCACACATATCCTCACGTTGATGCTACATGTAAGCATATTTACACTATCAATCCAATTAATGTTGCGTTGAACTGTTTGAGTGCATGGCGTGATCCGGTCTTTTGGCGCATTACATGATTACTGCCTTGTTGCGCTTCAAAACAAAAGGTTAATATATTGTTTTACGATATTATTTTATCTTAAAAATATAATTTTTATAAAAGTATTATGCATATTGGGGCAGGTGAACTAAAAAACTTCAAAGAAAGTTATGCTAAATTTTTCTTGAACAAAAATTATTCTAATCATTTTAGTGAGTCTCTAGTTCAATGTGGAAAAAGCCCATTCCAATTTGGAAGAGTTCACATTGATTTTAAAAGTCCTAGGCTAGCTTAGAAAAGTGTCCAATTTGACGTGGAAAGTGCTCAATTTGATTTGAAAAGTGTCCAATTCGACGTGAAAATGGTATGTACGTATAATTTAAGGCGAAAATGATTTATACTCATAGTTCAAGTAGCTGCATAGTGAATGTCTGATATTCACGGGAAAGTGTTTTTACGTGGCACATCTACACTGCATCTACTAATCAAAACGATAAGACCATGGCTAGATACTTACGGCTTCTTTTCCACGACATGAATTTCTCTGAGTTGACCGTCCGGGTTGTGGTCGTCAAGGATCTGAAGGTGTTACATCCGTCATAGTTAAGGTACTCTTAGTTCATCAAAAACCTAATGTAAATCAACTCTTGAACACAAGCCAGTGTTACGCCTGTGGAGACGGATCCATGAATCGACTCGATGAACTCTCAAAGAGGACGCCGTTTTAGAGTTTACTGGAAGATTCATAAATCCGTGCCCTGGTCGAGGGAAGCAGCGATCAACGAAAAGTGTTGAATGTCACACTGGCAGTGTCATGCTTGCTGGGATCTACTTAGTAGCTGATGAGTAACGCATTCTACTTTCTGGGGAAGTGCTCAAATGAAAGGAGTCTGTTGTAAGGATAACAGACAAAAGGACGGCGTGAATCAATTTCCTTGTAGGATACGCCACGCATTTTACATCTACGGGATATCGTGGTCAATTTGAATGCGTATTTTGTCTATGCAATGCATGTGGCAGTGCCCAGCCGATGGGCAGGTCAGTGTTCTACTCTTCCCAGACATATTTGGTACCAATTTGAAGATCACAAAGGAATGAATAGTTTGCTTCGCCCGGGCTGAATCTGAACCAAAAACGTGGAATCAGATGCACGCGACAACAGGCGCCTCCTTTGATTGCGCCATCACGCGCCCAATCACTCAGCGTTATACTGCGCCCATTGCGCAGCGACTATAGACAGGGCTTAAGTAACTTTGCCAGGACACTTATCCTCACCTCTCTCTCCATAGCCTATAAAAACGCCTTAAGTAAGGGACAACGTGACACTGCCAACAACTGAAACGACTACTGCACTACGTCATGAGTGCACACGAAATCTGGTTACCGGCTCTCCCTTCTTCCAAAGCAGCTCGAGGCTCTCCGAGGACTTCAAATAGTATAAGAAAAGCGTGCAGCAAAATTTCATGCAAATTTATTGATCTGCTGAACTTGTGCGCTTTCCTCCCCCTTCCCCCGCCTTTTCAGATGACGTTCAGCCTAACCTGCCCAACTATGTACTCCACAGGGCACTCACCTTATGGATATAAGTGGTGTCCGGATCGTCTGGAATATGCAATCCAATGAAGAACTCGTAAATCCATGCGCCGATCACTCCACCAAGCATCGGACAAAGTATGGGGATCCAGAACCATTTGTAGGAGCGATAGCTGAACGGGCGACACTCAAAACGGCACTGACAAGGCACAAAGAGACGGTTGCTGTACCGTACCTGAACACTCGCCAGCCATATCCGGCGCAGAGTGTGAAGAGTCGTGGTCCAAAGTCACGAGCCGGGTTGATGGCATAGCCTGTGAATAAGGAATGAGATGGAATCTGGCAGTAGTTTTCAGAATAACGATCAAAGGGCGTTGGTAAGGGAACCACTATATCCAAGACTTGCCTTCCCGTAGCCTTCAACGCCGGCACTCGCGTTAATTGTCGAAATTTGAAGAAAACTATTACGATACATAATACATATTACAAGGCTAGGATGTTGTATCCGCTTGAAGCGATTATTCCAAACCAAGACTGTTACAGATACTTATTCCGGGCAATGTTTAAGCGTTGTCGTCGCCTTCAGGGCCTCAAACTCGGATAATTAAACATGAACATAGTGTTTGAACTTCTACAAAAATTTATTTTTCAATGAAAAATAATGATATGATAGGATATAAAAATGATTCAGAGCCTATGCTAAAGTAGAGAAAGTTAGTTAGAGCAATTTTTTCTGCGCACTAAATGAAGTGAACTTGTATGCGGTCGCCTAACTCGCTGCGATTTTAATTTGATTGACCGTGTTATCGGCTGTTATAGATCGAGTAGGAACCTATCTTAGTCGGAGGGGGGCATCGCTAGGAAGCGAAACAGATATGAGCAAGGTTGCCTGTCCCTGGTAGGAAATTGTATAGAAAGGTTCTTAGCTGCGCCTGCTCAGGGTGTAGCCGCCATGAAACAGCTCAAATTCAGTTTTATCGCTGTCGTCAAAATGGCGTCCCCCCACTAGGTTAGATCCTCGAGTAGGCTTAAATTATACCATTTTCACGTAGAATTGGACATTTTTATGTCAAACTGGACACTCTCTTAGGCTAGCATAAGACTTTTGAGATTTTTTTTAAAGTCAAAGCGAACTCTCTCAAATTGAAGTGATCTTATTCTACATTAGAGACTCTTCAAAAAGGTTAGAATAACTTTTTCTTCAAGGACAATTTTGTATAACTTTTTTTTTAAGTTTTAATCCATCTAGCCAATAAATGAACACATTGTTCGAAATTTTATAAAAATTTTATCTTCCGAGGAAAAATAATGATTTAAAGCTTGCTTTAGAGAGCAGGAAGGCTGCCATTTTTCAGTAGGAAAAAATGCCCGCCATCTTTCACATTTTCTCAATTTTCTTTCTCTTTTCGCCTTTTTCTCTATTTTCTCCTTTCTTCTTTTCTTTTTTATCTATTAACGATACAACGAAAACAACTGTAAGGAACAAATTACATATTGTTTTTTTTGCCAAAAATAGAATTTTATAAAATTACTACGCTTATTGGGGTTGGTAAATAAAAAACTTCATCAACGAATGTTATTTCAGATTTTCCTTAAACAAAAAATTATTCTTACCATGTTATCGAGTCTTAATATAACCTTATTGAAGATTTGGAAGAGCTTGCTTTGATTTCAAAAGTCTTAAAGCTAGCTCAGAAGAGTATCGAATTTCATTTTAAAAGTGTCCAATCTGATTTGGAAAGTGTTCAATTTGATTTGAAAAGTGTCTAGTTAATTTATTAACTAACTAATTAATTAATTTATTTATTTATACCTCCATAGGGATGTGCCAACAATGACCGAGAACAGGCCGCGAAAAAATTGCCCGGAAAGAATAGGAAAAAACTCAGAACTCAAGTTACAAACAGCGAAAGCGCTAAAAAAAACTATCGAGAACATCGAGGAAAGGCCCACCATCTATGAACCTGCGAGGAGAAAATAACCAGAGAAGGGTAGGACAACCAAGGGTAGGACAACAAGTAACATGATCACTGCAGAAAATCAGACGAGCTTGCCCATGGTATACAATTTGACGTGAAAATGATATAAATAGCGAACAGTGGAGACCCCGAGGAGTTTCATATCTCATTGTTGCCTGATTTCAATCCTTGTTCTCATGAAGACCTCTCTTCATTCATTTTGTCATCGTCATCTCATCGTTCTTACTTTCAGCCGTTTTCTTTCCGCTATAATAGCCTGCCACAATCATATGTGGACTCACGATCAGCGCATGTCCGGGTCGATGTTAGGCCTGAGTTATACTCCCGCGGGAGCGTCCGCGGAAGGGCGGGAATCGCGCCGAGACTCCTCACCTGGCCAATCGCCGCGCCTCGCCACGCCCGCCTCCGCCGTGCACCATTGGTCCGCGGACGTTCCGCGGATGCTCCCGTGGGAGTATAACAGATGCCTTAGTTGAGTACTGTATGCTACCTGCCAGTCAGCGATGGCTTTGTCAAGTAAGAATTACGCTGAGTTCAAACTCGTATGCAGATCTAAGAGCATATCCATACTGTTGACGAAATAGTGAGCTCACCTGCGTTCAACGCGAGGAACATTCCTATGACTGCTAGAAGAGCACCGATGTACGTCGGTTGCAGGAACGGTGGAATGCGATTTCGTCGATCGGTCACCGCAGCCACTCCCATGCAGAGCACTGCTGTGCCGACCACCTAAATACAGTGTGATAGCATAGGAAAGTACGTAGGTTTACATGCCGGCGTGAGTGTGTGAGCTCGCCACGATTTTAGGTTGCGCCACGGGGCTTCTGAGGCAGGTGACGGCGTTTTGAACTTGCACGAAAGCGGTTAGGTGGATACGTAGTTGCGAACAAAACTCTTACGTCAGGTTGGACACGAGCCTTGAGGACGCTACGTGCAATCAAAGAGCGGTACAAGTATCTGTTGGTGCTGTGGGCTAAAGCCTGAAAGCAGAGGGGCGGGGTCAAGCAAGCGGCTAGCCCAAATTTTTGTTGGCACCTATGCATCTGTCTAACAGTTTATATCCTCTACGTCAGCTCCGCCCTGGGCTTCAACAAACTTGTGAAACATTGCCGAAAAGTTTCTCAAGCCGCTTTATAAGCATATGTCTTGTTGAAGAGACTCCAGACTTGTTGAGATTAAGTACCCTGTGTAGCGGACTGGTCCATGTTGAATCCGAACCCATAGCCTCCTCTAGTCGCTCCACGACATCCCGTAAAAGTAGAATGCGTGGCGCATCCAAAAATAGGTAACGTCGTCCTTCATCCTTGTCCTAGTCCACTTTGTTAGTCGTTTGATCCTACACTTCTATTCCATTGTAACATGCCTTACGTAGGACCAAACGACTGACTAACAAAGTGGACTAGGACAAGGGTGAAGCACGACGTTTTCTCTTTTGGGATGCGCCATGCATTCTACTTTTATGGGATGTCGTGGAGGCGACTTTATTTATTTTTTTATTTTATTTTATTTATACGTGAAGTTCACGCGAAACAGAACCTATTCATGAGGAATGCTCAAGGAAGTATTGACAAAAAAGTCATCTAGAAAGGAGAACGGAATGATTAAGAACTGTTATCTCAGAAGGAGAACGAGATGAACAAGAAGTAACATAAGATCGATAGAATACAGATGTGAAAGGCTCCATTATTCATAAGAATGTAAGCGGTTAAGCGTTTCGGAAATGTTTGTCTAATAGTCTTTTGAATTTACTTAGGGAGTCAGGAATTGGAGATGTTTTTGATAGTTTAATAAATTCGAATTTTAAATTAATAAATTTTAACTTTAATTTAATGAATGTGTGTGCGTATCTGGCCGTATTATGACTTGCGGTGGCCAGCCGATAAACAAGTCAGCGTCTTTACCTCCGCAGACAGGTCCTGTACCAATTCACGATCCCGGAAGGGTGGAAGGCTAGGTTGGCCTGGGCGGGAAATGCGAACCAAGAACCTGGTATCGTGTCCACGCGATAGCCAGCACCTCCTCCGAGTGCGCTACACGTGCCCTTCTAACGATTATCCAACTGATTCTCTTATTTCCTACAATTATAATATCATCTAAACATTAAATTGTAAATAAATAAAGGATCTATCCTACTCGGGAGTGGGTATGCTATGTTATGCTTCACCATTTGCTTCCTTGAATTTGTTTGGGGGAACCAGTTATTGGGTAAAAATATGAAGGTTTTCAGATAAATTCAGGAGAAAGAGCGGTGTCCAGTAGTTGGACGTGCGCAACATTAAAGTTGTTCCCCCACCCTCGACTAGGACTGGATCCTAAACAAAGCTATCTAGGTAGAAATAGCAACTTTAGTTATGAAAAACGGAACAAAAGAAGGTAGCTGTTTGGTTTCCGTTTCGCGATCTTCGATCTAACAGTGCTGTTCACCTTCTAGTGTTGCGTGTTCTGTTCGATTTCAGGTTTTTGACTCCAAATTTCCGCTCCCTCCGCTCCCAATTTCCCACTTTCCCTCCGCACTTCCTTAATGTTTCAACCCTAACGACTAACCTGGTCGATGACGGCTCCGAAGGTGCTGAGATGTGGCTGGGGATAAGTGGCAAAGATGTGAGCCGTTGAACGTGGACCGGACACGTAGCGGGTGCCATTGTCGAAGCTACTGATCGCGTCTGGAAGAACGGTGTTCAATATATAGTTGTGCTCGAACGAATATATTCTAATGATCATTCGAATAATTTATTCGAATAATTGTTCGAATAGTCGAATAATCGGTATTTCTATAGTTTCGAGTGCTCGTTCGAACTCTCGAATATCGGTGGCTATAAAAAGTCGAATATTCGTTCGAATTCGAACATCGAAAGAGAGCCAAATTCAAATAATATTCGAAAATCGAATAATTTCAACCAAATATCGAATAAATTTTAAGCCTTCTTATTCGATTTTCGATCATTCGAAAGCATAGATAAGCAAGTAAATTTGTTAGTTCATTCAGTCGAAATTTTTCGACATTGAATGAATTCATTCTTTCATTCGTTTTTTCGAATTTCTCAAACTCACAACTTTAGTTGGGTAATAGTTGTCTATTGTCTTATAAATTACTTTAAAGGTTATCAAGGACAAAATTAGCGTAGGTGAATCCTTTCCTACCTGTGGTGCGCCACCATTCCATTCAGGAGGCAATTGGAGCCCTAGTCGACTGGTTATTTCCTTTCAAAACATATTAATAGAAAACATTATCCTTGTGCTTTTTTAAAATTTTTCTAATGAGCGAATAATCGAATAACCCATTTTTTCGGTTATTCGAATTTCCGAATAATCGAATAACCCCATTTTTCGTTTATTCGAATTTCCGAGTAATCGAATAACCCCATTTTTTGGTTATTCGAATTTCCGAATAATCGAATAACCCCATTTTTTGGTTATTCGAATTTCCGAATAATCGAATATTCGAAAAAATCGAATAAACGAATTAACTTTATTATAACTTAATACACCCGGTGCAAAATAGGTTCACCCCTGGTTTGTCCATAGGTAGCCGAAACCATGAGACTTCCACCGACAAAGTAGCACCTGTAGAATACTCGCTTCTCTCTCTCTCTCCTCAAATTTCTCGAATAGTGTCTGTACCCGTCGGGCCCATCAAGATTCCACTTCTTTTACACTACTGGAGAGATCTGAGAAAAGAGGTCGAGTATCCTCTAGGCGCAACTTTGACGGTGAAAGTCTCATGGTTGGGCTGCGTTTTCTGGATGCGGACTTGTCTCGTTCGTTTCGGAAGTTCGTCTCGTGTAGGATGAACAGTGAACACTACCAGAAATTGCTCCGAGATCACCTTTTGCCATATTTAAGGAGACTTCGTAGGCACAACCTCATTTTCCAACAAGATAATGCATCCACACACGTATCGCAGTCAACTGCAGGTTTATTTTATTTATTTATTTATTCAATACGTTCGCGATAAGCGCAAGCGGCAGAAAAAAGTATTACAACAACACAACAACATGAAGACACACCTAGAGCGAGTCAAACCAATCTCCTATGAGGAGAAAGGGCAACCTTCAGCTTACTCCTAGGTCGACTGATAGGAAGCTTCTCAGGCTCCCCTTTTGCTTGAGGCTCACGCAGATTAAAGAATTTGCAGCCTACAAAGCGCGAAAAGTGGATTAACTTATAAACCCGACAAATATCAAAGAATTTCCTGCGAGAAGCCAATGTGTGAAGACCCAGGTATTTGTTCCTTATCGATGCTTTAAGTACCATAGAGTAAAGGAACCCGCCAATGCAAATAAGAACCTTGTAGTTAGTTATTCTGTACCTTTTCCACAAGGTTTATAAGAGGTTGGCTCAACTCCAATACAATTTAACTTTTGCAGTGGTCTAGTTTTCCTCCAGATCTCACCGCTGATAGAGAACTTGTGGGGCATTCTTGTACACAAAGTGTGCAAAAATGGAACCACTTACACTTAGGTTGGTTTTTTTTTTTGGTTTTTTTTTGTTTTGTTTTTTTTTCTGAAGAACGCCATACTTCATGCATGAGCCAATGTTGAGCGAACTGTTATTGATAACCTAATCAGTAGTATGAAAAACATAGTTTTCGATATGGTTGCAACAAAGGTGATGTGGCGAAGTACTAATCTTACTTTGTCTGTAGGGACTTTTGTGATTAATCAGGTTTTTTACGGAGGGAACTTATATTTTGCACCGGTCTCCATTCGTTAAATTTTCAATAAAAGTTCGTGGTATCCTGCACTGATGAGATAACCTGCTAAAATTCTTCTATAGAGGCTTTCGATAGTGTAGTGAGGAATACGACGGTAACCGCTGAGCATAGGCAGCGGATCCTTCGGGTACTAATGGACAAATCGGGGGTATCTATAATTTTGCACCGGGGTGTATTAATAAGGACGATGCGATTTTTGTGTTAGCCAATTTCGTTTGATACGTTTACTTACTCCAAAAGCGCATTGTGTAGGCTCAAGTAAATATAGTAAAGTAAGTTCAACGACAACATTCGCCAGGGACAAAATAAAAGATTTGAATTCTTTAAAAAAGCAAATAATGAAGATATTCAATATCTTCTCAGAACCGTTGACAATACTCGTTAAATGGCAAGACATGAGAACTTTTTTCCTGCAAACAAAATCCTACAAAAAAATTCCTACAGAAATACGTGTGCAAAACATCTACGCACAAGTGCAAACCTTTGCGAAAAAAAACCGTTCACTCCATTTGTTCATTTCATCATCTCACAGGAATCGTCAGCCAATCACGTTGTAGAGTTATACGGCATTTTCAGTCGAAATTCATCGTTTTTGAAATAAATTTCAACGTTCTTCTGGAATCTTCCCCGTGTATCAGCGTTGAATTTGATTTGAAAAACTTTGAATTTCAACTGAAAATGGTATATAGTCGTGTCATATATGCAAACTGTGAGCTTCAGTCCCGAAGTAATCGAGGTCACTGAACACGAATCTTAAGTTAGTTTTTGCAGTAACGGTTGCCATCAAGACATATTAGTCAAATTATCGATTTTTCAAAAATATCACTCCACAAGATCGAAACTTCAGGCCTGAGGCAATCGAGGTCACTGAACACGAATCTGAATTCATTTTTAATTTTCCCTCAAATTTGTGTTTACTGTGCAAATTCCGTAGAGTATTCAAGTGTATGACATTGATGACAGTCGTGGTCGCAGAGAACGCAAATGTGAAGTTAGATTTTGAAAATATCGACGAAGACCGGTCATACAATCGATTCGCTTCAACGAATTCTCCATAGAAAATCACTAGCTCGATCAACTTCAACCAATAATTTCAAAAACGAACTTCAAATTTGTTTTCAGCGAGATCGACTACCCCAGCGGCTGAAGCTTCGGACCGCAGTCGATCGCCATCAACTGCGGTCAGTATCGCCAATACGCCATTTCCCCACGCCAGTTGTGATGGACTGATGGAAACACGCACGCACACACACTACCTTTCTATGTATAGTAGGATATTGAATGCGTTTTCGTTACGGTGAGCTCCTCGACAGTGTGCTATCGAAAACAATCGTCACCGAAACGAACGCCGCTCACAAAAATTATCCATATGCCACATTCGAAACAACCACGTATTTGAAATTCGAATATTATTCGAATTTTCGCACCTCGAATAATCGAATTTGAATAATTATTCGAATTTTCAAGCCTCGAATAATCGAATTCGAATAATTATTCGAAATTGCAAACCTCGAATAATCGAATTCGAATTTGCTAAACTCGAATAATCGAATTCGAATAATTATTCGAATTTACGGAACTATGAGCCGAGTTAGCCTAGTGGTTAGTAGTGTAGCTTCATGCACAAACGGTCACAGGTTCGACTCCCGGCTCCGGCACACCATGCCCTGCAAAAATTGCAAAAATTGCAACGGTTCCAGCGTCAGGCCCAGGTTGACAGGCCGGCTGATGGAGAAACCTCGTCACAAAACCATGATCACAAGTCGCAATAGAATCAGTGTAAAGGCTAGGACGTCACCCGGAAGTGGCGCACAGAACCCCCGACCGAGTTCTGTGGTCAGTATGCGAGGGCTACCGAGGGCCGAACGACCTCGGCTAAAGAAGCTAGTTCGACTGGGGACTCTGAATGTGGGAACGCTGACCGGACCTGATGAAGCGCAGAAGGATACAAGTCCTGTGTCTGCAGGAAACGTGATGGAAAGGGGCGAAAGTCAGGGAGATCGGAGAAGGGGTCAAGCTGTACTACAACGGAGAGGACACCAAGAGGAACGGGTAGGGATAGCTGTCGTGGAGTCCCTCAAGGATTCAGTAACGGCTGTCCAAAGAATAAACGACCGCATCATGTCACTGCGGCTGGACACGAAGGAGGGTTACTGGACCATCATGTCTGTCTACGCTCCGCAGACCGGATGCTCCGAGCACGACAAGGATGACTTCTACCTCTCGCTCGAGGAAACCATAAGCTACTTACCAGAAGGCGACTACCTCTCCATAGCAGGGGACATGAACGGGCATGTGGGGCGTGGCAGAAGAGGAGTGGAAAGGGTTCATGGAGGTAAAGAGATCGGCCTGATAAACCCGGATGGAGAACGAATTCTGGATCTGGCTATCGCCCACGACCTGGCTGTCTGTAGCACCTTCTTCGCGAAGAGGGAGAGCCAGAACGTGACCTATGCTAGCGGAGGAAGAAGGACGGAAGCCGACCACATCCTGGTCCGAAGGGCTGCCCTGAAAACAGTCCGGGATGTGAAGGTCATTCCGGGAGAAGACGTGGAATCACAGCATAGACCCTTGGTAGCCGACCTTAGCATACCTCTACCCACCAGGCCCAAAGTGAGGACGGAACCCAGGATCCGATGGTGGAGATTGCGGGGTTCAGAGCGGAACGAGCTACGAAGGGCAGTGCTCGAAGCAGGCCTTCCGGATCCAGCTTGTCCCGTAAATGAGACCTGAAGGAGGGTAGCCGAAACAATCCTGAGATATGCCAAGGAAACCCTAGGAGAAACAAAGGGAGGAACCAGAGGGGATAAATCGGCATGGTTCTGGAACGAAGAGGTGCAGGCTGCGGTGAAAAGAAAGAAGGAGGCCTACAAGCTGTGGCAGAAGACGAGGGCACCCGAGCATCTCACAGCCTACAGGAAGCTAAAGAGGCTGGCAAAAACAGCTGTAGCGAAGGCAAAGAACGCGGAAATGGATGCCCTGTACGAGAAACTAGACGGGTCAGAGGGAGAGAAGTTCGCCATCCGCGCCTGGCCAAGGCGCGTGATAGACCTAGCCTCGACATTTGAGTAGTGAGGACTGTGAAGAGTGCTGACGGTAGAGTGTTACGGAAGCCGGTCGACGTCAGAGAGAGATGGGAGGAGTACTTCAAGGAACTCCTGAACGAGGAGTTCCCTCGTCGGGAGGCCGAGGAAGAACAACCAACGGAAGGACCCATCCCATCCTGGACGCAAGAAGAGGTTCGCAAGGCCATAGGAAAGATAAAACTCGGAAAGGCAGCAGGGCCTGACGGTGTGCCAGTAGAGGCTTGGAAGGTGCTCGGGGACCTCGGAATCAACTGGCTGACGCAGTTCCTCAACAGAATCACGAAAGAAGGTAAGATGCCGGATGACTGGAAGAACAGCACCATAATCCCCATCTTCAAGCAGAAGGGAGACGCTTCCGAATGCTCCAACTACCGAGGGATCAAACTGATCTCACACACGATGAAGATCTACGAACGACTGGTCAACTCAAAGCTGAGGGAGATGGTACCCATCTCCCAGGTGCAGTGGGGCTTCATGCCTGAGAGGTCCACCACAGACGCCATCTTCATTGCTCGTCAGGTGATGGAGAAATATCGGGAGAAACGAATGCCCTGCTACCTGGCATTCCTGGACCTGGAGAAGACCTACGACAGGCTAGCTCGAGCCGTAATCTGGAATGCCCTTCGAGGGAGGGGTGTCCCGGAACGTCTGATCACGGTCATAAGGGACATGTGCGATGGCTCGAAAGCGGCGATACGAACTCCACACGGGGTGACAAGGAAAGTGGACATCACAGGTACACCAAGGGTCGGCTCTGAGTCCGTCCCTCTTCCTGCTGACGCTTTACTCTATAGTGAACCACCTTGAGGAAGACCCTCTCAGAACGATCCTCTACGCGGACGACATCGCCCTAGTAGCCGACAACCAGGAGGAGCTGGAGGAGGTGCAGCTGTGGCAGAGAGCCCTCGCAGACAACGGCCTACGGCTGAACGTGAAGAAGACGAAGTTCATAGCTCTGAGCAGTGCGCTTTATCGATACTAGACTGCCAAGGGGAAACGATCGAGAAGGTGGAAGAATTCCGCTACCTCGGAAGTGACCTATCCGAGGAAGGAAGTGTGGACCAGGCGGTCAGGGGGCTGATAAACGCAGCCTGGCTCAAGTGGAGGGAGTCTACAGGGATCCTCTGCGACCGTAGATGCTCTAGGACGCTCAAAGGCAAGCTGTATAGAACAGTAGTGAGACTTGCCCTCCTCTACGGCAGTGAGTGCTGGGCCCTGGATAAGGCGCAGGAGCGGCAACTGCACGCGGCGGAGATGAGGATGCTGAGTTGGGCATGTGGATGGACCCGTCGGGACAGGGTGCCAAACGAGGATGTTAGGACAGTGATGAAGACAGCCCCGGTCCAGCTGAAGATGAGAGAGCAGCGCCTGAGGTGGTATGGACACGTCCTAAGAAGACCAGAGGATCACCCCACAAGGTTGGCCCTAGATTTCGAGGCACCCGGAAAGCGTCCGAGCGGAGCGCCAAGGAAAAGATGGAAGCACGTCATCAAGAGAGATCTCGCCGAAGTCGGCGCCACGGCAGATGACGCCCTTGATAGGATGAGGTGGCGACAGATCACAAGAACAGCGGACCTTGCGACTGCGCGGGACTAAACGCTCAGGAGAGGAAGAAGAAGATTCGAATTTACGGAACTCGAATAATCAGATAATCGAAAATCGAATTCGAATAAATTATTCGAATAATTATTCGAATTCGATTTTCGAGCACAAGTATAGAAAACATAAAGGCTTATGCGTGGGTTTCGCTTGGGGCTAGAAATTGGATAATGTGTCTATGTCGTTAAAGTGGGCAGCATTAGGAGGGGTGAACCTGCCACCCTATCAGATCGCATCGAAAATGCGTGCCCTTCAAAGACGACGTGTACCGTCGCTACCTTGATTGGCTGGCGTGCGCTCTGTCCGCGCATTGCTTAGCTATGAGTGGGCGGCGCGCTCCCACCTCCCAATGCTGCCCTTGTTCGCGACATTGAAATAGTAATGCCTGGCTTTCTCATTACGTTCGAGGCAAAGCTACAAATGCCTTCGTCACGTCTTGTGACCAAATTTACATTTTGCGATCCATAATTGTTGTCGCTATCGATAATTTTGTTTTTATTCTGATACTGCATTTCAGAAAATGAAAGAATAGAATAAGAACAAAATCCTTAATCTCAACAAGGAGCATTGTTAAATTTTCCCTTTAAATATGGGAATTCGATGAGTAAAGTCGTTATCCGTGAAAAATAAAATAATTAAAAATTTACATGTGAAGATAGGTAAGAGATGCATATTTTTTGCTGCGAAAATCAAAATTTTCTGCACTAAAAACGCTAGATGCGTTGAAACTCGTACACCTTTTTCACTAATGCCAAAGAGTTGGGATGAGATTTTGAAGAATGACTTGAACTTACCGTAATATACGATGAACGTCGTCAAAGCACCGAAGAACGCTCCAATATTTTGAGCGATCACGAACACGATGAGCCTTCAAAGAGATAAAATGAATCAGAAAGGTAAACAACGTGAGACTTGATGTCAAAAACTGTGAAAATTGAACTGAAATTTGAATAGCCACAACGAGGAAGTTTATTTTATAAAAATTTTAAACAGCTGGGCGATAGATTCTCACCCTCGCTAAAGAGATATTTTGAGAGATTCGTCGTCTCATTCGAAACTTAGAATTTGTGTTATTTTTTAGTCCGAAAATGATGACAATATTTTTATTCAACTGCACTATTTTAATATTTTATTTAGATTTAAAATTTTCAAATAAATTATTATAGGAGCGTACATTGATTCATGATGCTAAAGCGGTGCGTGGACAACTCAGGAGAAATTGAGCGAAGGTGGTGATTGCACAGCGTTTCGGTGAGTTTTAGCGTTTTATCGACAGCAACTATCTAAAACTGAAAATTGCGACGAAAATGAAAAGCGAATTTTTGTTTTCTGAAAAGTAATAAGAGGTTCTTAAAGCTTTCTTTTCAAAAGATAATAAACCGCGTTTTTGGAAGAGGCAAAATTATGCATTTATTCCAAACAATACAGTGAAGCGTCATTTTGAATTTTTGAAGAACACCCATTGAGAATCAGAAAAAAATGAAATTCTGAAGCTGATACACAAGAATATGTAATTAGCTATTCAATATTGGTAAAATATGCTAATTGATTGAAGTAAATGAATGAACAAATATATTTTGAGATCACGAAAAATGGTTTTGTAGCGCTTTCGCATACCTGAATCGGAATATGACGAAAATATTTAACGCTGAACAAGAGATCATTGTCAAATTTAATTTTTACTCGGAATGGAGACACGATAATAAACGTCGCTCTATGTAAAAGTAAAAATAGGATAAAGGATAGGATAAAGGACGGCGTTACTCAATCCCTTCTGGGATGCGCCAGCGCATTCTACTTCTACGGGATGTCGTGGAGGCGACATGAATGCGTATTTGTCCATACAATGAATTGCGGTGGTCAGCCGATGAACAAGTCAGCGCTTTATCCTTCCCGGACGAGTCTGGTACCAATTCACCGACCCCGGGGGGATGGAAGGCTTGGTTGGCCTGGGCGGGAAATCCGAACCAGGAACCTGGTATCGGGTGCACGCGACAGTCGCGCCTCCTCCGACTGCACTACACGCGCGCAAAAATAGAACATTTGAAAAAAAAACTATATGTGAGGATAAGATTAACATAATTCTTAGCTGAGAAAAGCAAAATATGTTGCAGTAAAAATGAGATTGTGGCTAAATAAAAATCTATATATTAAGTCCTATTATATTCGAAGGAAGGCTAGGAAACAGGAAACTTTCATAGTAAATTTAAAAAAGGGTTGGTGGAGAGAGTAGAATCGAAACAAGCTTATCTGTCCAACCTCACTAGGAAACTTCAAACATAAAAGAAGGGTAAAATAATAAAGGAGGGTGTTAATCAAGCTCTGTTCGGTACGAGCTATGCATTCTGCTTTTACCGGACAAATATCATAGAGTCAGTCGTAGAAAATTGAATTTTTCAGTATAGTGAGAAAAAATAACTGTTCTGCCTGGTTTAGTCACCTATGTATCTTGTTAGAATAGTGGGTCTAACAACTGGAATAATACAGCTTGAAAAATGCTCACAAAAGGACAAAACCTCAAAACCTCAGCCAGTCAGTTGAATTTCAAAAACGACGCAGCGCAGGAGAACCGAACCTCCGATCTCGCATGAAGAAACGCCACTACCCACTCCGCCCCGAGTCGCTTATCGGTAGCGGCATCGCGGGCGTACAAAAGACCCTCAGCGCTCGTGAGGCGCCGATTCCATTGTATCTTCATGGATCCCCTACATACTCCTTGGGTTTAACGACTTGGCAAAAAAGAAACACACTTTTATACTAAGTGAGGAGTGGGATTCTTCCTATGTGACTCGCTCTCCCGTTCCCCATACGCTTCTGACCCTCCCCATGGGAGTAATAAAGCCCGCATTTATTTGGTGCCGCAAAAAAAATTGAAGTCGGCTTTAAACCTACATCAAAAGCACTTGTAGAACTGATCTGGATGTGGCCAATACAAAAACTAGTGGTGGTTAGCCGGCGATAAAGACGTTGATGTTCTATCCTTCCAAGGCAAACCTGGTATCGATTCATACACCCCGGAAGGATGGGTGCAGACAGCAACCGACACCTCCCCTGACTGCGCCAATACGCCCCTGCCCCCCGAGGTAAACATGTAGTGTTTAAGCAAATAAACAAAAATTAGTAGAAAAAATAGGGAAAAGGCAGAGCTAGAATATTACCGCATCGCGTTGATCTTTCCCTGCGTGAACTGGAAGAACGATACCGCAGGATTCAACTGACCACCTGAACAGAAGCAATTGGTATTGCTTCGAAATTTTTGTCTCAAAATGAAAAAAGCTAGAAGTCACAGCTCATAATGAGTATTCACAGTAGCATTTTGTTACAAATAAATGCAGAAAAGTAGCGATGCTCATGAGTTTATGAGTTCTTGCAGACATATTAGCATTAGATTCCCCTCCACCACTGAGCTAACGATGTGATCTACGGTTCTTGAACAAGGTTTCATGTCACAGCTGCTATGATAATTTGATCTACGCGATATTTGTATGCTTAAGATGGACAATAAACTATACGAAATGGAAATGGTGAGGAGCGCGGTGCTCATGCTGCTAGAGCTGGGTTCGGTGGCGGTTGGCCTGTTCAGACAGCACTACCAGCTCTCCCAGTCGGCCCACCTGAGATTCGATAGCTCATCTGGACGGCGAACAGCAGCACCAGACCCCATCCTATAGCGACGGCAATCCATTCGTTCGTACGCCGTTGCGACAGCACAAACTGTGCGTTCACTGAGCAGCCGCCGAACTGAAGAAATCGATAAATCAATAAAACCCTTCGCTTCCTATGCCGTTTTCATAAAATCATCCCTGTAAGAAATTTTGGGAGAGTCGGATATGCATTGCGGTTAAGAGCCAGTGGGCGGGGCGGGTTGCTCCACCCATGCAGAGAGGCGACAAAACTAACCAGAAGGAATCCGGTGCAGAAGAATTCGGCAAGAGCGGCCCGGTAGAGCTCATTGCCGATGTTCAGCTTCTGCCGTAGGCGTTCCACTAGGTTCATCTGCTCCTGAAGTGACGAGAAATTTATTTAAGTTATTAAAACTTTTAAATGATTGACCGGAAGGAAGGGACACTAGTTGACAAGAGAGATGATGACGAATCCGAGTAGGTTACGGCATATAGACTGTATTCCACAACGTTGTACGAGACATACGACATCACGACAGTATTACTACGAAGATTAGGTCGAAATCGAAAAAGTACTGTAGAGATACAGTAACCAAATTTCAGCACTACACAATTAGATGATTCAGAGCAGCTTTTCCCACACATTCCTAGAAGCACACCTCTCTCTCATTTTCACAACCAATCGACTCTTCTTGCATTCTAACAGTTTCACCTCTTGACCGTTTGACCATCGTTCCATCACAGTGTGTAATTATTGAGTAGGCAGGGTTTTTTTTTTCATCATAAAGCAGTAAGGTGCAAGGCGCAAGTTCTCAGACACAGAAGAAGATTCGGCTTTATGTAGACCATTGGTATCTCCCTTTACGAGAACATTAGAGTGGTCCAAAAGTAATGAGACAGACTCAACAAATTTCTTTATCTCTTTGTAACTCAATTACAGCACAACGATGGTGAGGAATGTATTTGCCATGAAGGTCAGTGACCTTGCTGCCATCGATCAGCAAGCTTCCTGATCCCATCCTTCCAGAACTGCTTAGGCCTGGTGCTGATACACTGCTCATTATGGTTGTCGAGGTCTGCTTGGGTCCTTGTGTCCCTTCCGACCATGAAATCTTGTAGGGTCAAGAAGAAGTGGTAGTCGCATGGGGAGATGTCAGGCGAATACGGTGGGTGAGGCATGTGAACGTAGCCCAGCTGAGCAACCTTATCCGTGGTCACATTTGCCCGATGGGGTAAGGCGTTGTCGAAGAGGAGGACCTTCCTGAAGCGCTGAGTCCGAATAAGTGTGATTCGCCGGCCCATCTCTTCTATTTCGTTCACCATGGCCTTGGAGTCCATCGTCGTGCTTTTGGAAAACAGCTTCCAGTATACCGGTCCTGGGCGTAGGTTCAAGAGCCCAGAAGATGGTTCTCGCCGTTAACATCTCGCCGAACGAAGGTCGGTAACAGGTCACCAGGCCTCACCCAGACTCGCTGCTTGGCAGGGTTAAGGTAGATCTGTTCTCATCTTGCGTGAGTACTGAGTTCAGGTTGCTCGGGGTTGGGAATTGGGGGAGATTTGTGCGACACAGGTCGACTCGTCAGACTAGGGTTTTGGCGTGCTTCTGGAAAGGGCGGAAGTGGTAACTTCTTAGGTGGCCTTCAATAAGCAGCATACAAACATACAAATACGACAAGAATGAAACCGGACTCCAGTCACGACATATTTGGGCACGACATAAAGAGTCTCATTACTTTTGGCTCCCCTTAATATTTGTGAAATCACCAAATGGTGTCATGAATTTTGAACAATAGTCACCGGCTTTTCTCCGGTAGTTCAACGGGATAACAATCTACACGATCTTTCGAGTTTTTCGTATAACAGATAGGCGTTTGTTGCGGGACCACTGCGCTCAATACTGTCAGTGTGCAAACTGGTCCCCTCGCGTATCCTGTCTATTTCTCTGTTAGCCTAGATTGACTGTATTGACTTATTTCCACATGAATGTATCCCATATTTTATGGTGAAATATGATTTTTATTTATTTCTATATGTCTATTTCTATATTTTTAACGCTGGCGTCAGCACATATTAGACTGCCCTTGGTCCTTAGGGTGACTCTAACAAGAATTCCATTTCTTGTGCTTCAACACCTCTGATTTGTTCCTACTGCAAGCTTGTGCCCCGGGCAATACAGTCTGGAGACAGCGCGAGCAATCACGCCGCGTGTGCTTGCACCGGCGCCTGAAATCATCTCCGCAAGTTCACCTGCCGTTGACCCGCAGTATTTTCAAAGTCATTCTCGCCACAGAGTGGCACTGTTCTATTATTACAAGTTGGAAGCTAAGTCCACGCCGTTTTTTACATCTTCTGAATTTCACTGAAAGTGTTTTGCATAGCGTTATATACCAATAGAAATATAATAATTTGGTCTATTACAAAAATGTTTCGCCTTTACCCGTCTCCATTTTTGTCAAATTTTAGGTTATTCAATTAGAAGGTCAAAAAAGAAAAAAATTGACCTTCGCCTAAAGCTCCTTCTCGCTACCCACTTTCGAGATTTCTTGTGCAACGTAGTTATTGATTTTTCAAATGCAGGTGATTTGCTATACAAGACCACGCGTTGGTTGTTTACGATAATTTAAATTTAACTTAATTTTTAGTTTTAATTTTTAGGGCGGTAAAGTGGAGTATCAGGACGTTATAAATTATTTTTACTAGAAGCTCCTACTCTTTGATTAGATTTTTAAGACCTTTGATCCAGATGACCTAAAAATAAGCAAAATTTAGAATGATCAAAAACAAAGCATATATTCTGATAGAACAAAAGGTTCTCTTTCAAATGATATATGACGCTGTATGAAAAGTGTGACGCTGTATGAAAAGATTGCTTAAGGTCCTTTTCGTCCTTCTATTAGGTTGTAACGAATTAAATGGCACTGGCTCGCGCCATTTTTTGGCGCGTCTTTACGCGTTTGATCAAGAACAAACCGTAACACGTGGCACATCATTTAGAAGCGCAAACTTTGCTCTATCGGAGAGTGCCAAATTCTCTATGTAAAAGTGGGAAAACTTTAGAGTTTTATTGACTTTTTTGCAGATGGACAAAAGGGTAATCCGAGGCATTTACTTGTATGAATTCAAGCTGGGCACTACAGCTAAGGAGGCGGACGAGAAGATCCACGCCGCATTCAGTCAAGGATGTTCCACAATTCGGACGGCGTATCGTTGGTATCAGAAGTTCCGGAACGGAGATGAGAGCTTGGAAGAACGTGAAGGTCATGGGAGGCATAGTGATGTTGATGAGGACAAGCTGAGAGATGTGGTAGAGGAGGATCCACACAAAGGTACCAGGGAGATAGCGAAGGTTCTTGGCGTCAGTCACAATACAGCTGCTCGCATCTGAAAGAAATTGGAAAGACCAAAAAGCTGGAAAGATGGGTGCCTCACGAGCTGTCTGAGGAGCAAAGAAACCGACGATATGAGATCTCGTCCGCACTGCTTCTACGGAACGAAGCGGACCCATTCCTTGATCGCATCGTAACCTGTGACGAGAAATGGATGACGTACGACAACAGGCGACGATCGGCACAGTGGGTGGACAGCGATGAGAGCCCCAAGGTTTTCGCGAAGCCGGAATTGCACCAAAAGAAAGTAATGGTGACAGTATGATGGTGTTCGCTGGGAATTATTCACCACAGCTTCCTCCCGCCCGGTGAATCCATCACGGCAGAGAAGTACTGCATTGAAATTGAAGAAATGATGAAAAAGTTGAAGGATATCCGGCCGGCCTTGGTAAACCGAAGGCGAGTTCTCCTTCTGCACGACAATGCCCCATGTAGCACGAATGACGTTGCAGAAATTGAATGAGCTGAGCACTGAAACTCTACCACATCCTCCGTTTTCTCCCGACCTCTCCCCAACAGACTACCATTTCTTCAAGCATCTTGGCGACTTCTTGGTAGGGAAAATATTCAAATACCAACAGGATGCCGAAAGTGCCTTTGAAGATTTCGTCAATTCCAGAACTTCTGATTTTTATGCTACTGGAATAAAAAAAGCTTGTGTCACGTTGGCAAAGATGTGTAGAATCAGAAGGTTTTTATTTCGACTTATAAACTTGCCTACAAGCCGAGATATTAACTGTTTAAATTTACAGTGGTTCAGTGCCATATATTTCGTTGCAACCTAATAACATTCTGCTAAGAATGACAAAATTGAAATGGAAATAAAAGCAAAGTCTACTCATTAGAAGGTGAAGCATTCTCTTTTGAACGGCGTATAACACGGTTCAAAAAGGTTAACAAAAGCTGGTGGTAAAAATCATTTATGCCTTAGGGGCGCACCATTTTAATGCCCTGAAAATTAACGAAAATCAAAGTGAACAGAAAGACCCAGCACACTCTCTTGTAGAGCAACTCATCCTCTTTCGAAAGATTTATAAACTTGGACAAAAAGTCTAAGCGTAAGCAGACAGAAGGAGCTATCGACCGGTGGTTGCTTTTCTTTTTTTGACTTTCCACTTTGATGACCTAAAAATTTGCAAAAATTGAAATATGAAATGGAACAATTCATTTTCATTCAAATGGTGTATGAAAAACTTTCAGCGAAATCCAGAATAAAATGTTTCGAAACGACTGAGATTTAGCTTTTGTTACATAAGCAGGTGCTGCCTTCCAACAGTTAGTCTGTCGGCCCTGTGGTATCTGTGGCTGCAAAAACAGTGAACAACAACTAGTGAATTGGTTTGAATGGTGACTGTAAAAAAGTAGGAAGAAAAGGTGTATAGCTTAGAATTCAGTATTTGACGACTTCTTCAAGATAAAGGACGGCGTTCCCAATCCTATTTGAGATAGGCCAGCATTCTACTTCCATGGGATGTCTTGGAAGCGATGTGAATGCGTGTTTATCCATACAATGACTTGCAGTGACAAGCCGTTCGACATCTAATGTTACATCCTTCTCGAAAGTCTGGTACAAATTCTCCGACCCCGGAGGGATTGAAGGGTTGGTTGACCTGAGCGGGAAATCCAAACCAGGAACCTGGTATCGGGTGAACGGACGGCAGGCACCTTCTCCCACTACGCTGGCAAATAGTGGCTGTAGTTCAGTCAAGCTCCGAAACCTCATCGTCGAAGGTGTAGTCACGATAAAAACAAGAATACTGACAAGAAGCCAAGGAAGTTTCAGTGGGAAAATAATGAGAGCATACGGATCTGTCACTGATATCTTCCCCTGGACCTGGACCCGAAAATAAGAACACACCGCCTTGACAGGCAGCACACATCTCGACTGTTGCTATCTGAAAGTTGTCGCTAATCAATGTCCAGAGTGTCAGTTCTAGCCGTAAGAGCATAGTTCTTTCTGATCTAGTTCTTTTTTATTGACTGAGAGAAAGAAATGTCTAGAAACACTTCGATTAGCTAATGAAACCCAACAGTACAAGGCCTAGTGCGTTTTGACGGTTCCTTGGAATGCCACATTTAACGAGGAAAATTTAGCAATAATTGTTCTAGACTGTGACACAGGAATCGTGAAAACCTGGCACGAAGACAGCCAATAACCACTAGAAAATTATGTCAGCAGCTATTCGCTGGACTATGAATAATTGGAAAATATCCCCATTTTAGTTGTGGCATTCGGGTAAAAACTGCTACAGCGAATCTCTTGTGCTTGAATACTTAAAGCTATATAATGTAGTCCGCGCGCTCTTGATAGCCCAGTCGGAAGACGCGTCGGCAGTTGTGTGCACTCGACTTCAGGTATTGGTCTGGGTGCCACTGAGGCCAACCAAGCATTTCAGGCCTCGATGTCGATGAACTGGCTTCGGACCAGTCCGGTAAGAATAAAACACTGAATTGCCGACTTGCTGGCCACCGGAAGTCACTATAAGCCAAATACGCATTCAAACTACCTCCACGTTATCCCGTGGAAGTAGAATGCGTGGCCAAAACCAGCCCTGATTGATAATGCCTTGATTTTTCCACTGTTTTAATTTACTTCGTCATCTACTTTTCGCAGGTTTTATACTTTGATTTTTGCACTTTTGTAGGTCAAAAGAAAAGGAAAAGTGATCTTCGCCGACAACTCATTCTCTCTGCTTACGTTTGAGATTTTTTCATTAAATATGTAGTCTATGTAGTCATATTTGCACAACTCCCACTTCAATCGTCTGATTCTATAATAGATAAAACTCGACCATATCGACTAAAATTGATTAGATTGTCGATGGTGTCTACTTGTGCTGGAGCCTATTTAAATGCCTACCGCCATATTCGCACCGCTCACAAAGCGGTTAAACTCGAGCACAAATCAATGGTGTCGACCACAGTTGTGGAAGATGTCGAGCAGAAATGATAATAATTCTGCACGGTCAGACAGACAGATGAACAGCACTTTGATGTGGTGTAAAACTTTCAACTCAAGAACCACTTATTTATAACTGCAAAAATGCCTAGTGTAATCAAATTTTTCGGATTTATCCTAGTCGGAGGGGGCATTGCTGGAAAAGCGAAACAAATGTATACAATGAGGCATCTCCCAAACAGGAAATTATGAAGAAAGGTACTGTCGTAGGTCAGTACACGGTATTGTCTTTATAAACCAGTCTGTTTTCAGTTTTTCCGCCGTTGTCCAAGAGTAAAAGTGGACCCTCGCCCCCCCCCCCCCACACTAGGATAGATCCGATTTTCCCGTACTGCTTTTATTTATTATTTAATTAATTTTTTGTTTAGTAACTAAGGTCATTGGACGCCGTTGTGGTACACTGGATGAAGGATATATAGCTACAAGGTGGTTTCTTACTTGGAAAGAATCTATGTTTCCTTTTGTGAGTGATAACGATAATGGGAAGAATTCTTGGCATGCACCATGCATTCTGCTCTCATATGAGATCATCGAAGTGAGTTGAATAGGCACTTCTTAGGCTACTTGGTCCTATCAACCTTGGAACTTGCGGATCTATCCTAGTAGGAGGGGGTGCGCTTGGATATATCCTAATCGGAGGGGGAGGCGTATGTTGTTTTGTGTCTTCAGTTCCTCCGTTTAGTTTCTACGAGAATTTTAGCAAATGTGACATGATGGGAGTGCTTTCATTTAAATTCATGGATTACGGGTTTGTGAGACGCACATAGTTGGCGCTTCCCGTTTGCCCCTACCGATTAGGATAAATTCGAACTTGCTATATAAAAAACATTTTGCGGAGAGTTTTATGAAAGAGCTGGTCGTGTCAGTTCACCAAAAATTGGTAAAAACTGGTGGTCATGGTCACTTAATGTTAGAAAAATTAGATGGGAGGGGTTATGGCTGAATTGTCATGACAATTCCAGCTTTTTAAAGATTTTCCTGATCATTTTAGATGACCGAATAGAATGAAATACTTAAATACTTAAAAGACACTTTAATTGGGCTAAAAAATTTTCAAAGGACAAAAAACGCCGTGATTCTACTTGAGCGGTGTTATACCTCAGCGTGAGCGGGGATATATTACATACATTATATACCCTACAGTGAAACTTTTAAAAGACTGAAAATAAAATAACAGCAACATCCTTCTATAGTAGAGTTAATTCGTCCGTCCATCACCGTGTTTGTTTGTCTGTCTGTACATCCGTCCGTAACAACAGTGAAATAGCCATAAAAATGGTCCTACATATCGAGCGATACTTCGCCCAGCTCCTCAAGCTCCTTCGGTCGCTTATGTAGCACGATGGGGCACAGTTGTGGGATGTGATTGAGTGTAGTTATCTCCCGCAAGGGAGGGGGGGGGGGAGAGAGTTGGTCGCGTCGACCAGAATATTAAGGATAAAGGACGGCGTTACTCAATCCCTTCTGAGATGCGCCACGCATTCTACTTCCACAGGATGTCGTGGAGGCGAGTTGACTGCGTATTTGGCCATACAATGACTTGCGGTGGCCAGCCGATGAACAAGTCAGCGCTTTATCCTTCCCAGACAAGCTTGGTATCAATTTACCAACCCACGGAGGGATGGAAGGCTTGATTGGCCTAGCCGGGAAATGCGAACCAAGAACCTGGTATCGGGTACATGCGAGTCGACAGCTTCCAGCGAATTTAACATAAAATATAAATTAAATATTTAATATATAGTAATAAATATAATACAAAAATGAATGGAATATCGCTGTTGGCAAATAGTAGGAAGAAGCCTCAACCAATCTTCCTGCCGTAGTGGTAGAAAGATAATTGTCAGAGAAGAACAGCTGTGGTAAAAAAAAAATGATAGGGCGGAGTTATGGCACAGAATGGAACGGGCTGTGGTGAGCGTTGGCAAACAACTTTCTCGACATTTCCTGAGACTACACGTAAGGTACAGCAATACTGGGCCTAATGCAGTTGTTTTACGTGCAGCTGCCGCTCACCGTAGGATCGTCACGCTCAAACGGTGGCGTCCTGTCGGTGATGATCGAGCTCTTGTGGGTGGTGAGCACTTCGAGCGCCTCGCCCTGGTTGTCCACTGAGATCTGCGGCTCTGAAATCGGCCCTTTCCGCGGCTAGAAGGCTACCTCGAAGGCCTCGAAGCACATGTGACTACCTGCGAGCGGTGGATAGTCGGCGCTCAAGAACTGCTGCTGCTGCAGCGACGGTGGCGGCGGCGAATCGAGCGCGATCTCCTCCTCCTCGGCCGGCACAGGCTCCTCAAGAATCACGTTGTCGAGCGCCTTCTGCATGCCGTCGAACGGCGAACGTGGTGGCGAGCTGCTCGACGACATTGGCAAGGACAAGTGAGGCAGAAGGGGTCATGGCTGGCCATCGTCTCGCTCCGGGCAGAAACACGCACAGCGGGACGTCGACAGATGAGCCATCGACACCAAGACGACGTCAACAGTCAGCCTCGGAGGCTCCTTGTCCGGGTCCGTTTCATTAGAAAACGAGTTCGCCCCTCGCTAATCGGACCGACGATGTTTTGACACCCCCTATAGGGGAACAGTGGCCGACCCGTGCAAAGTTCGCCACGAAACACAGAGTAACTGGCTAGTCGATGACGCCACTTCGAGGGGAATCTGGTTTGACACCATGTAGACACATAACAATCGTAACGTAACGCAACAATATCTGGCCTTTGATTTTATCGCGATGTTTGCCGCGAAATTAGTGACCGATTTTTGATGTGCAGACCTGTCATTATTTTCTGCACATTTGAATAACAATTTTTAAAATATTCGTTGAAAACGAAAAGGATTAAAAAGATTAACATCACAGTAAATAGGTAGCGCGCCATTCTAGTAATTCCTGGGAGGCCAGTTTTACAACATATAATTTCTACGAGCGTCTAGCTCTGCGTGAGTAGTACGAACCAAGGTAATGACTGTGTTAGGAGTGATACATAATGATAAAAGACGAGCAAAGGCGTTTCTCAACCCCTTTTAGGGTGCGCCTCGCATTCACTTTTACGGGATGTCGTAGAGGCGATTTGAATGCGCATATGGCCTCACAATAACTAGCGGTGGCCAGCAGCCGATGAAGAAGTCAAGGCTTTATCCTTCCCAGACAAGTCTCGTACCAATTCATCGACCCCGGAGTTGGCTTGGTCGGCCTGGGCGAGAAATCCGTACCGGGATCCTAGTATCGGTCTCACGCTTCAGCCTGAAGCTCCTCCGACTGCGCTACACTCGTCCCTTTAGAAATATTTGTTACAAAAATTTGCAAAAATATTTAACCCGAACTCGTTCCGGATCCTACCACCCGCAGCGTCAGTCGGTCCTGCTCTTGTATGATAGCTTTCGTCTTAATCCTTAATGTTCTTTACATTGTCAATCGGACAAGACGATCAAGGAATGAGTGTAGGTAGATGGGCTGCACATGAAGTAAACAAAATAATCAATCTCGAATCAATACCGATGAATATCACCGATTTTTCATCAAGAGAAACTAGTTGACTTGGGCATCATGCGAATTTGTTAGTGAGTGAGTAAGCTTCATGACAAGTAGACAGCATCGGTTGATCGGTTAGTAGTGGCAGTTATTCTGTCACATGCTACCTCCTGCAACGTTAGTCTGTCCATCTGTTTGTTCGTCCGCGCGAAATTATTTGCCAATGCACCACGGCCTTGGTCTGTATTGTTGCTGTTAGCCGGTTGGGACGGGCATCACGGAAATATGATAGCCGGTAGACATACTTCACAAGGAGTAAATTAATTGGTTGGATAATCAATATTGATCAGTATTATCGATTCTTCAACGAAGGCCTTGTTGGCCTGTACGGGAAATCCGAACCAAAACCCTGGTATCGAGTTCACGCGACAGGCAACAGCTCCTTCGACTGCGCTACACGCCCTCTAGTTAAAGTGAGAATCACTCAAATATGGTCGGTCAATAAATAAAGGATAAATGATAAAGGACGGCGTTAATCAATCCCTTCTGGAATGCGCCAGCGCATTCTACTTCTACGGAATGTGGTGGAGGCGACATGAATGCGTATTTGGCCGTACAATGACTTGCGGTGGCCAGCCGATGAACAAGTCAGCACTCTGTCCTTCCCAGACAAGTCTGGTACCAATTCACCGACCCCGGAGGGATGGAAGGCTTGGTTGGCTGGAAATCCGAACCAGGAAACTGGTATCGGGTGCACGCGACAGTCGCGCCTCTTCAGACTGCGCTACACGCGCCCTCGATCAATAAATGCCGATCGATAATATCCAATTCTGGAGCGACGCTCCATCCAATGACTTCTTTGGCCGCTTGCGAGGGCCACGACACCAACGTTGTGATGGATCCATCGTAAAACCTCGTCTTTTGTGGGCGGAGTTAAAGCTCCGTGTAGGTAGGGCTATGTTATGCTGACTGGATTCTAGACTGTGCCGAGTCGTCGAACAAAACAGTAGTCACGGCTCAAACTCATCAAAAATGAGCAGCGCTTCTCCTACTCCTGGAAAGCCATGACTATCGGCTACGCCTGGGATCCTGTGGCATTCCTTGCTGTCGATGGAGGCGATAACAGTTGGTTTTGTGTTGATTGACGGTTGCGGCTGCTAAGAAACAAAGAAAATGAAAAAATGATACCAAGCCCAAGTCGTATTAAGCAAGGAGAAGCAGCTTACGGTGTTCACTAGAATTCCATCCTGCAGATGGGTTGTGTGAGCAACATCGCCTCCAAAAAAGGCATGAGCAAGACTCTCCATAATTAGTGTAATAAAGTCTTAACTCTTGTTTGAACTGCTTTGGTCAAAGTGAAATCTAAAGACGTTTGTGACCATTCATTGACATGGATGACTGGAAATCGCTATCACAGTGGAGGTTAAGAGGCCATGAGTGCTAGATTCTATAGTGTTTGTGTAGCTGGAGCAATGAGCACGAAGTGGGTTACTTTGGCGTATGACATGAACTACCTGAGACGATACTGATGTCTGCTAGGGCAAATCAGCATTCCCTAGGACACCAGTTGGTTTAGGTGACGTAATAAAAGAAAAGTGGTTGGACGAAGGTCTCTACGACTCAAATGTCGGCTGGAAAAGTTATGATTGCGCTTCGTAATCGTAGAGAAACCTCACTCATATAGTCGGCTAGTGGGATCAGACCAAAGCGTTGTTGTATACGTTGGCTTAGGCTTATCTACACGCTGTTCGTTGATGCTGGCTGCTCATGTTGTTGGCGTAGACATGGCGGCAGACGACGACGTCTGGCGAACGTATTGGCCATCAATAGTCAAGCACCGGGTCTCTCGCTCATCGAAGTGAACTGCTGAGTACGCACTGGATCCGATCAAAAATCTTCGGATAATTGGATGATTCGGATAATGGCAATTTCGTGGACCTCGGATTTTTGGACTATCGATTCGGATTGGGATATCTGAATCGGACCTCCGAAAATGATTCATTGGGATCCAATGTATGCTAATGATCTGCCCTCGTTTTTGATCGGTTGCCGTTACTTATGATAGCCACATCGGCGATCAAAAGGATAACCACGGTCGGCGAGCGGGGGCTTTCCACGCAAATGTAGTTTTTTTTTACATGGCGGTAACCTGTACATAAAATGCCTCGAAGAATGGCAGAGCAGCCAATCCTGCTTTCAGCCAACATCCACCTTTTTTCGGTGGAGGTGCGTTCTTCACACAGTCTTAAAGAGGAGCGGGGCAAGTTGCGCGCCGAGTGCTCATCCCGGACGAGATTATCGAACGCGCAGGGAAGCGGTCGTGGTGATGACTTGATGCTCTGAGTGTTACGATTTATTCGTGAGGGGGCTTCCAGAGTTTCGAGTTTCGTCGACGTTCGACATTAAGAACGCTGTCGCGTGGACCATTCCGTAGAAGATAGGTGGGCCGGCCACGTAAAGCGCTTCGCAGACACTCGCTGGATAAGAGCTGTCACCGCCTGGATTCCGCAGGGCGTCAATAAAACCCCAGGGGCTACATTCATCAACGATACATCTCACTGAGGATTCACCATATTGGCCTACGCAGTAAGTGATAAGGAGAGATACAGAGATACAGATATGATAACCGATATCCGTTACCAGCCGGTAAGCGCTTGATGAATCTGGGACCACGAGCAACGCGCTGCTCCGACTTCTTCGTGAACACCTTGATTAAAATATATGATTCTCTCCGTGTCTTTCGAGCGAGGACGATCCATTGGAGCACTCTGGCACGAGACAAGAACGAATGGAGACGCTGCTGGCATCCGCTCAAGCAGGACGATGATGATCAGCGGGACGACAGGGGTGCTGCAGATGAAATCTGGCCACTTGGCATAACACATACATAAGCTGCGATAAAAATAAAGGATAAGGGAAGGGGTTTGCTCAATCCCTTTTGGGATGGCCACACATTCTTTCCTTCAGGATGTCATGGAGCGAAGTGAATGAGTATTTATCCGTACAATGATTTCTGGTGGCCAGCAGATGAACACCTGAGCGGGAAATCCGAACCAGGAACTGATATCGGGAGTGCGCGGCAGCCGGCACCTCCTCCTACTGCGCTACACGCGCCCAAGGTACGATATACCTATGGAATGAGGAGAGTATAAGGAAAATGATGTGCAGATGGCCGTAGAAGACCTTGTCGTGGATCTCGAGAAAGGAGCCGTTGCTCCATACGTAGTATGACCATTGCACTATAGTATGGGACCTTCTTACGGTAGCTACTTACACAAAGCTGGGTGACTCTGTGAAGAAGAGGTGGTGTTGATGCCGGCAAATGGACTAACAGTTGATCTCATAGAAGTCAGTATGTGATGTTGCAGATTGCTTACTGAAGGAAGAAAAATCTCATTAAGTAGGAACTCCAGCGCCAACCTTCAAACGATAAGTATCCTACGTTCGACTCTCCTTGAACTTCGGCATGGTCAAGCCTATCTATAGAGTTGCTCGTCACCAGGGAGTTAAACGGCTTTACCGGCTGGATCGCCTTCTTCATCCTAACTCGGGGTAGGCGCTTCCCGTACACCCTCTCTACCCTTTGCGACTACCGCTGGTCCTTCAGTGCACTATTATGTGGCTCTGAAGAAGGTAAGCACACCTTAGAAGAACCGCTCAACACTTAATATGAAGGCAAGCATCATAAAGTAGTAGACTAGAGAAGCATAGGAAGTGGATCGCGGCGTCATCCCATTACAACGGTGTTCGTCGAAGCTGTTGCTCGTCATTTCGGCTCTCCGGCTGTTGTTCGTTTTTCCTATGGCAATACAACAATACACGATGAACGATTAGTCGGCAGAAACAGGAGCGACACAGAGTGGTGGAGGTGAGAGGGAGACGAGGGATATTCATTTCAAATCATTGAAACTTTGATCCAGAAGGTTCAGAACCTTCAATAGAAGATCTAGTGATACCGTTGCTGAAGTGAAAGACCTCTCACCGTTTGAAAGCTCAGCCGTGATCAATAATCGATCGGCTACGAACGCTACTATCCACCTAATCGATGATCGGAAGAGTCGATGGAATGGGTGTAGGGATCAAATAACGGCGAACATTCGAAGGAGTGAGCACTCAACAGCGCCATGATTACGCTCTGCTGGTGCTGCTGTTCACGCCTTCGGCCAACTGGTCAGCGGGCAGCACTCACAATCAGGCAAAAACGATCTTAAGTCATTTGTCTTATGTGGTCGCACTGCTAAGAGCACCTCAATGCGTACGGGTGGTCTGAATCACCTTCGGGCTCACAAATCACTGATAGAAGAAGATAAGAGCCGGACCCGGCTCCCATCTCCTCAGAAACCTCTGCTGTGTCCTCTAAGCCAGTGGTGACAGAATATACTTCAGTATGTTCTCGTCTAGAGCTACCTACATAACAAAGTGTAGGTGATAGCGCAGTCGGAGGAGGCGCCCACTCTGAGTTAAGGTTCCTATTTTGAATTCTCGAGCAGGCCAGGCAAGCCTTCGATCCCTCCGGGGTCAGCGAATTGGTCCAGACTCATCTGGAAAGGATAAAACGCTGACTTGTTAAAAGGCTAGCCGCGGCAATGGTTTTATGTATACGCCAAATACGCATTCATATTGCCTTCCGCAGAGGTAGAATGCGTAACGCATCCTAAATGGGGTAGACCAACGCTTTGTCCAGGATGTACATGCATCTTAAGAAGCTGCAGATAATAATTTATTTATTTATTTATTTATTTATGCGTCAAAAGACGCGCTATTACATCAAGGAACAGTAGGCAAAAAAGTCTCTACGAACTCAAAAGTCTACAATCAAGCCCAAAAATGACAACTAGAAAATAAAACTATAAACTATAAAACTGAAGAACATATATTCCGAACGCTCGTCTACAAAGTAAATTTTTTTGTACGCTGTAATAATGTACGCTTGATATTGGAAAAAACACCTATAAAACGGTTTCCCCAAAACTACTATAAGGAGCTTCACGGTTTTCGTACAATTCTACTGCGGCTCGAAGAAGAAGACATGGTGCTTTCGAGAAAGTTATTCAGTGACACTTTTCAAATTGGCTTCAAAGTAAAAGCATAGAATATTCTATACGAAGTAGTAAATTAAGGATAAAACACGACATTAACCAATCCCTCTCCGGGATTCGCCTCACGCTCTACTTCTATGAGATATCGCGGAGGGAATTTGGAGTGAAAGTAAGGAATAGCCAATGCCTCGCGATGGGTATCCGATGGGAAATCCAGTGTTCTAACCTTCCCATAGAAGTCTCATATCAATTCACCGTCTCCAGAAAGATAGAAGGTTCTGTTGGTCAGGGCCAGACACGAACCAGAAACATTGAGACGGGGTAGGTACAACACACGCGTCTTCCACGACGCTATCAGGCAACTCTGAGCGACAAGGCTATTCCTTGCTTGCACTCCAAAGACTGCTTTGCATGAATGGGGTGGAATCAATATGCCAACTACTTCAGAATATTCACAATTCTACAAACTTTAAATATTCCGAAGTGCTATAAGGATCTTATGCAAGCACCGGTAAAGACGCGTTGAAGCGCAGTCGTAACGGGCGCCGACTGTCGAGTACAAGCGGAATAGAGGTTCTTGTTTCGAGTCCTTCACAGAAGTAGTCCTTCACAGAAGTACAAAACACAGACCCATAAAACGCTGTCTCCATCATTGCCTCTCCTTCGATAGGTCTATACGGCCAGATGCGCATTCAGAATAGCTCCATGATCTCCTGTAGATGTAGAATGCGCGGCGCATCCCACAAGGTATTGATTTAGAACCGTTCTTCGGCGACAGTGGATTACTTTCATAAGAGTCACTAGCCTGCAGTAGGGGACTAAATCACTGCACTGTATGATATTTACATGTGTTTGTTAACGGTGTAAAGAGCGATGAAGAAAGGAATGCGATGGATAACACTTTGTAAAATGCAAAAAAAAACATTTTGATATCACTTTGTGAAATGCAAATCTGTAGGATCTATCCTAGTCTAGGGGGGCCACATAACTAAAAAGTATTATATGTAACAAATTCACTTGAGACTTACCGAGCGACTCCTACAGAACAACACAGGACCTAAACAAGAAAAAGTCACGAAGAAAAAACGAAAATTGCATTTGTTGCGGTTGTGAGCCGGCAAAGTTGTGTGTCCTCCTCACCATGTTGGATCCTGGTTATAACATGTCAGGTGGCGGTCAGCACGTGGCATGCGTCCTTATGCGCCCTCCTCATTATGTTAGGTCCTGGTTACAACATGTCAGCGGTGGTCAGTACGCGGCAAGCCTCCATTGCCTTACTCTTTGCCCGCCGAGGCGGTTGTAAGAACCGCGGCAGTTTAATTTTCCTTTGTTCGCTCGTTGGTTCTTTCTTCCTTTTAGGTCCTCTCGAGTCCTTCAGGAGCCGCTCGGTAGGTCCCATATCGATTTGTTAAATAATTTTTAGATATGTGGCCCCCCCGGAATAGGATAGATCCGATGTTCCACATAGGTTTAAACGTAATAAATAAAGTTTCAAAACTGTCGAAAATTGCGATATTTGTGCAATTTTTGCAAACAACCAATGGTACTTGATGCCGAATTTAATCTTCTATTCTACTGTTCTCCTGATAATTCTTTTATCAAAAGGCCTAGGTATTAAAAGAAGCGATTATTGCTTTATCACAAGCCAAAGGAATCCAGGAGTAAGGTAAGGTGGTCGCTGAAATTTCTGCACTAGAAAGCCGACTGTATTCATTTAACAACACATATAGGCTACCTCCAGCCTCAGCGCTCGCAACAGAGATTTGTGGTAAAAAGGCGGAAGCAAATTCTGCTGAAAATGGACAATAAAAATCGCTATAATTGGAAAAAGTTCTATGTGGAATGGGGCGGTCCGTGCGGCAGAGGCCGTCAAGCCACCTCATCAGCATAATCGTCTCCACGGCCAAAAATCATGTATCATATACTTTGTGGCAGCCGGAAGATGGGCAGGAAGAACAACTGAGGGTTCAAAATTATTGTAGAAGAATTATGGGACAAAATTAGGACACGAAGGGGAACATGAGAATTCTTCAGCTCTAGTCGAGCTTGGACCAAATCTAAAATTCTTCGGTATTTGAGGTTACATGATGCTTCTAAATTTCTCATACAAAGTCGGCAAGTATTAGGTTGTAACGAAATAAATGGCGCTGTACCACTGTAAATTTAAACAGTTAATATCTCGGCTTGTAGGCAAGTTTATCAGTCGAAATAAAAACCTTCTGATTCTACACATCTTTGCCAACGTGACACAAGCTTTTTTATCCCAGTAGCATAAAAATCAGAAGTTCTGGAATTGACGAAATCTTCGAAGGCACTTTCGGCATCCCGTTGGTATTTGAATATTTTCCCTACCAAGAAGCCTCCAAGGTGCTTGAAGAAATAGTAGTCTGTTGGGGAGAGGCCGGGAGAAAACGGAGGATGTGGTAGAGTTTCAATGCTCAGCTCATTCAATTTCTGCAACGTCATTCGTGCTACATGGGGCATTGTCGTGCAGAAGGAGAACTCGCCTTCGGTTTACCAAGGCCGGCCGGATATCCTTCAACTTTTTCATCATTTCTTCAATTTCAATGCAGTACTTCTCTGCCGTGATGGATTCACCGGGAGGGAGGAAGCTGTGGTGAATAATTCCCAGCGAACACCACCATACTGTCACCATTACTTTCTTTTGGTGCAATTCCGGCTTCGCAAAAACCTTGGGGCTCTCATCGCTGTCCACCCACTGTGCCGATCGTCGCCTGTTGTCGTACATTATCCATTTCTCGTCACAGGTTACGATGCGATCAAGGAATGGGTCCGCTTCGTTCCGTAGAAGCAGTGCGGACGAGATCTCATGTCGTCGGTTTCTTTGCTCCTCAGACAGCTCGTGAGGCACCCATCTTTCCAGCTATTTGGTCTTTCCAATTTCCTTCAGATGCCGGGCAGCTGTATTGTGACTGACGCCAAGAACCTTCGCTATCTCCCTGGTACCTTTGTGTGGATCCTCCTCTACCACATCTCTCAGCTTGTCCTCATCAACATCACGATGCCTCCCACGACCTTCATGTTCTCCAAGCTCTCATCTCCATTCCGGAATTTCTGATGCCAATGATACGCCGTCCGAATTGTGGAACATCCTTGACCGAATGCGGCGTTGATCTTCTCGTCCGCCTCCTTAGCTGTAGTGCCCAGCTTGAATTCATACAAGTAAATGCCTCGGATTACCCTTTTGTTCATCTGCAAAAAAGTCAATAAAACTCTAAAGTTTTCTCACTTTTACATAGAAATTTGGTACTCACCGGTAGAGCAAAGTTTGCGCTTCTAAATGGTATGCCACATGTTACGGTTTGTTCTTGATCAAACGCGTAAAGACGCGCCAAAAAATGGCGCGAGCCAGTGCCATTTAATTCGTTACAACCTAATAATTTACTCAAAGAAGAGGAAGTGTTGTGGTTCTTTTTTGGGTAATGTAGGCTTGGTGGGCACGAGTAGCGTAATCGGTGGAGGCCTCGGTGCCGCATGCAACGGTTTCAGGTTCCTGGTTCGGATCCAGACTAGGCCAGTTCATTCCTCCAATGTCGGTGAGTTGCTACCATACTTCTCTGAAGAGAATGATTCAATGACCTGTTGAAATAACTGTATTGGCCAAACAAACATTCAAATTGCCTCCACGATATCCGCTGGAAGTCGATTGCGCGGCGCATTCCACAATATGATTGACAGACGCTGTTCTTTACCTTTATAAGCGTAGGGTAGTTTGAAAGAATATATTGCTTACCCAAGACTTCGATAATCGAGTTTGGTTCCGATCCCAGTTCCTCAGAGATGTAAGGTGTCCAGCGCGCGCAAGAAAGTGAACAAGCTAGCGTCCTTTTGGACGACAATACTTAGCGTTTTCCTAGCGCCTACAGATCTTCCCGTTAAGACACCAATTTATCACACTTCCCATATCCATCAAACGGGACGGGAAGACAATGAGAAGCCTACATCTCCTCCAAAGAGTTCCCCACGTGATTCTAAGGAACTATATCATGAACACAACGAGTTCGAAGCACGAGGAATGCGGCGAGGTGGACGGCGAAGAGACAGCGTTCCCACCAGTTGCTTTGGTGCGTTCTTTTACACCCCATCTCCATCCCCTCCCCTACTGCCGAGATCGAAGGCTGAGCCCTCGCCGTCGCTCGGCTTCACTCCCTCACTGGGATCACTTCGAGCGGCTTGTATGCTAGAAGACAGTCCTTCTCAGGATCATAGAGAGTAAAAGGTATCAGCGGTTTCCACAGTTGTTGAGAAGAGTCTAGTGCATGGCGCACTCTTCACAGAAATACTGACGAGGCAAATGACCTCAGGAAGCGATTAGGATGACTTCATCTCGTTGTGTAGAGAGAAAGAGCAGCATATAACGATGTTTCGTTGCAATCAAAACTCTAGCGCCAGGTGTTACTCAGACCCGTCAAACAGCGCCGGTTGTGTAATGGTGTAGAGGTTCCCGCCCCGTTAGCAGGAGGCGCGGGTTCGAATCCCGCTTGGCGCTAGGGTTTTGATCGCAACAAAACATCGTTATGAGAGCCTATAACCTTCACACCAGCCGCTTACTTGAGGGTTAAAGAAAGTGACTAGAAAGAGCATCGTTAAAGTCATAGGGTGAATGCTGAGGAGCGGCCATCTACTACCGAAATGTGCCATGCATTTCCATCTGCAGAGGAAACGCAGCCGATAAAACGGGCAAAGAGTAGTTCTACCTCAGAGTGCCACCTCAAGGTGAATGCCCGTAAGGCTCCGTCACTCTCGTAATGGTAGGTTTATGGGTCGTTTCCCCTTGTGGCGAAGGCGTTCCGTCACGGTGCAGAAGATGAAGTGCCCGAGTGCAGACATGGTGGCAGCTATTGGAAGCTGCGCTCCAGGCTGTCCATTTCATGAATAAAATCGATGTCTAGACCGAGAGTGGAGGATGCTAAATAGGCTTTGACGCCATAAAGAGCTGTTGATTCGGCAGAATGCGAAGGAGATGCCTCTTCAAGGTGTTGATCCCTAGCTAGCTAAACGATTAGGTCTGCAGAGGTGGTCGGTATGGTCTACTGAGAACGAAAATACCTGGAAAAAGTGCCTAAAGCTTTCGCTCAAACTACCTGCCATACGAAAGAACAGAGCTGAGCTGGTCGAACACAAGCAGGAGGTCGACAACCTATGTAAGAGCCATCATTCCAGTGTCAGTCACCTGCGCTCCACTTTGGTCCTATTCTACGTAATCACAGAAGGAACAACTCTAATCTCGTACTAGACAGAGTCCCACTTCCACTGCTCCCACGAGTGAGACCTGGGGCCGGATTCATCAACGACTTGCTGCAATTTAACGGAGAAAATACAGAAATAGAGAAATCAAGTGAAATGTTATCAAGAAGCGATATGGCGAAATGTTTCATCATATCGTTTCTTGATAAGTCGCGTTATCAGGAATTTCGGCTGGGGTCGGATTCATCAACGACATACATAACTTTAACAGAGAATTCACAGCAGAAAACTCAGACAACGCGACTAATCGCTCATCATATCGCTTGATGAGCCGCGCTATCAGGGATTTCTGCTGTAATTTTCTCAGCTAAATTTCTGTAAGTCGTTGATGAATACAGCCCCTGGTTGTCTTGGGGCCGGATTTGAACCTAACTGGTACACAGGCTCGCCTATTTAGCCACTGCGCCACGATTATATAGAACTAAAATTGGGCATGAAATTAGGTATAAAGGATAAAGAATGAAGGATTGCGTTACTCAATCCTTTTTGGGATGCGTCACGCATTCTATTTCTACGGGATGTCATGGAGGCAATTTGAATGCGTATTTGGTACATACAATAACTTGCAGTGGCCAGCCGATGGACAAGTCAGTGTCTATTCTTCCCGAACATGTATGGTACCAATTCATCGACCCCGGAGAGATGGAAGGCTTGGTTGGCCTGGGCGGGAAATCCGAACCAGGAACCTGGTATCGGGTGAACGCGACAGCCGGCACCTGCTCCGGTTGCACGTCCTTATGAGAATAGAACCCGAGGGAAACTTCTGGATATGTAGAACAGTCGCTAAAAGGCCCTGGCCATTTTACGCACATTGATCGATCTTCTCAATAGTGGACCAGCAGAGCATTGTTGGTAGTGGTCCCTTATATAAAGGATAAAGTATGCTTTGGGTGGCCAGCAACGGACTCCTTTTAGGCAAATATTCGTTCAAATTGCGATGAATAAGCAAAATAAGGGAATAAATCGAGATATCGTCTGGACACAGAATGCATGGCGCGTCTTTAACGCCTCTTAATGCTACTCTAAGCTTGAATCTCTGTCCTCGCACTATGTCATCATTTACTTCTATGGGAGAACATGCTCTAGAGCTTCTTGTTTCACCACTTAAAGCTGCAGCCACCACAGAATGCGAGAAGACCTGTAAAAGTAGAGTGCATGGCTCATCCTAGGTGACTTTTGTTTGTGCTGACTTCTATCTTTCTATCTCAATCTTACACCAATTTGGTTGAAGTGATCTGCTGGTGCTAATACAATGTTTGACGAACTTCGTGAAGCGCTGATATAATGAGCCATTCGGTTGGAACCAGGAAGGGTTAGGAATTCAGGAATGCGCCATGCACTTCTAAACACAGCAATATAATGCGACTTGACGGGACATTTGAATATTGGCTTTAACTTGAACGGGTGTAATTTCTGCGACAAAAAGAGCTCCACGAAGGGTTTCATTGCCTCACTCCTAAACCTGGAACTACTTCGAGGGAAGTTGAATGTGTGGCGCATCCGTAGCAAGGAAGGCCAGGAATACTCTTCAGCTTTTATTCACAATCCTCTATACTACAATTGTTTATTTGTTCCGAATTTCGTGCCAGTCGCTAAGCGGCCTACATTTTCTACTGTTCATCTTTATATTGAATGCTGTTTTTATCAGTGTTTTGATATTTCGGGCTTTGGTTTTTAGCTTTATACCGCTTCTGCTTGTATTCGTTTTGCTGATAATAAACTCAGTATTATTATTACATGGGGTAGGTGAACGTCCCTGCCAACCAGAGCAACAGTCCAGTTCGCGCCAGCCAATCACGGCATCAATTATACACACCCATTCTTGATGAGGGGCTCGTGTAGCGCAGTCGGAGGAGGCGCGATTGTCGCGTGCACCCGACACCAGGTTCCTGGCTCGGATTTCCCGCCCAGGCCAACCAAGCCTTCCATCCCTCCGGGTTCGGTGAATTTGTACCAGACTTGTTTGGGAAGGATAGAGCGCTGACTTGTTCATCGGCTGGCCACCGCAAGTCATTGTATGGCCAAATACGCATTCATGTCGCCTCCACGACATCCCGTAGAAGTAGAATGCGCTGGCGCATCCCAGAAGGGATTGAGTAACGCCGTCCTTTATCCTTTATCCTTTATTCTTGATGATACGGTGCGACATTAAATCAGTGCGTGCTCTCCCCAATGTAGGTCATATTAGCGACCAGTACCAAGAAATCTATCCATCAGTCAAAATATTTATGTGATACCCACCCTAATTGGCTTTTTCTGATCAATAATTAATAAAATCGATCGATATTGAGTAGCCAATCAATAGTTATCTCATCTAATTGCAAATAGTAAAGCCTGTCCACCTGCCACGATGCACACCTGAAACGGTCGATCTTCAGTAGAGATCACCGATATCAATGAAAGGTTGTGAAACCCTTCAAACCGCGATTATTTTTTTGCGCGAAGATAGTGACAGACGCATGGACTACGGATCAGGTCTCTTACTATTAGATGTAGATTTGTGATTGTAGATTTGTAGATTTGTAGAGTATTTCATTTCTAAGCACAAAACGGTGGAACCGCTGCGGCCTCGTGAACTATGAGCTGCACCTATTGGCTGCTTTGTTGAGTCCTCTTCGAATGCGCCATGCATTTGCTTTTAGTGCTGCTTTTGGAAGAGGGTTTGCTTCTGCGTCGAGCTTCACTGACTGCGCACATAGGTATGCCGATCTAAGAAAACAGTAACAGAAGGTTGTGGGCGAATGAAGTCTAGACGACGTCGACTGTTGGCTCGAGCTTGCTGCTTGGGAGCTTCACACCTGCGTCAGTTGAGCAAATAGACGTGGCTTCTTCTCTAATTACTTCTGCTAGCCGAAACCTTCTGAACGCCCGCTCCTAGGAGTTGTGGCCCTGCCCCTTCTGGGACGAGTTTCTCGCAACTGCACAGACGTCTGCACAGCTAAATTTCTGGTATATCTTGGGGATACACCTGGCTCGAGGGATACTCTGCTTATTGTTTACGGCGTTCGTGTCATCCAGCCGTCATCGTCATCAGCAGCAGCACCCTCATCCGAGCGCCAGCGCCGCCGACTTTTTGTGTATCATTTGTGTGTGCGCGCGCGATTGCGGAAGAGGCGCGTGGCGCTGGCGCGAACGAGCTAGCGTCAGTTGGCGACAGTTGCCGCCGCGGCGCCCTGCTCATGCCATTCGGAGCAGTTTGCAAATGACTAGAGGCTGATCGATGTGAGCCGTGGCGGCGAAAACCGCCTCGATAAATCGCCGACGATTCGCTCCGCTCGCGATCGACGCGTTCGAGCCGCAGATTTGTCGATCGGGGCGATTTAGCCGAGAGGGAGACTAATGAAGACGAACGGTTTGATCTGTCATCTAGAACAGGTAGCTTCCAATCATGGATAAGGAAGGGATCACTTAGGCTCCAGGGATGGGCCATGCACACCTTTTCTGCGAAACTAAAACTGAGCTGACTGCAATGTGATTCAACTTATGGCGGAACCAGCAGCAGTCAGTCTTAGGGCCTCCATATGCTTTTGCGGCAACGCGGTAGCCCTATCTTTAAGCATAGGGCAGAGACCCAGAGATCGCGGCCGGCGTAAAACTTGCCGCTGAGGCGCTGCCTGGGCAGCAGGTGCGGTGCCGCCAAAGCGGGAACGGCAATAACGATCCTAGGCATTGCAGCGGCTTTGCCGCCGATACAGTTCTCTCTGGGCTCTAGAATGGAAACTGATAACGATAATGATAATTTTTCAAACAAACATTTTTACGAAGGCATTCAGCTAAACAGGTCCCATGCTTCGGCGGCCGACTCATCCCGATACCACGGGTGAGTGCTGGTAGGTGATTGCTTCAAGGAAGATATCGTGGCTGTTCTGTTCTGTCAAACAGCGCTGGTGGTGTAAAGCGTAGCATCGCCGCCCGGAAAGCAGAATGTGCGGGTTCGAGTCCCGCCCGACGCAAGAGTTTCGATCGCAGCGAAGCATTCTACCGACAGATAATGATGATGATAATGAAACCACGTTGGCGATGGAGTGGGACATGGGTGAGTACCACGCCACGTCGTCATTTCACTTCAAGAGGCAGTTTTGCCGCCTAGGCGGCATTTGCTCCTTGCCGCGCTGCCGCAAAAGTGTGCGAAGGCCTTTACAAAGGACTAAGGTGTCTTTGTCACAAAAGGAATCAGTTTCGATATTGATTGGATAAATGGTATTGTTGGTCTGTTACAAAACCTCTCTAGCATATAAGCGTAAATTCCAGCTCGAAGCGACATTTCTGCACACCTGTCGATATTATCGATTCCTATTGATTGTCTAATTAATCGCTTTTAGAATGCGTCACACATCCAACTCTACGGGATGTCGTCGAGGCGACACTCTGGGCGCGTGTAGCGCAGTCGGAGGAGGCGCCAGCTGTCGCGTGCACCCAATACTAGGTTAATGGTTCGGATTTTCTACCCAGGCCAACCAAGCGTTGCATCTCTCCCGGGTAGGTGAATTGGTATCAGACTTGTCTGTGAATGATGAAAGGCTGGCTTGGTCATCGGCTGGCCACCTCAAGTCATTGTATGGCCACGTATGCATTCAAATCGCCTCCACGATCTTGATGTAGAGGCAGAATGCGTGGTACATCTCAAAATTGATTGAGTAACACCGTTCTTTATCTTATATTGATTGTCTGACAGACATGGGCAGTTGTCCAGCAGACTTTGTAGAGCACGTGGTGGCACAGTCCTAGGACGAACCGGTTGTTATGTGCTCCCAAAGTACTTGGCTCGAGTTCCGCCCAGGCCAGTCAAGTCTTTTATCCCTCCAGGATCGGTGAGCTGGTAGTAGATATGACTGTGAAGGACAAAACTGAATTACCTAACAGCTGCTCACCGCAAGTCATTGTATAAGCCAGCTACACATTGAAATGGCCACCGCGGTATTCCGTAGAATTAGAATGAGTGGTCCATCCCAAGCGGGGTTGAGCAACATCGTCCTCCACCCTTTTATCCTTTTTCCTGTTTCCTGTTTGATGCTGGGTACTTATAGTGAAATTGGGTCAAAACAAGTTTTTATGTTGGTTAGGTTGTGAGGCCCACGTTCAACGTCGAAACAGCTCGCTAATATCGATTGGAATTGATTGACCATTTGGTATTGCTTATACTTTATTAACCTAGTCCAGCGATCGACATACCCATATGAATCCCACTTCGATTGACAATTTTGCACGATTTCAGTGTAGATTTCTTTGCAGAAATATCAACGCTATCTATTGATAGACATACGATATTGTTTTCTTATTCAGCCTACTTTTACCTCGAGTGTCCAGTTTGATCTGGAACGTTTATTTTTTAAATCTGGTTATTCGCTTTAATATGAAATTTGTTCAGGATTACTTTCAGAAGTGTCCAACTGCTTCTGAAAGGGTAAAATTTGACTTGGCATATAAGGCATTGAACCTTATCTATCGAATAGCATATTCACCTTACTAAATCCAACGGAATATCGATCGGTACAAAATAGGTCATTGATTTCTTTTTCGATTCATCCAGCTGCCATCAATTTTGCGACGAGTTCTAGACTGTGCAAGCGACTGATTAACTCCTTTAGGTATACGCTTCACCAAACGAAATTGTTTGCTCACTGGTTATGAGGCCGACGTCAAAAAGTAAAACCAAAATCGATAATATTGATCGGAATTGATTGGCGAATGCGATAACCTTCGCTTTATTGTGGATCCTATCTACCGACCTGCATATGCATCGTGAATTTTACCTTAAACGTCCATTTCGGGTAGGTATCGACAAAGTCGATCAATATTGATTGTCCCATCGATTCCACTTTCTGTTGTGATTACCTTCCACTGCTAATATATTCGCACTATTCCCTCCAAGTATTATACTTCAGGATGCATCGACGATACAAAGATGTGCATCCCTTCGACGGGCCATCAATTTTGCTCGGACAGACGGACAGAGATTCGAACAGGTAGGAAGGCTGGCACTTTTATTTAGAGTAGGATGATACTAACTGTGTGCAAAACGACGAAGAATTTTCAATAGACCGCAGAGTAAGAGCACAGAGGTGCACTGCTAGAAAACAGTGCAGTTCGGTAACGACGGCGAAGCTCATTAGAAGTCGGCACTCACCTGTGGAGCCATCAGTGCTAATGGGAGTCGGTCCTAAAACGCACTTTGGAGGTTTCGTACCGGTTTTAGGCGAACATGGATACGTTGACGCCCGTCAGTGGTCTCGCCTGCTGCGAATATAACGACCGTTTTTGAAAACCTAATTTGGAACAGAAATCAGCAGAAGTGAGCTCTATGCTGTTCAGCGGACAACCCTCTCTGCCTTGATTGCTAGGAATTTGATAGTTCGGTAGCTATTCTGCTAGAAATGCAGTGGAAATCATACTGTGGCGGTTGTGAGAACCATTAGTGACTGGTCCACGGTGTCATCAGTTCTTGCAGTTTTTCTCCTACTCTAAAGAACTTGGACAGCGTGGTGAAACTAACAGCATATGTGTGTGTGATCGCTTTTTAGCCGCGAAACGCTCTGGTAAAAAGAAGTAGCCCAAATCTTGTGGAAACCACTGCCTGTTGGCGGAGAGGGGGGGGGGGAATGGGTGTTCAGCGGAATCGGTTCTGTTGCTAAAACAAGCTACTGAGCGTTCTGCAAGAAAAAGAAGCACCAGATGGCTTCGTGGAGAAGGGTAGAGGATACGCACACAGTGAGCTCAGTAGGCGGTGGCTACTGGTTTTGAGATGAGGTTATCTCATCACGTCAGTTTCTTAGAGGACTACAGTGCCGCTGTCCTCCTATGCCGAAAGTGCTCTTTGAGAACAGCAGTTAGCAGTTTTGTATATATTGTAAAAGTACTTTTCGACCTTTCTAGGTTGTTCAGTTAACAACTCCAGAACAGATTTTTGCCACTTGGACACTTTTCAAATCAAATTGGACACTCTTCCAAACAAGTCTCTAACGCTTTCGAAATCAAACTGAACTCTTCTAAACTGCGAGTTCCTTCCACGTTAAACTAGATATTCTCCAAAAGGTTAGATTATTTTCTTGCTGAGGGAAAATTTTAGTGTAACCTTCTTTGATTTCTTAATTCACTTACTCCATAGATAAACACGTTTCAAGTTTTAAAAAAATCCTATTTTCTTAGGTTAAATACCAGAAAGATGGCCATTTTTAGTGCTAAGAGGAGATTGCGCCATGTGTTCGTCCAAGACCTCGACATTTTTATTCGATTGACAGAAGAATTTCTGTTTGCATGGAGTTTTACACCTGTAAACGGCCTAACAAATACAGTTTTAAAGGCCACACATACCTTCACTTTGATGATTGATGTAAGCAGCCCTTATGCTATCAATCAAGTAAATTCGAGACGAACTTTTCGACTACATGGAGCGATCTGGTCTTTTATGATTGCTGCCTCTTTGCGCTTTAAAACGAAGTTCGTTAAAAATTTATGTTTATATTTATTTATTTTAATTCTTTATCTTTATCAAAAAATAATTTTATTCAATTGTTTAGTTTTATTCATTCTGGCAGCTGACCTAATAATTTATAATAGAAGAAAGTTACACCAGATTTTCCTTTAACAAAAAATTACTCTAACTATCTTGCAGGGTCTGTAGTTTTAACCGTAAGAATCTCGTTTCGCTTTGGTAGATGTTCACTTGGATTTCAGGAGCATAAAGGTTGTCTAGAAGTGTGTCCAATTTGATTGGGAAAGTGCCGAACTTGATTTGAAAAGTGTCTAATTCGACGTGGAATGTATTCGGGTGGTGCAAAAATAATGGCCGATTTGGAGCAACTATTGCAAACAGTATAACTCGCCCCAAAGGAAAGCCTTCCAATCGAATAACCACCAGAAGATTCAATAGATTCTTCTGTGATCGACTATGGTTTATAATAACATTAACAGAAATGTTCGAGCTGTTGAACAAGATTGTTATCCACGTATTATTCTGCTGACGTTTCGGCGTAACCATCTTCTTTAGAGGCTGGAAATGTCAGTCGGAGTTTGAAAAGTTGCTCGTCCACAACTATTAGGTCGTTGCCAAAGTTCTGTCGTTTTTTTTGACCTCTAACTTCAGATGTAAATATTTCGGCTCAAACATGGCACTCTTAGTCGAAACACAAACCATTACAATCTACACATCTTTTACAACGAGATACTTGTTTACTTATTCCAGTAGCTTTAGCTATTCCAGTATACTTGTTTACTTATTCCAGTAGCATTTTCTGCGAAGGAAGCCCTCGAGATGTTTGAAAAAGTGGTAGTCTGTGGGCGATAGGTCGGGCGAATACGGTGGATGGTCGAGTGTTTCGTATCCCAAAGAATGGAGCTTCTGCCTGGTGATCATCGATAGGTGCGGCCTAGCGTTGTCGTGCAAAAGTATCGGTCTCCTTCTGTTGGTCAGCGCTGGATACCTTTGTATTACGGTGTTGATGTCTCGGGCTATTTCTGCTGCTTTACGTCCCTGTTTGAACTGAAACAAAAAATGGCGCGAATTTGCTTCTTGTCCGTGTCTTTTCCAAGCCCCGGAAAAGTCTTAGGAACATATGTATTTGAAACCGAATCAAAAGCGGTTCTGAATAGAAGAGAAAAAGCGCTTTCAGAGAATCACCTGTATCACCTGTCGTCCCGTTGATCATCGACTTGCTCGAGCGGGCGCTGGTAGCGTGCCCATTCGTCCCTGTCGCGTGCCAGAGTGCTCCAATGGATCCTCTTCGCTCGAGGGACACCTAGAGCGTCATATCGGCCGTTCAGGGCTTTCACGAAGAAGGCCGACCAACGCGTTGATGGGCGTCCTGGTGTTCTCTTGACATCCCGCGGAATCCAGTCGGTGATGGCTCTCGTCCAGCAGGTGTCCGTGAAGCGCATTAGGCCTCTGTCATACCATCGCTCACCCCGAGCGACGCCTAATGATATGCTCCCATATCGATCGGGCGGCGCGATAGGATCGATATGGGTGCATACCATTACGCGTCGCTCGGGGTGAGCGATGGTATGACAAGGGCCTTACGTAGCCGGCCCACCTAATTTTCGACAACTTGGCCCAAGCGACAGCGTCTATAATCTTCGAACGTCGGCGAAGCTCGGAACTCCTTCTCTCACTGGGCCTTCTCTCACTTGCGTGAGTCGAGTCACTCCGAGCATCGGAATATATAACACCATTCAGAGAATATATAAGACCAAGCCAAAACTATTAGGTTGGTGAAAAAGTCCTGCACCAAAAATTTGAAAAATTTTCAAGAATTAACAGGAACTTCCAAAAACTGTTTGGTGCCACGTAGTTGTAGCACAAACATTCTAGAATATTTCGCATGTGTGGCAATTCGCTTCTGAGGGCATATAAATTCTACGATTGCAGTGAAGACTGGCTGACCCCGTGACTCGGACAAGGCTTCGCGACTGATTATTACTCAGCCTCTCCTTGTTCGTTTTCGTAACAAGGATTTTCTCAAGAATGTCGTCACGGGAGATGAATCCTGGGTCTTCCTCGTTAACCATACATACTCGGAAGGCCCAGCGGCTCCCTCAAGAAAAACCACAACTTCAAGGCGGACATTCACCAGAGGAAGGTAATGCTGTGCTGTTGATGGGATTCTCGAGGAATGCTCTATCATGAGATCCTTGACGACGGCACCGCAGTAACAGCGAACATCTACGCTACACAACTGCAGAAGCTGAGTGAGGCCATGTCGCGGAGACGGCGAGGGTGGAGGATGTTTACCTTCTTCGCGTCATTGTTCGCCAAAAGGTTGCATGGTCGTCTCGCCAGAACTTGCAGGACCTTAGGTGGGAGGTGCTGCCCCACCCACCGTATTTGTCAGGTCTTGCGCCATCAGACTTCTTTCGAGCTCTCCAGCAACATCTAAGGGATAGTTGCTTCAACGACCGAACAGAACTGGAATCCGAGGTGGCGCACTTCTTCGAGTCACAGCCGACTTCATTCTGGAAGGAAGGAATTCGCGATTTCCCCATCAGATGATAGAATGTTGTAGTTGTAAATGATTCGAATCAGTTTCTTTAAGCCTCAAGTGGCTGGTATCGAGGTTGTAAGCTGTCACAGTGATGTTTTGTTGCGATCAAAGCTTCTAGCGCCAGGCGGGACTTGAACCCGCACCTCCCTATGACCGGGCGGGAATGCTCTACGCCATTACACCACCGGCGCCATTTGATCGAACGCAACATCCACACCTCAAACGGCGCCGCTGGTGTAATGGCGTAGAGCATTCTCGCCCGGTCAGAGGGAGGTGCGGGTTCGAGTCCCGCCTGGCGCTAGAAGTTTTGATCGCAACAAAACATCGTTGTGACAGCTTACAACCTCGATACCAGCCACTTGAGGCTTAAAGAAACTGATTCGAATTGTTTCTATCAAGACCATCAGCTTAACTGCTTCCATGGAGGTGTGGATGTTGCGTTCGATCAAACGGCGCCTGTGGTGTAATGGCGTAGAGCATTCCCGCCCGGTCAGAGGGAGGTGCGGGTTCGAGTCCCGCCTGGCGCTAGAAGTTTTGATCGCAACAAAACATCGTTGTGACAGCGTAGTTGTAAATGGTAATTACTTTGCAGTTCGAAGTTGCTCACAAAAGAAGCAATAAAATTTTGAAAAAAAAAACGCTTTGGTGCAAGACTTTTTCACCAACTTAATACGACGCATGTCCGATTTCACAACATTTGAAACCAGGTAGCAAAAAAACGACAGAACTTAGGTAATATTTCAAGTCATATTAGATTAAATAGTCAGTAGGAGAAGAAAACGAAATAGGAAATTAGCCCGATTTGCGAGGTTGAAATCGGTTCGAAAGGGGCACTGGCAGTCTCCACACCGTTAAGAGAATTCCATAAAACCTCCAAAAACTAGGCAACTTTGTCTGTTTTAAGCAATATTAATGAAAGGAACCTTCAACCTTTCTCTCTCTGAAACTTTGGCTTGTAAGTTATTAGTTAGTGTACCTTGTGTCTCGCGAAGTACTAGGTGGATCTTTATTTGGCAGATCCTGACGTTTCGTCGTCACGTCGTTTTCAAAGGCTAATTGGTTCCATACATTAACCAGCAAATGAGGAACTTAAAACTACTCTGTATTTAAACAACATAAGTCCAGTTTATTTTCGTTGTTTGTTCTTCATCCGTTTCACCGTTGTGTAGCCATTTTTGGTCGAAATTATCTGTTATCAGTTATCCGGCCTTCCATATTTTATTGTCCGCTCATCCCTGTTGTGTGTTTAGTTTGTTCCAAGCTCATTATTTCTTTTCAGGGAGGAAACTCGAAATTGCTCGAAGATTGGCAAGACATGAAGCTGCTAGCGAAAGGCTAGAACTACATAGTGGACCTTCAATAGCACGACTTTAGCAACAATTATAAGTCTGTTCACTCCGTGATATTAATAGATATATGGCGCATTACGGCTTGGGAGGAGCACTCCCTCCTATGTGTGGACGCTTACGTTGCTTACATTTTGATCTTATTCACTTACGTTGCAATTATCTTTGTTCGTAGGTTGTGAAGGCGCCTGTACTTCCAGTCAGTTAGATACTAACGTTTGTTCTAGGGCTAGCACAGTTCAAGGTAGATTTATTACTCAGGCAACAATCTTTGAGAGTGTCGCTGTATGGCAATATTCGTATCGAAATGCGCAACGCAATAAAGAATAACCACAGACGTTATATCTGTGAGAAGCTTGGAGCGGAATGCCGTGTTATTATGCTTCCTCAATGTTCTTGTGCATGGTCAGTGATTGGTACTCATAATCAACATAAATATAAAGTTATCCGTTAGGCTAATTTGGTATTCAACGCATATGTTGTTGAACGCGGCTCGAGAAGGAATAGCAGTGAATTATTTTCATAGACCTCACTTGTACGCTGGGGTCTAAAAATTCGTGGAATGCGCTGGTTACAAGATGCCATTTTAGATGATGGTCTGGTTGTTTCTTATTATTGGGGGACAACTCGTCACTGCAGCTCCGAGCCTCTTCCCTAAACTAGAAGTAAGTTACTTTAATTAGTTTACACTCTAATGCAGTCGATATGTCGATGTATCAGCTTGATTTTTTTTTGAGAAAAAGGCTAGCGCCCTCTAGAAGTTTCTGTAGCTGCGGCAGCTTATTTGGCCCTACAAGTACAGTGTGCGGCAAAATTACCCGTGCACCTAAACATTTTAAATTTTTTCGCTTTTTTCGAAATTTTTCTGCTTTACTCGCCTGAGATATGTTGACTGAACATTGTGGAATCCATACGTATTTGAGTACAAAAGGGTTAGGCATGGTTGGGTGAAGAAGAGAGGAATGGGGAGATGTAAAAGGTTGCTGCAAGGGTTCACGGTGGCACGCGCTCGAGACATCCTCTTTAGCGATGAGAAGATTTTCACGTTGAATCCAGCCTTCAACTCCCAAAATGAGAGGATTACTGGGGACTCGCTTGCTGATGCTGCCGCCAAAGCACGACTTCAGGAAAATGCGAAAAGCCTCAATCCATTGTGGTTTGGGGAGGAACCATATCTTCAGGAGCAACTCCACTTGTTTTCGTCGACGCTGGCGTGAATATCAACGCAGTGGCTTACAAGGATATCCTGAAAAGAGTTCTCAAGCCGTGGGCCGATTCCAACTTCGGAGAAGCCTACTGGTGCTTTCAATAAGATTACGCTCCAGCACATAAAGCGAAGGTGGTCCAGGACTGGCGCACCGAGCCGTACCTGCGTGCCACATGCGAAGCGTTTGTCGAACGTCTGAAGGACTGTGTGGAGGCTAAAGGCGATCGTTTCGGAAACCGTTAGCATCTTTGAATTGCCATGATTGTAGTAGATAATTTGATAGTTAGAATGGATCTGCGAATTTTGATTTTAAGATGCCATTGAATTTTTAGTGCACGGGTAATTTTGCCGGACCCTGTAGAATTCTCTCCTACCTCCGGACTCTTCTTGAACGAAGAGCAGATCTAGCAAATCATACAAGTTGAAGAAAAGCTACCTTACTATGAGAAATTTAACCACACAGGAGAGCTGACGAGAAATCACATAGGCGTATCCATAACGTGCCAGAAAGAGCCGGCTCCATATTATGTCCTTCATGGGGTTTATCAATAACTGAGTGAAATTTCTCGATTTTATTGCTGGTTATTCTATTCACTCACAAATTACCTGACAAATGGCAATATATTGTAGATAACTTTTGGTGCATATGTTCATTAGATGTTGAATGTAGTGAAAGAGAGAAATATTAGGGGGTCCAGAAAGTATCTGCAGAAAAATTCGCGATGTTCCAGATTCTTTCTAGAATGTTCTGAAGATTTCAACATAAGTGCTATTTAAAGACACTATCCTGCTGTATCTGCATAGCATATCCAGCTCCGTCTTCCTTGCTTACTTCACTGCACGATGGTCGAACTGTCTACCCACATTAGACACGTACTCCTTTACGAGTTTGAATCTGGGCACTCCGCTGCAGAAGCCTATCGAAACTTGTGTCGTGTATTCTGCTCTGAAGCTCCTTCCGTACGGTCTGTGTATAGCTGGTTCGAACGCTTCAGAAGCGGGAACAGGAGTCTCGAAGATGAGCCTCGCTCTGGTCGACCGACAACGATACCTTTGAATGAACTGAGGAAACTGGCGGAATAGTATCCATATGAAGGTGTGCGTTACTTTGCTGCTGCTCTTGGCTGTTCCCGATCCAGCGTGGACAATGGGCTGCGATCTCTTGGAATGGTTAAAAAGCTCGGTCTGTGGCTCCCACACGAACTGACCGACGACAACCGGCGAAGACGTCTGGACATATGCACTCAGCTGCTCTCCCGAAGTGGCACCTTCAACTAGCTGGACACCATCGTCACAGGAGATTAAAAAGGTTCCTCTACGTCAACCACGCTCGTAAACGTGCGTGGTCCCAACGCGACGAAGTACCGAGATCTTTCGTAAAAGGTGAAATTCTTGCGAGGAAGTCATGCTGAGCGTCTGGTGGGGAGTTTATGGGATCTACCACTTCGAGCTGCTGCCTGACAGCATGACTGTCACTGTCGAGGTCTACGCTACCCAACTGCAGAGACTGGCCGACAAGATGCGCAAAGAAACAGCCCAAGCTCGACAAAGCTTGCTTGCTGCACGATAGCGCGCGCCCACACATCGCGAAGACGACTTCTCAGAAAATTCTGAAACTCGGATGGGAAGTTCTGCGGCATCCACCGTACAGCCTAGATCTGGCCTCAAGTGTCTACCACCTTTTACCACTTCAGCATCATCTGGAAGGGAAGCGTTATAAGGACGTGACCACTTCGAAAATGACCTCCGAGCTTTTTTTGCCTCCAAGTGGCCGGATTTCTACGCCAGAGGAATCTGTGGTCTTGTGGAACGTCGGCGGAGAGTAGTCGATGTTGATGGAAATTATTTGGTTGATTAATAAAATGTTGATAAAAATTGTGTTATTTTGAAAAAATTGCCGTATTTCTGCGAATACTTTCTGGGCACCCTGGATAGGTGCTCATCTTTGAAAGAAAAAATCTTCACAGTTGTTATGTTTAAATACGTGACAGTACTTGGAGCTATTATAATCTAAATTTAGGTTCCGATAGAGGAGAGGGCTTCGACGTTCCCAAGACGGCCTAGTCTCCGCAAGCCACAGCTTTCCCCCGGTATTACTGCAAAGCAGGGTGATTTAGGTGCAGTAAATGCTTCCCATTTTAGAAACTAATGAATTTACTTGTAGTTATCGTTTCAAATTAGTAGCCTTCTTGTTCAGATCTGATGTCAGATCTTTTACTCTCACTTTCTCCATCTGCACTGCTGAAGAATGTCACCGAAGCAAATTTGGAGTCGAACCCATTCAGGTTGGCAACCTAGAACTTCTTTTGAAGCTTCCTTAAATCGTTTTTCTTATAGCCAGCGAATTTTCGAACTATTTTCAGCAACTGGTTCATCGATGAAGAGCTTGACAAGGAGTTAAATGCCTTGCCAGCATGCCAACGAGAATGTGTGAGAGCACTCTACGACTCATTGACAAGCACGCTGAAGACCACACAGTATGCGGAGAAGTACCACAGAGTTTGTCGGTCAGTGCGGTGCCCCTCTTGATTTCCACAATATTTTGTCCATCTTGTCTGCGCTATTCAGAATAGCGTGATTAACATGTAACCATGAGTTTCTAGCTCTTAATATAATATTTAATCAGGATGCACACCAGCTATCTTTAAGTCCAAGTGCAACGTGTCTAGCCAGTGTTGTTTCGGGCGTCCTCTGGAATGCTTTCCAGGGAGCTCAAGGTTCAGGCCAATCTTACGGACGGTATCATCGTTAGCGCGAAGGACGTGCCCGTACCATCGAAAACAAGGTGGTGTCGTTGCAAACGCGGTCCAAACGCGTAACTCCAGCCGTCCACCGTAACATTTTCGTCTCTATTACGCTGAGGCGGCTTTCAATTTCCTTCGTCACGGGCCAGCACTCAGCACCGTACGTCGCTACTGGCAGACGACTGTTCTATAGACCTTCGATTTGAGGTGCTCAGGTATTGTCCTGTCGCAAAGCACCCCAGTCAATGAGCGCCATTTGGACCAGGCTGCACTCACGTGCGCGTTCACCTCCATCTTTAAGCTGCCATCGGACGTGACTGTTGATCCGAGGTACTTGAAAGATGTGACTCGTGAGAGCTCAGTACCATTGATCTTAAGAGATCCGTGCTCATTCACATCCGTCGTCAAGTACTCCGTCTTTTTGACGTTTAGCTTGAGTCCGAACAATGCCAAGCGATCGCACCATTCCTGTTCCTGTCGCTCGAGTTCGGTTTTATCTTCACCGTGTAGGCTAAATAATACGTATTCAGGTTGTATCTCCGACATCCTACAGAAGCAGAATGTGTGGCGCATCCGAAAAAGGATTGACTAATGCCGACCAATATTTTTCGCCCTTTTTTGACCAGTGACTTTTCATCTGTTGTTACACAATGTTTTATTGCGATCAAAAGTTTTGCGCCGGGCGAGATTCGAACCCCCACCTTCCGCTTTCCGCAACAGTGCTTGCATGCTTTCGACCAAATGCTGCGGTGGACGGCCGGAGTTACGCGTTTGGACCGCGTTCGCAACGACACCATACGATAGAGCTTCGGTGTCGCCCCGATAGCCGACAAGTTGCAGGAAGCTCGTCTGCAATGGCTCGGCCACGCCTCTCGCGCTAACGATGACACCGTCTGTAAGATTGGACTGAACCTTGAGGTCCCCGGAAAGCGGGCCAGAAGACGCCCGAAGCAACGTTAGCTAGACACCCTGAACTTAGACCTAAAGATGACTGGTGTGCATCCTTATTGAGAGAATTGGCGTCACCACACCAGGAAAGGGGATCTCGCCACCAAGCGGGACAGACGCCAATGGTAATAATGATGAGTCACGTTAGAAAAACCATGCAACCAATTCCCTGCCTAACTACGGCTAAACGATCTTTGCACTACCAACGAAATAAGCATAATGTGTTCTGAACGAGTGCGAGGAGCAGTCCCTCTATTCTGAAAATCCTCTCCACCAGATCACTTCAGAATATGTCTCAAAATGTTACAACGATGTTTTGTTGCGACCAAAACTCTTACCCCAGGCGGGAATGCTCTACGCCACTACACAATCGGCGCATTTATATCAGGACCTACAGCTTAACTGGTTTTATGCTGATATCAGCCGCCGGCTCATCCCGATATACGGGTGAGTGCTGATGGGTCCCTGGCGCTAGAAGTTTGATCGCAACAAAACATCGTTGTAACATTTTGAGACATATTCTGAAGTGATCTGGTGAAGAGGATTTTCAGAATAGAGGGACTGCTCCTCGCACTCGTTCAGAACACATTATGCTTATTTCGTTGGTAGTGCAAAGATCGTTTACACGTAGTTAGGCAGGGAATTGGTGGCATCGTTTTTCTAATGTGACTCATCATCATTACCATTAGCGTCTAGTGGCGAAATCTCCTCTAATGGTGTGGTGACGCCAATTCTCTCAATAAGGATGCACACCAGTCATCTTTAGGTCTAGGTGCAGCGTGTCTAGCCAACGTTGCTTCGGGCGTCTTCTAGGTCGCTTTCCGGTAACCTCAAGGTTCAGGCCATTCTTACAGATCGTGTCGTCGTTAGCGCGAGAGGCGTGGCAGAGCCATCGCAGACGAGCTTCCTGCAACTTGTCGGCTATCGTGGCGACACCAAACCTCTGTCGTATGGTGTCGTTGCGAACGCGGTCCAAACGCGTAACTCCGGCCGTCCACCGTAGCATTTGGTCGAAAGCATAGCACTGTTGCGGAAAGCGGAAGGTGGGGGTTCGAATCTCGCCCGGCGCAAAACTTTTGATCGCAATAAAACATTGTGTAACAACAGATGAAAAGTCACGGTCAAAAAAGGGCGAAAAATAATGGTTGGCATTAGTCAATCCTTTTTCGGATGCGCCACGCATTCTGCTTCTGTAGGATGTCGGAGATGCAACCTGAATACGTATTATTTAGCCTACACGGTGAAGATAAAACCGAACTCGAGCGGCAGGCACAGGAATGGTGCGATCGCTTGGCATTGTTCGGACTCAAGCTAAACGTCAAAAAGACGGAATACTTGACGACGGATGTGGATGAGTTCGGATCTATCAAGATCAATGGTACTGAGCTCTCACGAGTTATATCTTTCAAGTATCTCGGATCAGCGATCACGTCCGATGGCATCCTAAAATTGGAGGTGAACACACGCGTGAGTGCAGCCTGGTCCAAATGGCGCTCGCTGACTGGGGTGCTTTGCGACAGGACAATACCTGAGCACCTCAAATCGAAGGTTTATAGGACAGTAGTCCGCCCAGTAGCGACGTACGGTGCTGAGTGCTGGCCCGTGACGAAGGAAGTCGAAAGCCGCCTCAGTGTAATGGAGACGAAGATGCTACGGTGGACGGCTGGAGTTACGCGTTTGGACCGCTTTCGTAACGACACCATACGACAGAGGTTCGGTGTCGCCCCGATAGCCGAGAAGCTGCGCGAAGCTCGTCTTCGATGGTACGGCCATGTCCTTCGCGCTAACGACGCCGCCTGTAAGCTTGACCTGAATCTTGAGGTCCCTGGAAAGCGGCCCAGAGGACGCCCGAAGCAACGTTGGCTAGATGTGTTGCATTTGGACCTAAAGGTAGGTGGTGTGCATCAGGGGTGTGCGTTTAAAAATTAACGATTTACCGATTCACCGGATTTACCGGTATTTTTCGTTAAAACTTTTTAACGAAATTTAACGACGAAAAATTCCGTTAAATAGCATTAACGACATTTAATGCTCCATTTTGGAAAATCTATTTCTTCCTTGTATAAATGCATTTTGGACGATTTTTTTGGATATCGTTGCTATATCGGGGAAATCTTCTACTTACTCGAATCAGTGTAGGCAATCGATATCGTCTCGAGAACTGGTGGCAATTTTCTTGCTGCTTTACCAATTGATCTGAGAGTGCCCCATTTTCCATGCAGTCTTTTCGTATTTTTTGGACTTCCAGGCCATTTCTCGCGATTGACTCTACATACTAGTTCTGCAGACTTACCAACCAAACAGTTTGTACAGTTTTTTGTGATATTTGTTATCATGAGTGGAATTAAAAAGGCATAGAAGACGCGAAGAAAACACTACGAAACGCAAATAATGCGAGGAAACAAGGACGCGAAACGGAACAGGGAAAGAGAACATATGTACACGAAAACAATAAAATTATATAGAAAAGAGAAGAAGCCTATGATCACTCTTCGTCAGTTATTTTACATGAGATTACTATAGAAACTGTTCCTTACATGCACTCTACTACATGAAGACTTTTTTAAAGTTCTTCGGAAAAATTAAATCTTTGAAGGAGCTTCTGGCTTTAGCAGGAAATTTCCTTTATGTTTGTGGGTTTGTTCGTCTAATTTGCGAATTTACTATAATACCGTTCTTCAATTCAAAATGTGCTCCAAGAAATAGGAAGAAATTGAGATGCCCAAAACTTTACATTCGAACCGCAAGCAAATGTGGTTCACAGTACATGAATAGGTGCTTCACGAAGAAAATCAGAGCTGTCATTTGCTGAAAAATTGTAAAAAAAAGAGTTACAGACTGTGGCTGTATGGAGGAATTAGGAGGGATAAACGCAAAATGGATTACTTTTAATATAGGACGAGAAACGCACTTTTAAATACACGTGTCCTTTATGCATTTTTTTGAAATACAGAGGAGAAAGAGCTTAACAATTGAGATCTATGCTACTTGGGTGGGAAGACGAAAATATCAGTGCAAAAAATTCGATTCGGTCAAAATTTGGTGAAAAGTCTATTGCTGCTTATTTGATTCTCTGCTGTCGTCTGTAGGCAGTAAGAACAAGAACTTTTGGGACAAAAAGAACCACTCTGTGAAGCAGGCAGATCTATGGACTTCGTAAATATACATCATTCAAAGAGGGACTCTACTAACGGATTCGCTGTGGTTGCTGCCTGACATGAATTCTTCATTAAACATTTTGTAGTTTTCCGAAGCAATTATGGCAGTAAAGAAGGATGTTAGATTGAGTCGTGCTATGGTGCTCTTTGGATCTTCCTGGAAGCTGGATGACTCCCACCAACTATGCATAGTAAAAAATTTCTTATTTTAGAAGTCTTGTTGTTACTGTTGGTTTCAGAATCTTAATGATTTTTCCCGGTTAGCAGTTTCGTTAATGATAGATGGACTGTTGCCATTTGTTGTGAAGACGAAGACGCAGTCATATAAATGTTATATAGGTGGAGACGAAAAAAATTAACAAAGAAAAAGATATTGGCTTTTTACAGGGTGTCCTGCAACAAAAACATAGGCGCATAAAACGGCTAAGAAGGCACCGAATTTGGTACAATTATTAACAACGTTTGCCCATGGTCTGTAGATTATGGTGAAGCGGTATTATTCATAAGGGACCACTCCTGGATTGATAAGAGCCTTCAGATCGTGTGCGCTGCTTTGCACTCGCGTCGCAGCACCTCTTACGGAGTTTTATTTCTTATTCGTTCCAAAGAAGATATTGAACAATAGTTTTCCAGGTTTTATAGAGCAGGACATTTTCTTTAAGATGATTAATAAACAAGGATTGAAAATCTAAAGATTCAGGAATTTCACAGCTAGTCTTTCACAGGTGCAATATTTTGCAGATGGACTGAGAACCGCTACCACGTCCTTGTCTTTTGCTGTTAGAAGAATCGCTTTACTAGAATGTGCATTTTGCCTTTAAACAGCGCGATTGCGTCTCTAATATATGATGTTATGTTTTTGTTCCCATCAAACGAACATTTTTTTATTGATTTTCACTCTTTTTACACAAAAACCTAGGATGTGAGGGGAGACATTTTGGAAGATCGTGTACGACAAAAACCTGCAATGCGTGACCATTGCGTTTATCATCAGGTTCTCGCAAAGGTAGTATTAAACGCACTACTATTTTGACCTTTCTGGGATAGCTCAGCTTTGAGAAATTTTTCATCAAATGAGGCAGAGGCTGAATACCCATTTCGAACGACGCGCTCCAACTGCGCTTACAAATTTTTCTCTCTTCTTTCTTCGCCTCATAGCTGAGTCTTCGCCTCACATGTGGGCTTGTAGAGCTTTCCTTGTAGTTTTCTACAGACTACATATTACTTAGTAATAGATTACGCACACGGCTGGATATTGCATCTGTTCCAGCTGGTTGCTGCATCCTGTATGATCAGAGAATTAATAGCGTTCTTCTGCTGTAGTTCAGATCCGCTCATCTAATGTTCACTTTTGAGAAGCCTCTGAACTGCCCTACACAGTACCGTCATACCGTATGTTCAACAAGCAATCTTCCGAAATTTAGTCACATCGGAATGGGAGCGCTCCACCATGGACCGGACCAATGTTTGGTAGTTTTACGTGAGAGCGCATTACTTTGTAACAAGAGCAGCTACAACCATGATACTTTCCAGAAGCATAGCCTAAGTATATGCTACATAACAGTTGGTATGCGGTTCTTTGCAACTGGAAAAAGACAACCAATAAGGTCGCCTAATTTTGTTGCAGGACTTATGGGCCACCCTGTACATACAGCCAAACTGACTGAAACTAAGGGAAAATTTATTTAACGAATTCACCGAATTTTACCGATTTTAACGCAAAAATTTTTCGTTAAAAAATGGTCGTTAAAATTTTACCGGAAAATATTTAACGCATACCCCTGGTGTGCATCCTGAGTAAGCATTTGATTGGAAGGATACCATTTGTCATCATACCAGAAGAGCGGATCCGCCACCGAGCGGGACAGACGCTAATGAAAATGATATGATGATTTAGCCTTCACGGTCACTTGCGGTGGCCCGACGATGGAAAAGTCGGTGTTTTGTCCCTTCTGGACAAGTCTGGAACGACTTCAAGGTTCCGTAGGAATGAAAGGCTTGGTTGGCCTAGGCGGGAAAATCCAAAACACAAATCTGGAATCGGGTACGTGCAAAAGCCGGCACCTCCTATGAGTGTGCTCCACGCGCATAAGAATCCTCTACAAACGTTGACTCCTTTGCAGCATTTAAAGCTCATCATTGCCTTAGGTATGTCCTACTAAAGGAGTCGTGATAGTCGTTATTATGAGATTTCAGCTCCTACAAGCAGGCGAGAAAGTGCGTGGCCGAAGAGCGTGAGCGATGCGGAGAGAACGGCGATCTGTTCGAGGTGATGAGCAGTGGACTGCACTACATGTGCGTTGAGCAGGGCAAAGGTACGGCTGCTGGCCGCTCAAACAAAACGAACTGTCCCCTTGCTAGTGGCTCAGTAATGCCTCCATTTTTCAGCGTTCAACGCCAACATCGCATGCATCGAACGCGAGGCATTTGCTACTAAGACCGGTTGGTTTTCAGTTGGTAAAGGGGAACCCACTGGGTCACTTTAGTGTGTCTGATACTTGTTCTTGGTATTTCGCTTCTGTGTGGAACTTAAAGCTCCAATACTCAAATAAACTAGAACAACCCTAAATGACTAGAGGGTCATACAGTAATCTGCGGTAAGGGAGTTTTGTTCACGTTCACGATGTGTTTAATCCCTGGGAGGCAGAAACGATGGCATGTGACAGTCGTTTGTAGCGTATACACCGCTATACGGTGGTGGAGCGAGTAGGGAGTATATCTATTTATTTATTTACCAGACGTTCAGCGGCCTGTCGGCGCCAAACGTCTGGTTGGGGGCTTCGCCCCCAAACCCCGAAAATAGAACAACTCCAATCTTCCTCCTTTCTTCTTGCCTTCTTACTTTTATTATGGTAAAAAATGGTTTCACTATATAGAGCGTAGTGCAGCGGGATATGGTATGAACGACGCATAGATTGAGGCACCTCATTCAGTACGTAGTGAAACTAAAATTCAAAATTAATTCCGCGTGCAGAGCCGTGAGAGTTGATTGCGTATTGTGGTATGGATCTATTCTCTGAAGTAGCGTTCTGTACGTGGCGAGGAACGGATCATAAGAGCCCCAATCTGAAGTCCTTAATCGGCAGAAGCATAATTAAAATTAATCAGCCGTCAGTGCGGCCTGTCTTACTAAAGCAAAATGCTAGTAGGGGCTACAAATACAGAACATTCATGATAACACTTCACTGTAAACAATGTTGCACATCAAACGTTCAGGCGCTTTTACAACAATCCCGTTGCGGCTTCGTGCCCGAGAAAGGGCAACATATAGTTGGCCATGGGCGAAGATTGGATCGGAAAGCGCAATGCCAACTTTAGAAAAGGATTGTCCCTGTGACTTGTTTTTTGTCATAGCAAATGAAAGCCTGATAGGGAATTGTCTCCGTCGAAGTCGGAATGGTAGGTTCTGAGAGAAGTAGCAACCGATTCTCGGAAGTACTACCTGAGAACCTTTGCGGCTACCGACTGCATGTTCGCAAACCAAAACTCTTCGACCTATACTTCTGACAATAAGGCGTGTTCCATTGCATAGACCATTCGCTACGTCAAGATTTCTGAGTAGCATCACCATGCAACCAACTTTTAGGTTCAATACATGTGGGGGCATCCCAGTTGGTGTCATTTTGTTAAGAAATTCCGTTGGGAAGTTTAACGCATCGCTGGGAACCTCTACGATGGCCTCATCTTCACTCAAGAAAACGCCCTTGTCGCCTGATAGGCGATCAAGAACATAGTCGTTAATGCGTAGAGCATCAACGTTTCTCGGAGTGAGTATAGCCAATTCCGAAAAATCGCTATTCCCTCCATTAAGTGCTTCCCCAAAAATTGCTTCTGCAATATCGCCTTCACAAATTAAATCATTGGGAACTTTGATGTCCCCGTTCTCGTCTGAAGGCACTTCTCCGTTACCAATTTTGAGAAGCCATTCTCTATGGCAGTAGTCATTGTCATTCAGTCGCATGTTGGTTGTCAATTTATGTAGCTTGAAAAGTGGCCATAGAACAGACATTTTGAGGCACACTTCCACGAAGTCTCGGCGGCCTCCTTTCTCTACTACAGGTAACACCTGGCGAAAATCTCCGCCAAGTAACATAATTTTGCCTCCAAAAGGCTCGTTCTTCTGCATAATATCCTGCAGAAGGGAATTCACGGCTTCGAGTGCTTGCTTAGGTGCCATAGGCGCCTCATCCCAAATGATAGCACCGACTTCACGCAACATATTGGCTTCCTTTGACTGCCGCTTCATGCCCGATGAGCGACTTCTGTCATCAACTAATAGGCGAAATGCTGATGTGACGGTACGACCGTTTGGGAGCAAATTTGCAGCTATTCCGGTCCACGCCACATTTAGGATGCGTTTTCTCCTTGCTGTGGCCAAATGATAGATTGTCGTGTACACAAATGTCTTACCGCTCCCACCCGGTCCGTCAACGAAAAAGCACTGCCCTTGTTGGCGTTCAATAGCAAGAAGCACGTCGTCAACTACTGACTTTTGCTCGCTATTGAGAAGAGCGTAGTTACCTTCTCCAATACGATTGTGTTGATCAACGTCGACTTGGAGATCGTCTACGAACAACTGCTGGATATCAATATTCAGGTATTCTCGGTAATCTTTACCAAGAGTGGAAATGCGATCAGCGATATCGTAGAAGGCTTTGGATTCAGCAACATCAGTTGGGTTGCCATTGAGTACAAAGTCTTCCATAAAGTCTTCCTTGTGTGCATTCCAAAGTGTCACGGAAAGAGGGTCTTGCAGGTTACCATATAAAATTAGTGAAACGAAATAGCTGCGAAGTTGTGCAGGCAAATGGAAGCTTGCGGCTTCACGAAGTGATTGCACAAAAAATGTGTCGTCTGTCAAGTATCCTGCAGCCCTTGCCGCAGACACAAACGTTGTGTGAAGAACTCCTTCGACTGTTCGCACATCTTCAAACGATGTAAATCCTTTTCCATACAAAAGAAGAAGCCGGAGTGCGAATCGTTCTTGCTCCTGTGGCCCTACAAAATACATTCTCCCAATCGTTCGTGCGTACTTCTTCCTTTGTCTCCATCTCTTGTTAAACTCGAAAGCCTGAGGCATTTCATAGTAGTGAAGACTGCGGGAATCTACCATTCCTTCAGGTAAACGCCCGTACTGCTGAGCAAGATCATTGCAGGTTTTGTTTATGGCGAAGTAGCCAGTCAAAGTGCTTAGCCGATTTTGAGCAGCATTAAGTGCTTGTTGTTCTGCGCCAGCTTCGAATGTTACTGCTTCAAAACCCGGCAAGTGAACTTGTAACCGTTGAACTGCATCACTTCGGCACTGCATCTTAAAACCGAATATGCGATGGACAGCTTCAGGAGCGCACACATATCTCGCGTCGATGTATGCTTCAATTTCGTCGTGATCACTTTGAGCTGCGTCATTGTTATGCTGGTAGATGTGGACTCTAGCACGGTCAGGTCCTTTCTACACGTACTTGAACAGATATTCAACTGCATGAATTAAAGCACATATTTCTACGTTAATATGTGCTTCAAACATCCGAATTAAGTAGGGGCAATAGGGAACTACTGACCGGTTATCCATTCGAGCTCCACGACACATTACATAACGTCCGTCATCACGCCTTCTGTACTTAGGGTAGCCATCCACATGAAGAGACGTCTCACTGCGGAAGTTTTTGGGAAACCTCTTTGTGCACACACCGTCTCGCATGCAAGGTGAGGTAGGGTTTAGATTCCCACAGGGACGGTGTATCATGTTCTTAGATACTATTTCAAACAGTTCGGGATCTGAATCGGGATCGGGAAGTTCCGCACTGATTAGCTGATCAATTTGATCCGCATTGTTCAGTTTCCACTCCTGGTGTAACGTAATGAGCATATGCGCGTGAGGAAGCCCGCGTTTTTGAAACTCAACAACATAAATGTACGCAGCCACTTCGCCTAGCACCTTCCTTTTAAAAAGTTCATTGCATAAAGCCTTTAGTTTGAGATTAAAAACGCGGGTAACCAAGTCTGGCCTGTCAGATGCGGACTGCCCACCTGCCAAGTTGTTTTGAATCTCGCGCCAGTTCGGATTGCAAGTGAATGTAAGGAATATATCAGGCTTCCCGTACTTTGATACAATTGACATTGCGTCTTGATATTGCCCAATCATATGGCGTGGACCACCTGTAAAACTTGCTGCTAGAATTATCCTTCTTCCTGGTGGGCCGTCATGAGTATCGTCTCCGATCATATAGTCGTGTAGGCCCCGCACTGTATCCAACCTGAGCTCCTTCTGATTCTTACGGAGGAAATTGGGACGATTCATCTCAATTTTCAACCCACTGTCTACAACGTATTGCTGAAATAGCTTTCCAGCATGAAGCAGAGGGTTGAATCTACCGGTTCTGGCGAACAATAGGTATGAGTAAAACTCTTTCTGCGTTACTCTTGTTCGCCTGTTATTTCCAGTAACGGTCTTTTCCATGCCTGGATGCCAACCGTCTTCTCCTCGCGGAAACAACAGCGGATAGGATAGAGGGTCGCACAGCCTATCTAAGGAGCTGATGGTACGCAACCCTTGGCCACGTTCATAAACGAACACATATCTTTCTCCGGGTATCTCCTCATCGTTACCGACGTAAACTACAGCTACCTCGTTAGCTGTTGCAATGTTATACCGTCGATGATCGTCGGTATTAAGTTGGCAAAAAACCATGCTTACTGGCCTCTGTGTACGTTGTGCTTCAACTGCCCTCTGCTCTTCTTCTCGTGCCACTTCATCCATTAGCTGGTACGCTTGCACGTAGGGATTAACCGTTTGCAGCAGTTGGTGCAATACGGCAAATGTGGTGCGATCACACTCCCTGTTTACATCTCTTCCTGCCAACTCAGCAGCCGCCTCCTCAGTGTCCATAATCAACACTTGAGCGCATTGAGGAGGGTTTCCAGCCAATGGACGAAGCGCTCCAATACGATGGTATATTTGGCTATGCACTCTAAAGCAGTAAGGTCCTCCGCCACGTGGACTGTCTAACTGGGCTGTTGTTGATGCCATGGCTAGGCTGTTGTTGTAGTTCCGGATGTGCCTAAGGAATTGGATGCTTTCGGAGCCTGCTCCGGTGTATAACTGTTGCAGAAGAACTGGAAAGTTTTCAAATACATCCACCGAAACTTTCCCAAGATTGCAACACATATTGTATACGGTGCTGTTAGGCGTGGTTTTTTCGCCAGAGAAATGCAATGCCCCACAACCGCTGCAAACCTGGTCCGTGTTTCCCAGCGTATTGGATAAAGGCCTTTCGCGCAGGGGACGTGCAAGGCCAGTAGCGTTTTGTGGGACAGTGCGACGATGTGGCCCAGCATTACTTCCACGTGAAGCAGTTCCTGCCCCATCTAGGCGTGGTCGTAGCCGTCGCTGCCATTCAGAATCAACAGCAGAGGGCGTCGCTGATTCCTCTCGACTAATATTTGAACGCGAACGTCGCTGCCTTTCAGCATTGGCAGCACGACGTGTTTCAATCTCTGCTTCGTTCATTTGTTCACGCGAACGTCGCTGCCTTTCAGCATGGGCAGCACGTAGTGCCTCAATCTCAGTGTCGTTCATTTGTTCTCTATAACGCCGCTGCCGCTCAGCATTAGCAGCACGTAGTGCCCCAATCTCTGCGTCGTTCATCTGTTTTCGATACCGTCTCTTTCTATCAGCATCAGCAACACGGCGTGCTTCAATCTCTTCGCCGCTCATCTGTTCTCGTGACCGCCTCTTTCGTTCCGCATTGGCAGCACGGCGTTCAGCACTGCTTGCACGAAGGGGTGCAAAGCCATGTTCGTAATGTTCGTATTGGTTTGCTCCGGCACAACTTTCTTGCTCAGGAGGAGTTGAGCACAGCCGAAGCTCTTGTTCATCCATCCCTAGCAAACGATTTGATGTTGCTATCGATTCGTAAACTTTAAGAGACTGCAGAGCCGCCAAACACTGCAATTCAAATTCGTTCGGACGTTTGATGTACAACGAACGCTCAAGGCTAACACCTGACTTCAAATGGCGTCGATGTACAGATATCGACCGCTTATATGCTGCTGGCCGAGATTGTGCTCCGCCACTTTGAGGCGGGGATGCTATGGATTCGTGATCTTCAAGAAGCTGCAGAGCCGCCAAACACTGCAGGCACAACAATTCACAATCGTTCGGACGTTTGATGTACAACGAACGCTCAAGGCTAACACCTGAATTCAAATGGCGTCGATGTACGGATATCGACCGCTTATATGCTGCTGGCCGAGATTGTGCTCCGCCCCCCTTGAGGCGGAGCTTCGTTAAGCGTCGGGGACCGTGCATGGCGAGCCGTACACGTGCCGAACACGTCGGCGACCGCGCATGGCGAGCCCTAGACGTGCCGAACACGTCGGCGACCGTGCATGGCGAGCCGTAGACGTGCCGATCACGTCGGCATCCGTGCATGGCGAGGCGTCGACGTGCCGAACACGTCGACGGCCCGCCATGCACGGTTGCCGACGTGTTCGGCACGTCGACGGCCCGCCATGCACGGTTGCCGACGTGTTCGGCACGTCGACGGCTCGCCATGCACGGTTGCCGACGTGTTCGGCACGTCGACGGCTCGCCATGCACGGTTGCCGACGTGTTCGGCACGTCGACGGCCCGCCATGCACGGTTGCCGACGTGTTCGGCACGTCGACGGCTCGCCATGCACGGTTGCCGACGTGTTCGGCACGTCTACGGCTAGCCATGCATGGTTGCCGACGTGTTCGGCACGTCGACGGCTCGCCATGCACGGTTGCCGACGTGTTCGGCACGTCGACGGCTCGCCATGCACGATTGCCGACGTGTTCGGCACGTCTACGGCTCGCCATGCATAGTTGCCTACGTGTTCGGCACGTCTACGGCTCGCCATGCATGGTTGCCGACGTGTTCGGCACGTCGACGGCTCGCCATGCACGGTTGCCGACGTGTTCGGCACGTCTAGGGCTCGCCATGTATAGTTGCCGACTCAGGGCCTCCATTCCAGTTGTGACGGAAACACACACACACACGCACGCACACACGCACACACACACACACACGCTTGCTCCTTTACGCTTGCTCCTTCATGGTTGTACCGTGGTAACCCTAAACTTCTTTGTACGGCATTCTCATTATTATACCCGTTCTACGACCTCTTAAGTTTGCAATAATCAAAAAAAATCCGCAGGGTTTGCTTACCATTTGTAGGGTTTCTTGAGATCTATTAGGTTGTAACAAAATAAATGGCACTGAATCACTGTAAATTTAAACAGTTAATATCTCGGCTTGTAGGCAAGTTTATTAATCGAAATAAAACCTTCTGATTCTACACATCTTTGCCAACGTGACACTAGCTTTTTTATCCCAGTAGCATAAAAATCAGAAGTTCTGGAATTGACGAAATCTTCGAACGCACATTCGGCATCCTGTTGGTATTTGAATATTTTCCCTATCAAAAAGTCGCCAAGATGCTTGAAGAAACGGTAGTCTGTTGGGAAGAGGACGGGAGAAAACGGAGGATGTGGTAGAGTTTCAATGCTCAGCTCATTCAATTTCTGCAACGTCATTCGTGCTACATGGGGGCGAGCATTGTCGTGCAGAAGGAGAACTCGCCTTCGGTTTACCAAGGCCGGCCGGATATCCTTCAACTTTTTCATCATTTCTTCAATTTCAATGCAGTACTTCTCTGCCGTGATGGATTCACCGGGAGGGAGGAAGCTGTGGTGAATAATTCCCAGCGAACATCACCATACTGTCACCATTACTTTCTTTTGGTGCAATTCCGGCTTCGCAAAAACCTTGGGGCTCTCATCGCTGTCCACCCACTGTGCCGATCGTCGCCTGTTGTCGTACATTATCCATTTCTCGTCACAGGTTACGATGCGATCAAGGAATGGGTCCATTTCGTTCCGTAGAAGCAGTGCGGACGAGATCTCATATCGTCGGTTTCTTTGCTCCTCAGACAGCTCGTGAGGCACCCATCTTTCCAGTTTTTTGGTCTTTCCAATTTCCTTCGGATGCCGGGCAGCTGTGTTGTGACTGACGCCAAGAACCTTCGCTATCTCCCTGGTACCTTTGTGTGGATCCTCCTCTACCGCATCTCTCAGCTTGTCCTCATCAACATCACTCCCACGACCTTCATGTTCTTCCAAACTCTCATCTCCATTCCGGAACTTCTGATACCAACGATACGCCGTCCGAATTGTGGAACATCCTTGACCGAATGCGGCGTTGATCTTCTCGTCCGCCTCCTTAGCTGTAGTACCCAGCTTGAATTCATACAATTAAATGCCTTGGACCTGTGGTAGAGTTTCAATGCTCAGCTCATTCAATTTCTGCAATGTCATTCGTGCTACATGGGGGCGAGCATTGTCGTGCAAAAGGAGAACTCGCCTTCGGTTTACCAAGGCCGGCCGGATATCTTTCAACTTTTTCATCATTTCTTCAATTTCAATGCAGTACAGTATCGCCCCTAAACATTCAACCAAACGACGTTTGCGACACAAAAACGCGTTTTTTGCGTCGCATCATGATAACTTTGTCCAAAGTAAAGACTTTCTCACCAAAATTTACAGAGGCGCCTAGCATCATCCTACCTATCACTGGGCGTGCGATCGTCATTCAAAAATATCCGAAGCCTGAAAATCAGTGCCGCAATTAAGGGGGTCTTAATCACTGTGACCTGATCCCAAAACCGTTGCCGAGTCTCGCTTAATTATGTTCCCAGACACAGATGGTGCTGTCCAGTTGAATTTTAAAATTCTTAAACCTAATTAAATTTTATTTTTTTTTTGCCATTGACGGTCTTCCCCTGGTTGCGACAATTCTTTTGGTACCAAATTTGGCAGGAAGATGCTCGCTTTGAACTTCAACCGATTTCGTTTTTTCAACGAAAGAATTCTCAATCTAAAACATGTGATTGTAGCTTGCCATCTACTCATGCTTAAAGAAGGAAAACGACATAGAAAATTTACGTGGCGAGTTTATTTTGGGAAGTTGGGTGCTTCTTGCAGCTCATGAAACTGCAAGTGAACATTTGGTAAACAGCACTCTTCGGCTGCGAATATCTATCTCCTAAGTGAACGAGTTAGTCTAATTTACGTTGACTAACCAGACACAATGTAGAGATTCTAGTTATCAAATATCGAGAAGCCTGGTGATCAGGCGGCACAATTTCAACCGGTTAAAGTGACGACTTCCTTCAAAAGTGTGACTGCGTTATAACAACGTTTCATGCTGAGTCTTCGCACAATGAAAGCTGGAAAGCTCAGTATTATAATTGTGCAATTTTTCGCTCAACATTTTCAACCAGTTCGGACGCTAACATTTTGACGCAGCAGATCGAGCACTGATGTAGAGGCCCCCTTCTGTCATAATTGCGCTGACCTGACATGCCCTACTGAGACAATGCACTCGGCTGCATGACCAATGAGTCTCTCATTTCTCTCCCGTTTCAACTTTTCCACCATTATCGACCCATGCTGCCAAATCTTGATGAGTTTTTGGGTTTTCTGGATTAGGTAGATCACACAGATTCCCTAATTCTTAAAATTGTGACCCCAGTCGTAAGGATTCCCAAAATATATACACAATTTTCGCGTCGAATTGCACTTTTCAAACAAACTGGACACTTTTCACGTTAAATTGAACACTCTTCTAAGCTAGCCTAAGAATTTTGAAATCAAATTAAACGTCTTCAAAATTGAAGAGAGCTTCTTAAGGGCTAAACCAAAGAGTTTTCAAGATGGTAGGAACAATTTTTTGTCCGAGGAAAGTTTTGTATAACTTTATTGAAATCTTTTAGTCCAGCTGCTTCAATAAGTGTAATAATTTCATAATTTTTTTTGAGAAAAAATAATCTAAATTCTGTTTTGAAGTGCAGTGCAGCAAAGCAGCAATCATTTAGTGCGTCAAAAAGCAGATTGAACCACATGTTTGGAAAGCTCGTCGCAAATTTTATTTGATTGATAGTGTCAACGATGCTTACATGAAGCATCGAAGTGAGAATGTGTGTTTTCACAATTGTCTTTGTTACATTTTTTACACGGGTAAAACTCTACAAACGGCAATTTTGCTATCAATTGAATAAAAATCGAGTCGTCTTGGATGAGTGCATGGCGCAATTCTTTTTCTGGTCCTAAAAATAGCCCTACTGTTTAAAACTGGCTATGAACCATTATTTTTCCACAGAAAATGAGAGTTCTATAAAATTTCAGACAAAAAAACCACAACCTTTTAGGAATGTGAATTAAAACTTGAAAGAAATTATACTAAAATTTTTCATGAACAAAAAATTATTCTGATCCTTTTGGAGGGATCTTAGTTTATTCTAGAAAAAGCTCATTTTAATTAATAAAAGTTGAATTTGAATTCAAAGTCTTGAGCTAGCTTAGAAGAGTGTTCAGTTTGATCTGAAAAGTTTCCAATTCCAACTCCTAATGAAGCTGTTTTACTACAAATATTCTTTAATATAGAAATAAAATTGAGTTGATTGGGCTCAGCAACAGCTGCTGAAATTTCTTTTATGTGAAGCTTACATACTATCCAACATATTCAAGCTATGATCTATGTAATCCGGAAAACCCAAAAACTCATCAAGATTTGGCAGCATGGATCGATAATGGTGGAAAAGTCGAAACGGGAGAGAAATGAGAGACTCGTTGGTCATGCAGCCGAGTGCATTGTCTCTGTAGGGCATGTCAGGTCAACGGAATTATGACAGAAGGGGGCCTCTATATCAGTGCTCGATCTGCTGCGTCAAAATGTTGGCGTCCGAACTGGTTGAAAATTTTGAGCGAAAAAATGCACAATTATAATACTGGGCTTTTCAGCTTTCATTGTACGAAGACTCAGCATGAAACGTTGTTATAACGCAGTCACACTTTTGAAGGAAGTCGTCACTTTAACCGGTTGAAATTATGCCGCCTGATCACCAGGCTTCTCGATATTTGATAACTAGAATCTCTGCATTGTGTCTGGTTAGTCAACGTATTTTTAGACTAACTCGCTCGTCACGTAAATTTTCTATGTCGTTTTCGTTCTTTAAGCATGAGTAGATGGCAAGCTACAATCACAGGTTTTAGATTGAGAATTCTGAAAAAACGAAATCGGTTAAAGTTCAAAGTGAGCATCTTCCTGCCAAATTTGGTACCAAAAGAATTGTCGCAACCAGGGGAAGACCGTCAATGGCAGAAAAATAAAATTTAATTAGGTTTAAGAATTTTAAAATTCAACTGGGCAGCACCACTTGTGCCTGGGGACATAATTAAGCGAGACTCGGCGACGGTTTTGGGGTCAGGTCACAGTGATTAAGACCCCCTTAATTGCGGAACTGATTTTCAGGCTTCCGCATATTTTTGAATGACGATCGCATGCCCAGTGGTAGGTAGGATGATGCTAGGCGCCTCTGTAAATTATGGTGAGAAAGTCTTTACTTTGGACAAAGCTTTCATGATGCGACGCAAAAAACGCGTTTTTGTGTCGCAAACGTCGTTTGGTTGAATGTTTAGCGGCGGTACTGTACTTCTCTGCCGTGATGGATTCACCGGAAGGGAAGAAACTGTGGAGAATAATTCCCAGCGAACATCATCATACTGTCACCATTACTTTCTTTTGGTGCAATTCCGGCTTCGCGAAAACCTTGCGGCTCTCATCGCTGTCCACCCACTGTGCCGATCGTCGCCTGTTGTCGTACATTATCCATTTCTCGTCACAGGTTACGATGCGATCAAGGAATGGATCCGTTTCGTTCCGTAGAAGCAGTGCGGACGAGATCTCATATCGTCGGTTTCTTTGCTCCTCAGACAGCTCGTGAGGCACCCATCTTTCCAGTTTTTTGGTCTTTCCAATTTCCTTCAGATGCCGGGCAGCTGTGTTGTGACTGATGCCAGGAACCTTCGCTATCTCCCTGGTACCTTTGTGTGGATCCTCCTCTACCACATCTCTCAGCTTGTCCTCATCAACATCACTATGCCTCCCACGACCTTCATGTTCTTCCAAGCTCTCATCTCCATTCCGGAACTTCTGATACCAACGATACGCCGTCCGAATTGTGGAACATCCTTGACCGAATACGGCGTTGATCTTCTCGTCCGCCTCCATAGCTGTAGTGCCCAGCTTGAATTCATACAAGTAAATGCCTCGGATTACCCTTTTGTCCCTCTGCAAAAAAGTCAATAAAGCTCTAAAGTTTTCCCACTTTTACATAGAAAATTTGGTACTCTTCGGTAGAGCAAAGTTTGCGCTTCTAAATGATACGCGCCAAAAAATGGCGCGAGCCAGTGCCATTTAATTTGTTACAACCTAATAATTGGTTGCACTTCAGGCTTTGTCTTCACTATCACAAAACTTATAAGGAAGAGCAAGAGCCTTTATTTAGGTATCTCACAAGGATCAAAAGCTATAAACAGAAGTCATCCCTTAGACATCGATGAAACTTTTCCTAATATGCTTTCTCAGCGGATTTGTTATCTGTGCCTTACCATGGTTCCAAGCAAACACTGATTCCTAGCAATTTCCAACTTCTCTCGTCTTGAAACCTCGACATAGAGATTTATGTTTCTCAGTATGCTGTGGCACTCAAGGTTTTTAGGTGAATCTTTATTAGTGCAGCCTGACGTTTCGACTTCCCGTTGTCTTCAGAGGCCTAAAAGTGGAGCACGGGTTTAAGCTTGCGCTCTACTCCACCAAACGCCTTAGCTACCCTAGCATTTTCGACACCCCCTAGAACCACTACAGAGAGCCCCAAATGAAGGAGACGAACTCACGCATCGGATCCACCGCAGGGGCTTGTGTCCACCCACGCTATCTGACCAGTAGCGGCGAACAAGGCACACTGCACAAATGTCGCCAAGCTGTCCACTTACAGTCCACAGAGAGGCAGAAAGTCACAGGTAGCAGATAGGCACTCATTTCGGTCGCTCATTACTGGATTTCTTGAAAAAAAATATAGAATGCTTCTAACGCTTTCCTTGCGAAAATATCTGCTTCAACAGCCAAAGTACTACATTTCACCTTATAGTCGTTTCCTTTATGAGCACCAGTCCTATCCTTTCCAAGTGGGCTGGTTGCCTTTTGTTGGCTAGATGTTCCTTCATGCGTCTTGCCAGAGCCCTTCCCATTTCCCCGATGTATTTAGCGTTACAGGTCAAGCATTAAACCTCATAAATTGCTCCGATTTTTGAGTCATCTCCGAAAGTACCACTTGAACAAATAACGCAGTTCTCCGAAGACCGGATTCATCAACGACTTACAGCAGTTTCACAGAGAGAATTACAGCTGAAATCCCTCATAGAGAGGCTTATCAAGCGCTATGGTGAGTGATAAGCCGTGTTATCGGAGCTTTCTGCTGTGAGTTCTTTATTAAAGCTATGTAAGTCGTTGATGAATCTGTCCCCAATATGCATTGCTTATTATAAAGTCGGTTTCGAACCAACTACCGTTTTATGTTGTAGGAATGTTCAGTAAGACAACATCGTAGGTACTGAGATGGATAGATTTATCATAAGCAATGCATATTGGAGGACTGCGTTATTTCTCCAAGTGGTACTTTGGAAGATGACTCAAAAATCGGAGCAATTTATGAGGTTTAATGCTTGACCTGTAACCCTAAATACATCGGGGAAATGGGAAGGGCTCTGGCAAGACGCATGAAGGAACATCTAAGGCAACCAGCCCACTTGGAAAGGATAGGACTGGTGCTCATAAAGGAAATAACTATAAGGTGAAGTGTAGTACTTTGGCTGTTGAAGCAGATATTTTCGCAAGGAAAGCGTTTGAAGCATTCTCTATTTTTTTCAAGAAATCCAGTAATGAGCGACCGAAATGAGTGCCTCTCTGCTACCAGTGACTTTCTGCCTCACTGTGAACTGTAAGTGGAAAGGTTGGCGACATTTGTGCAGTGTGCCTTATTCACCCTACTGGTCAAATAGCGTGGGTGGACACAAGCCCCTGCAGTGGATCCGATGCGTGAGTCTCACCGGAAACCGGAATACAAAATACATAAATGGAAACGACTCAAAACTCACTGCTTCATTTAAGTTTCCGATGCGACGCTACCCCGGGACGACGACGACCGTCCGCGGACATCCCGCGGGAGTATAACAGGGGCCTAACGGTATTAATAGCAAAGTTGCCGTTAACCAATTTAGAAGCGGGCAAGGCAGCATGCCACTGTTTTCAGCAACATATAACAATAAAACGATCCTTACAATTAGGGAGAAAGAAGAGCATGCTTTGGATAAAGAATTTGATTCTTGCTTCAAACACTCATGAAACCTAACTACTACTACTACTACTACTACTACTACTACTACTACTACTACTACTACTACTACTACTACTACTACTACTACTACTACTACTACTACTACTACTACTACTACTACTACTACTACTACTACTACTACTACTACTACTACTACTACTACTACTACTACTACTACTACTACTACTACTACTACTACTACTACTACTACTACTACTACTACTACTACTACTACTACTACTACTACTACTACTACTACTACTACTACTACTACTACTACTACTACTACTACTACTACTACTACTACTACTACTACTACTACTACTACTACTACTACTACTACTACTACTATTATTATTATTATTATTATTATCATTATTCGGTAGTGCATAGTTTCAAAAAAATCCAATCTGGTTATCACACTGTTTCGACATCATGATGCACCATCGATTTGAAAGCAACACAGTTAGAAGAAAATGGGTTAATATTGATCCTTCTTATATCTTTATAATAACTTATTATATCTTATCTTTATCTTTAAAATTTTAAATAACTTATTCTTTATTTTTATGATATCTTTCTTCAACCCTTCGTTTATGTTCACGAGGTGAATGAAGGCGGAGCAAACAATGAATGAGTGATGAGTCTTCATTTCCGTTCCGTCTTCCGACCCAAACGGGTGCGTAACACGGAACGGAACGGAAGGACAGACAACGGCCGGAAACCGGAAGTCGGAACACGGAAACGGAAATTCCGTACATCCCTGATACTGATGGTGAGAAACTGATTCCTAGATTTTCTCCAAAACACAGGCCCTTCACCCTGAATATTACTGGGGATTATTGCTCGACCCACGCAGAAGACAGTAGTAACCTGATAATTCCCAGTTAATTTTGGTTTTCGACTAAATTTTTCTTAAAACTGGAACTGCAGTTTCGTACCGTAAATAAATACTATCCCACACCAGGTGTATAGGAGAATCTGTACAACTAGCATAATCTATGGTTTCATGAAAAAGAGGTGTTGGAGATAGTGAACGCAGCCTTATTCCTCAACTCTGAGACATCTCGCCTGAAACAACTTTCTTTATAAATGGTTTTCACTGTTTCAGCTTGCGATGAGGATTGCTTCAATCGAACCCACTTTCTAAACGTATTGACGCGAACGACTAGAGGTGATGTTTTTAGTAGTGTTTACAATCTCTTTTGAATTACTCGCACCAGATTGTCCTAGGCTTAGAAATTGGAATATTAGGAAAAGAACAGTGAATGACACTTGTGGGTTTGGCAGTTGTGACGGGATATAATAGGGTTGTTAAGTTCGCATGGCTTTGCATTCATAATGCGTAACTAGCAAGAGTACGTGATGTGAAGTTTTAGAGCTTGTCGTCTACAAGTAACTCTCATCTCATAGGTGAATTGCTAAGTAGCATGCGTTCACGAGAGTTCGACTTTGCATTCGACGGAAGTCCCACGGACTTGGAGCATCTTGAAGTCGATCCCAAAACTGGAAATGGGTCAGGTATGCTTTTTCACTTCTTAACAAGCCGCACTAACGCCATGGTCAGAATGCATGAAACAACTGAAACAAATGCATTTTTTCGTGTATGTGGTCCATATTCGTGAGACTGAGCATCCAGATTTCTGCGACAAATGGCCAGGTGTGAAGCGACTTTAGGCCTATTCGTGCCAGGACCCTACATCTGACCACTTGTCGCAGTCCGAAACATCCACTGCGCCGACACATAAGGCCTTTGTCATACCATCGCTCACCCCGAGCGACGCCTAATGATATGCACCCATATCGATTCCATCGCGCCGCCCGATCGATATGAGAGCATATCATTAAGCGTCGCTCGGGGTGAGCGATGGTATGACAAAGGCCTAACGGCTGCGGTGCTCTGCAACGCAGACGTGCCGTAGGAGGGTCCACTGGGGATTAACACATTCGCGACGACACTCATATGAGTGGACAGCAGAGGGGCGCGATGGGCGGTGTCAACTCATTTGAGTGGACGGAGTTTTTGGGAATAACTTTTATTGATGTTCTTGTTCAGTTTTCCTCTCAAATTCGCAAATTATACTAACAAATCAATGTCGGGTTTGCGTAGGCAAAAAAATGATTCGCTTTCTCGTAATTAACAAGACAAAAACTTTTCCTGTTACTGGAAGCGCACATACTTCTAGACAAGAATTAACGCCCAAACTTCAGATGAAACATGAATTGAACACTTAAATGCAACAACCTAGGCTCTGACTGATTATGACAATAAACAAACATTCAACAGGAGTACTTTCTATCGTTGGATAGCACCTCAAACAGAAATGTTTTTCACAACTGGAGCAGTGCGTATGGGCTCTCCTTTCTTCTTGGCAATATCTTTTCCCAGGCTACTGTTCGGCTTTTTTATAGCAACCTGTGCAGTTCTTCTGGGCTTTTCTTTAGTTGGCAGTAACGCTTTCTAAAGGCCCCCACAGAGTTCTGCGGCAGCGCCGCGGCCCTATGCTTAACCATAGGGCAGAGACGCAGAGCTCGCCGCCGGCGGCCGCCGGCGGCGTCCCTGCCCTATCCTTAACCATTGCGGCGAGCGGCGTTGTCGCAGAACTCGGTGGGGGCCTTAAGACGTTTTTCGTGGGTGTCCACACAATTGAGTGGACACACGCGCGCGCCAAAAAAAGCAGCCGGCCGTCGCGCGCAATGGACGCGAAAAGGGTGAGGGACTGAAATTACGAATGTCATCGCTAATTACGGCGACCTATGTCGCAACGCGGCAAGTCCGCGGCTACGCCTGCCGACTCGCGGCCCTGACCCGCCGCCAGCGAGACATACTCCACCGCTGCCGCGATGACAATCAGGAGCCGGATTCATCAAAGTTGCTGCAGCAACTTTAACGGAGAATTGTAAGCGATAGCTCAGATAACGCGGCTTATCGTTCACCATATCGCTTGATAGGTCGCGTTGTCTGAGCTTTCGTATACAATTCTCCGTTAACGTTACTGCAGTAACTTTAATGAATCCGGCCCCAGGTCTATGGGACAGACGAGAGGTGAAGAAGAATAGATTAGATTTCTACAACACATTTTAAGGGCCTGCGAATCTTTAGGATCAAAAATTACTCACATTAGGTCTCCTTGTAGTCCTTCTGATTTACTTCCACCCGTTCGACTCTCTTCATTTACCTTCTTCAGGATTATTTTCAGCCGCTCTTCTGCTTGCTTACAACAGTTTGGCAACACCTTAATTTTTCTCCTTAGGTTTCCCTCATTAGTTTGAATTTATTTTCCAAAAATAAATTCATGTCCGACACATTGGTGCATGGTATTCGTTCGGTCCCGTCTTTAGCGTTCTCCCCTATTTTCTTGCCGACTATGATCAGTTAGCCCACTCGTCCTCTTTACGGCTCAGAAGGTAGACAGTGGCCTTCCTGGCGAAAAAAACCTCAGTTGGCCAAATAGCTGGGCAAGAACCATTGTGAGATTCAAGCAAAGTCCCAAGAAGTAGTCGACGCGTTCGTGGCAGCGGCTTCCGCACATGCGGCGGTGGTCAGTGGCGCCGCAGCAGGGGATAATTACGGGCGGCGGTGGCGGCCGCAGTCGCGATGACCATTCGTAAGTTCGATCCGCTCCCCACGCGAAAACGCTCTCGTCGTGAATGTGTCAACATAGAGCTCACCAGTAGACTATCTCAGTGGTATGTCGGAACGGCCAATGTGTTGTAAATGTGGAGAATCGTCTCTCTCTGGGAAACAACAAACTGCAGGTATCTCGACCCCAATACAACTCTGCGCAGAGTTACCGACCAGGGGTGCACATCTAACGGTTAACGATTTAACGAATTAACGGCATTTCTCGTTAAAATCTGGATTAACGACTTAACGGGAATTTTTAGAAATTTAACAGAATCTTGGTCGTATGTAGCGCAGTTGGAGGAGGCGCGACTGTGGCGTGCACCCGATACCAGGTTCCTGGTTCGGATTTCCCGCCCAGGCCGACCAAGCCTTCCATCCCTCCGGGGTCGGTGAATTGGTACCAGACTTGTCTGGGAAGGATAAAGCGCTGACTTGTTCATCGGCTGGCCACCGCAAGTCATTGTATGGCTAAATACGCATTCATGTTGCCTCCACGACATCCCGTAGAAGTAGAATGCGCTGGCGCATCCCAGAAGGGATTGAGTAACGCCGTCCTTTATCCTTTATCCTTTCAACAGAATCTTCAACGGACTTTTTTCTCGGTGAGTTTATTGCATTTACCCTTAGTCTTCACTAATGTTGCAGGCCTCATCTCCCGATTAGGTCCGTCCCTGAAAAAAACTATTCAAATCAGCAAGAATATTTTAACGATTTTGTGAATTGGTTTTTAATTTCTGGAAATAATGCATTTTTGGACACGTGCAGCGCAAGTTCAGGAGGTGCTAGCTGTCTGATGCACCCGGTTCCAGGTTCCTGGCTTGGATTTCCCGCCTAGGCCAACCAATCCTTCCATCCCTTCGGTGTCGAAGAATTGGTCCTAGACGTGTCTGGGAAGGATAACGCGCTGATTTCTTCATCGGCTGACTGCCGTAAGTCATTGTGTGGCCAAATACGCATTCAAATCGCCTCCACGATACCGCGTAGAAGTTGAGTGTGTGGCACATCCCGAGAGGGATCGAGTAACGCCGTCTTTTATACTTATATTTTAATGCATTCTAGAAATTTTGTAGGCGACCTCCCCCAAGCACCTCAACGAATCCACAAAGATGCTGGTCTAAACTCCTCGTAAGATATGCCTATGCTCACATGGCGCTGCTTATCCTAGAATACTTTGGCTCGTTACCTGGAACAGTCGAGATGGAGAGAACGTCTTCGGCAGCTGGACGTATTTTAAACGATTTTAGAAAAACACTAATAACAAAGACGAGGAAAGCTACTTTTCCTGAATTTTAACACGTTACGGCATGTTACACCTTTTCGGCAGTGTGAGGCGCTTAGTCCGCGGAACGTCCGCGGACCAATGGTACACGGCGGAGGCGGGCGTGGCGAGGCGCGGCGATTGGCCAGGTGAGGAGTCTCAGCGCGATTCCCGCCCTTCCGCGGATGCTCCCGCGGGAGTAAACTCAGGCCATAGAGTATGGTTTGCCATGGCGGCGAAATCCCGACTCGGCACCGATTCTGTCGCGGCTGATTGCTCCGCGCCGCGCCCTTCCCTCAGCGGCGCGATCAGCCGCGGCAGACTCGGTGTTGGGGTGGGAGATTTCACCTTTTCGACCAAACTTCTTCTATTGGGAAGGAGGAGGGGTATTTAGGGTGCTGATCACGAATCTGACATCGTTTTTTGAAGTTACAGGCGATTACCAGGTTTGGATGATTAGGGAGTTTGGGCGAAATCGGTGACCATGACCTTAGCCCGTATTTTTTGTAACCTAGGAAGAGAATGGAGATCTGTAGACATTCACGAAGCTTCATATACCACGCTAAAGATATGTTTAGTGCACAGTGACCCTAGAATGGTCAAATGAGAAAGAGTTTTGAGTGATTCTTGACGATGAATACCTTCCAGTAGTTTTACATTTGGACCCGCACGTATCGCAAAATAAGGAGGGGTTTAGTGCCGTTTGTATTGCAGGGGATTCGACTCAATACCACACTCACCAGTTCCAACCGTAGGTTGAGCGGACAACTTCGACTCCAAGCTTAAGAGAGAATTCGTCGCTCACCGAAGAAATCCCACGACAAACATTGACAAAATGCAATGCTATGATCAACCAGACGAATCCTTTCTGTTTTGCTCCCTCAACGACTCATGGACCGCTTCCGGAGCACGGGCCGTAGTGCGCAGAAGCTCGTGGCCGCGCGTCGCTGACGCTTCCCTTTCTAACTGCAATCGCGCAGCGGCGCGTCAAATTCGGGGCGCGGCGCGACTGGCCGCGCCGCTCCTCAAATTGACGCGCCGCGCCGCGGCGGGAGTATAAAAGGCGCCTTAGGGAGGGACATCGGCTTGTGGTCGGGGGTTAATTTTGGAATCGTTTTTCGTTGCGATTCTACACAAAGTGCTTTTGTTGTTGGGGGCGGGTCTTTTTTGGGACATGTAAGAACGTTCCATCACAGGGGAGTCGAACCACGAACCGTCCGTCTGACCAAGCCGCTCCCGTACCCACTGCGCCACCAGTGTTCGACCACCGTCGACGTTTTCAGCCTACATGAGTACGCCCACTGCCCGAAGGCAGTGGGCTAACGCCGCCAACAGTCCAACTTCCTACGTCCCTAATTTTGCGCAGAGTTTTATTGGGGTCGAGATATTTGTATTTTGTTGTTGCCCAGAGAGAGGCGATTCGCTCCATGTACAACATTGGGCTGTTCCGGCCTACCATTCAGATATTCTCCTGGTTAGAAATGGAAACGCGGTCATGAATTTTAGATGCGAGCTTTTTCCAAAACTTCCAAGAAGAAGGAGAAGATAGCGAAGCTTGCGCGTAAGTTCGTTATTGTCAAGTTACCTCTTAAAGTGCCGAGAAGCAGAAGAGAAATTTAGATATGCGAAGTGCATGCTGATGTGTTTTCGAATGAAACTCAACTCGAGATGTGAAGACAGCGCTGGAGCTCTAATTTCGGTACGGCTACTGCTCATGAAGCGTGTTTCTGCTTTCTAGTTAGCATTTGCGAGATGTTTCCCGGTGACTGCGATTAGGATTCTACATGCTTTTCGATGCCCTATGACGGCTGTCGCAGAGTGAATCTATGGCTTAAACCCATGAAGAGTTAGAATGGTCATCTTAGCTCAAAGTTTGAATCCGCCCGACGACGCAGGTGTTTCTTTTTTTCTGGAGCCTATCTTAAATGAATTTCCTGGAAAAGGGCTGTCCCGATGCCGTGTCTCCTGGGTTTTCCTGTCAAAATCTAACCTGTGCCGCAATGCTCATGTGGCCACTTCATTTAGTTTTTAGGAGACCCTTGTTCGACCTTTGGTGAAGGCACACGAGAAGTTTCCGTCGTTTTTTATATCACTTGGTGCTGTGGCACCACCTTTCTGCGAACTTCTGAACAGGTAAGGAATTCAAACATTCATATAGGCCTTTCCTTAAAACAATTAGGTCCTATCTTTGTTAGTTTACAGCAGAGTGTCATTTAGGCCTTCGACACTTTTACGGTATCGCATCGGCCCAAAAGTGAACAGGGAGCTGCTAAGCAAGTACAGTACAGCATATGAGGTATGTAGAGTCGTTGTAGCAGAATCCTTTCATGTTCAACTCACACTGGTCACCCCGGCCATCTTCAAAATGGGGAATAATTTGTTTGAGGTCCAGCCGTTTCCGTCGCAGTAAAGAAGGTTTCTTATTTTGCTCAAGAAGCCTACTTGTCGTTAGTTCAGTCGAAAAAAAATGGCTAAACTCAACGATACTTAGAGAAACGATAGAAAAGCGCTGAAAGATTAAACGAGTTTTAAGAAATGCAGAAGGATTGCACAAAATAGTTGTAAATTCAGTTAATAATTTAGGAGAAGCCCATAAACGGAACGGTTGTTGATACCTCCAAAGCGAGCGATGTTGACTTGGATGCGGAACGTCTCTGTAAGTTGGTATTATTTTAAGAGAAACGGGGAAAGTGTGCGGATCGTAGAATCCCATGCAGATGAAGTGAGAGGGGAATTCATTTTTGAGGGAATCTGCTCTCTGCTCGATTTTTGACCTTCCATTGCGGTTGTTACCTACCATTCCATGATTTTCTACAGCTTTCTTCTATGTAGCTGCTACGCTGCACGTATACAGTGTGGCCCATAAGTCCTGCAACAAAATTAGGCGACCTTATTGGTTGTCTTTTCCCAATTGCAAAGAACCGCATACCAACTGTTATGTAGCATATACTTAGGCTATACTTCTGGAGGAGTGCGTGTAGCGCAGTCGGAGGAGGTGCGACTGTCGCGTGCACCCGATACCAGGTTCCTGGTTCGGATTTCCCGCCCAGGCCGACCAAGCCTTCCATCCCTCCGGGGTCGGTGAATTGGTACCAGACTTGTCTGGGAAGGATAGAGCGCTGACTTGTTCATCGGCTGGCCACCGCAAGTCATTGTATGGCCAAATACGCATTCATGTCGCCTCCTCGACATCCCGTAGAAGTAGAATGCGCTGGCGCATCCCAGAAGGGATTGAGTAACGCCGTCCTTTATCCTTATCCTTATACTTCTGGAAAGTATCATGGTTGTAGCTGCTCTTGTTACAAAGTAATGCGCTCTCACGTAAAACTACCGAACATTCTTCTCTGGTCCGTGGTGGAGCGCTCCCATTCCGATGTGACTAAATTTCGGAAGATTGCTTGTTGAACATACGGTATGATGGTATTGTGTAGGACAGTTCAGAGGCTTCTCAAGAGTGAACATCAGATGAACGGATTTGAACTACAACAGAAGAACGCTATTAATTCTCTGATCATACACGATGCAGCAACCAGCTGGAACAGATGCAATATCCAGCCGTGTGCGTAATCTATTACTAAGCAATATGTAGTTTCTAGAAAACTACAAGGAAAGCTCTACAAGCCCACAAGTGAGGCGAAGACTCAGCTATGAGGCGAAGAAAGAGTAGAAGGAAAAATTTGTAAGCGCAGTTGGAGCGCGTCGTTCGAAATGGGTATTCAGCCTCTGCCTCATTTGATGAAAAATTTCTCAAAGCTGAGCTATCCCAGAAAGGTCAAAATAGTAGTGCGATTAGTACTACCTTTGCGGGAACCTGATGATAAACACAATGGCCACGCATGGCAGGTTTTTTTCATACATGATTTTCCAAATTATCTCCCCTCACACCCTAGGTTTTTGTGTAAAAAAGTGAAAATCAATAAAAAATGTTCGTTTGATGGGAACAAAAACATAACATACCAACTATATATTGGAGACGCGCTGTTTAAGGCAAAATGCACTCTGGTAAAGCGATTCTTCTAACAGCAAAAGAAAAGGACGTGGTAGCGGTTCTCAGTTCATCTGCAAAATATTGCACCTGCGAAAGACTAGCTGTGAAATTCCTGAATCTTTAGATTTTCAATCTGTTTATTAACCATCTTAAAGGAAATGGGTCCTGCTCTATAAAGCCTGGAAAAACTATTGTTCAGTATCTTCTTTGGAACGAATAAGAAATAAAACTCCGTACGAGGTGCTGCGACGCGAGTGCAAAGCAGCCCACACGATCTGAAGGCTCTTCTCAATCCAGAAGTGGTCCCATATGAATAATACCGCTCCACCATAATCTACAAACCATGGGCAAACATTATTTAGAAGTGTACCAAATTTGGTGCATTCTTAGCCTTCTTATACGCCTATGTTTTTGTTTCAGGACTTATGGGTCACCCTGTACTTTGTGGACCCTCTTGCTCTCCATTCCCATTAACTTCCACTAACGTTTTCTAATTTTTTGGACGTTAGATCCGGATCTACCCTACTTGGGGGTGGAAGCATACAACTAAAAATTATATGGTAACTTGGCTTGGGATTCACGGAGCGACTTCTAGAGGACAAAATATTAGGTCGTTCCATATGAAATGGCCGATTTTGATTGAAAACTTGGACAGATCATAACTTTGCTTGAAAGCGATTTCATTGATCGATGTAATCACCATTACAATTAGTGCACTTTTCCCAATGCGAAAACAGCTTAGAATTTCATATTTGTGAACATATCTGAACTACGACAATTAATAAAGCAAAAGAAGTCATTTTCGACATCACTCTGGTAGCTGAATTTTTTATCCTTCACATGACGATCTAAATGCTTGAAAATTAATAAACGGTAGAGAACAAATTTGATGAATATGCTGGAGTTTGTGGCAGAGTTTCGTATCCTAATTCATCAGTTTCTGGACAACAATTTTTGAAACGTGTGGACCCGCGTTGTCATGCAGAAGGATTGGGCTTCTTCGATTGAGCGAGACCGGCTGTTTTTCAGACAACTTCTGTCAATTCAACATCGGCACAGAACTTTCTGCTGTGACGGTCTCTCGAGTATTCAAGGCCTTGTAATGGACTATACCAGCCATTGTCGACCATACGGTCACCATGGTCTTCTTCGGATAGAGACTTGGTTTCGGCATCTCCTTGGGACTCTCATTCTTGTCCAGCCATTGTGCAGAGCGATGACGATTGTCATAAAAGATCCACTTTTGGTCGCTGTCACGATCCTGTCTAAAAAGGCTCTCTTAGATTCCGCAGCCTTAAAGAAACACAGGTGTTGTGGCGCTTCAGCATCTGCCCGGCGGTCAGTTGTGCGGGATCCATGCATCCAATTTCTTTACTTTTCCGATCGAATTTAAATGACGGTTGATAGCGCTGCCATCAACGCCGAAATGCTGTGCCAGCTCTCTCGCAGTTTGACGCGGATCCGCTTCCACCGGCCTACCTCGGTCTTCATCTTCGAGACTTTCATCTCCAGATCGAAACCTTTCGCACCAGTGACGGATTGCGCGTTCCTCAGCGAAATTCTCCTCAAATGCAGCGTTGATGTTACGAACTGCGGCCGCAGCGTTGTATCCACTTTTCCATTCCAATAAGTAGAGCACCCCGAGTATCACGTTCATTCCTACTGTAAAAACGACGTCAAGAACTCCTCAAGGCGCAATTATGTCACTGTGTGCTTGCAACGGAAACATTCGTAGCAACGAAAAATCGACCAGAAATTGAGGTAGCAAAATCGGCCACTTCATATGCAACGACCTAATATATAGAACCTCACCTGGCAAAATTCACAAAAGATAAAGAAAATTGCGTTTTTTTCCTTCTTCACGCACTCAAATAAGGGAAGGCCCCCAATTCAAGGTGGGCTTTTCGATGCTATTTTTACAGGATGTAGGGTCGTGTGAGCGGAGTCCACATCTACAGTTAGTTTTTGCTGAGCGCTTTTTTAAAGACATGAAAAGGAGGTCTGAAAGCGTGTGCGCAACACTCACCAACACTGCACCCCACGGGATGTGCCTCGGCGGCGCAGTCGGTGGGAGTGCCGCCTCATAGGAGCACACCCGTGGGTTTTTGAATTCCAGTCCGCGTATGGCCAATACTTTTGCACATATTCGTTTGCTGTTATTACGCTTTCTCATGATAACATATGTCAATTCGAGACCATCAATGGGTGCAATCCTAGTTGGCGATGGCTTCTCTTAAACGATTTCATAAGGGCTGAATTTGTTCAGAATTGAAACATATTGAACAAACTCATTCATTAAAAGACAACTGCACTAACGTGCTATGTCGGGACGTTTGTATATGACTCGGACGTTAAGTTCATTTTCTTGTCTGTGTCCAAAACGTTGAATTATGGTGTCTTGGCCTATTTTTACTTTATTTCACTTATGTTATCTGTTTTGTCTACTTGGATGATCCGTCCTTGGGGCAAATCCAAGAGGGGATCCTTCTTCACAAGATGCACCGATAACGATCCTTTTCAGGTCCCTCTCTCCCACAGAACCCGGAAGCTTAGTCTATGTGCAACCAGGGGCCAGATTCATCAACATCTTACCGGCCGGTAACGGTATATGGGTTATCTTATCTGTATTACTGCATCCTTCGGAATCACTTACTACATAGGACGATATGGTGAATCCGCCGTGAGAGGATACAGGCGGTGTCGTTGATGAATCTGGCCCAGGCTGACGTAGTTTTTACTTATTTCTATACGTTGTTGTTCATTTATTTTGTTTTTCGTTATGTCGGGAAATCGTTCAAGAGCGGCCACCACTAACCAGAATTGCACCCATCAATACTTACAACAATCCAAGGCTATCTGTTTGCGCCATCATATGTGCATCTTTTTCAACGATTCCTATCTGCACCATATCCTTTCTCTGGCAATAAAAAGTCTTGTTACTCTTCTCTTTTGGTCAACAGCTATGGTATTGGGGGGGGGGGGGCAAAAGTAATGAGACTCTCCATGCCGTGTCGTGCTTGTCGTATTTGTATGCTTGTATGCTACTTACTGGGCGGGTGTAGCGCAGTCGGAGGAGGACGCGACTGACGCGTGCACCCGATACCAGGTTCCTGGTTCGGACTTCCCGCCCAGGCCAACCAAGCCTTCCATCCCTCCGGGGTCGGTGAATTGGTACCAGACTTGTCTGGGAAGGATAGAGCGCTGACTTGTTCATCGGCTGGCCACCGCAAGTCATTGTATGGCCAAATACGCATTCATATCGCCTCCACGACATCCCGTAGAAGTAGAATGCGCTGGCGCATCCCAGAAGGGATTGAGTAATGCCGTCCTTTATCCTTATCCTTATGCTACTTACTGAAGGCCACCTGAGAAGCTACCACTTCCGCCCTTTCCAGAAGCATGCCAACATCGCAGTCTGTCTCATGCCGAAACCCCATTCTGACGAGTCGACGTCGTCGTGTCGCGCAAATCTCACCCAATTCCAACCCCGAGCAGCCTGAACTCAATAGTCACACAAGATGAGAAATACGTCTTCTACCTTAACCCTGCCAAGCAGCGAGTCTGGATAAGGTCTGGTGACGTTCACGGCGAGAAGCACCTTCTGAGCATTTGAGTCTGCGCCCATGGACCGGTCCACTGGAAGCTGTTTTCCAAAAGCACGACGTTGGACTCCAAGAGCATGGTGAACCAAACAGAAGAGATAGACCGGCGACTCGCACCTACATATTCGGTCTCAGCGCTTCAAGAAGGTCCTCCTCTTCGACAATGCCACACCCCATCGGGAACATGTAACCACGGATAAGCTTGTCCAGCTGGGCTAGTTCACATGCCTCGCCCACCGTATTCGCTGGACATCTCTCCATGCGACTATCACTACTTCTTGAGCCTGTAGGACTTCATGGTAGGAAGGGACACAAGGACCCAATCAGACCTCGACAACCAAAACGAGCAGTTGATCAGCAAAAGGCCCAAGCAGTTCTGTAAGGATGGGATCAGGAAGTTGGCTGAGCGATGGCAGCAAGTCATTGACCTTAGTGACGAATACATTCCTCAGCACCGTTGAGTTGTAATTGAGTTATAGAGAGATAAAAAAATTTCAATTTCTCTCATTACTTCCCCCCTCCCCCTAATAGAAAACCATGAAACAAATAAAACACAGGCGCGTGTCACACCAGGAGCATCTTACAGAAGCCAGTGAGGAACAATCATCTCCCTGACAAGGAATGACCACTTCTCCTTCGTTGAACGCGTAATCCATGGGTGCAGAGAAAAGTCCTGGGTGAACACTGACGTAACCAATTGCCATCCACGAAAAAAGCTAGCACATATGAAGGCGCAAACAAACAGCTTCGTGGGTTGTCACAAAGCGTGATAAGTGTTTTAGACACGCTAAAAGCGTGAAGACATGAACGCGACCGCCGCGTAGTAGGGTCGGAGAAATAATGACGATCATGGTCCTCACTAATGGTCAAAATCGTGCAGGTATCGACTGGGTTTCATTTTCTCAAACACACTTTTCAGTGAACGCTATTTACACAAAGGGGACGTTTGAACAAGAGTATGAAGCAGGCTCTTTCAATGGTGAGATTCTTGGTTATGCTCTTTGAGAGGTGAGCACCCTGAACGAAACTGCTCTTTAGCATCAAATCTGTCGAAATACGATATCGACAGAATTCTAGATGAGACACACTTCCGATCTCATATTTCTCAGCGTGTATCAGGCTAGTTGTTTTTGCCAAATCCGCTACCATGATTCATCGACAGAAGATTTGTAAGCTTTTCAGGAACGCCCGAAGAAGCCAACGTCTTGGATAAAATTTTCGCAAAAGGATCTGCTGAGGCCTCAGAAGTGGTGGGCGAGGCGATTTCCAAATCGTCCCTGTCGAAGTCGTTTACATCAGTTGTATTTAATCACTATGCAACAGTTACATAGATTTTGGTAATAGAGAAGAGCGATTTGTAAGACGTGAAGAACTAAAAGAGCATGCTTCTATGGTAGGATGCTATTTTATCTGCCAACTTGTCCTAAGGGACTTTTTCTGACGAGACAGCCCTCGGAGAGTGGGAAATTTCGTCGGTACCACGAACCGTTGCTGTTCACCAAAGCACGACCTATCTATCATCACGTCCCTTTAGCCTCGTAATGAACGTCGTCACAAGAGTTGTTCAGCACCCGATGTTTCGTGGCACGTCAAATTCTCTTCTAGGCTCGCCCAAGACTCAAAAATCAAAGCGAGCTCTTCCAATTTTAAACGACCATTATACAGGTTAAACTACGTACTCGCTAAGATGGTTAGAACGAGTTTTTGTCCAAGGGAAAATGATATAACTTTCTTTGAAATTTTTCAGTTCACCTGCCTCAATCGGTGTAATTGTTTTATAAAATTTTTACTTTACAAGGAAAATGTCAGTTTAAATGTTTTAAACACAGCAAAGCAGCAATCATTTAATGTATTAAACACCTGATCGCGCCATGCCCTCGAAAAGCATTGTCTTCAGATTTCTTTTTCGAAAAAAATTTCAGTATTCTTTAAACCTTTAACTCGCTTACCTAATAAGTGAACACTTTGTTTAGAATTTTATAAATTTCTAATTCACTTACCCAATATGTGGACACTCTATTTGAAACAACGTCTTGGACGTGTGTTTGAGCAATCTCCTCTTTTGGCACTAAAAAATTGCCGCCTTTCTGCTCTTTAAGACAAGCTATAGAACTTTAATTTTCCACGAAAAATTAGGAATTTTTAACATTTCAAACAAGTGTTCACTTATTAGGTAAGCGAATTAAAGGTTTGAAACCATACTGAAATTTTCCTCGAACAAAAAAATCTGTAGACAATGCTTTTCGGTGCATGGCGCGATCTGGTGTTTAATGCAAACGTATTTCAAACTAATATTTTCCCTGTAAAGTAAAAATTTTGTAAAATTATTATACCGATTGGGACAGGCGAACTAAAAAAAAATTCAAAGAAAGCGATATCATTTTAATTGAACCAAAACCTATTCTTCCCATCTTACAAGGGAAGGGTCTGAAGCGTATGTCTGAACGGGGGAGCGACTCATATAAGGAGAATCCCACCCCTCAATTAGTATGAAAATGCGTTTCTTTAGTACCAAGTCGTTAAAGTCAAGGAGTAAGGGATCACAATGGAGTACGGCGCATCACGAGTTGTGGGGTCTTGTACGCCCGCGATGCCCCTACCGGCGAGCAGCTCGGGGCGCAGTGGGAATGCAATTGCTTCGTGCGAGGAACGTCGGGATTAGTTCCCCTGCGCTGCTGCGTTTTTGCACTGGTCACAATGCGGGCAGCGTATAAAACCTACAAGCTCCTCTGCCCACTGGTGCCCACTGATTGCTTGCCTCTCCACGTCCATCATTTATTCTTGCGGATCCCAATCTTCTTCTTGTTCTTCCACCACTTCCAGCTGTTCGTCTTCGTCAACTTCAAGTTGACGTGTTTCGAAGTCCTTGAGTATGCTGGCCATCCGTTCGGCCAGGATGATTTCTTCCCTCGAAGGTTCCCTGTCTAAGGGTGGGCCACATTTCAGCGTGAGCAGCTGCATCTTCAGACATTGTTGGTTTAAGGTTCTAGAGAACCTTCAGTGACCTCTGATTTCCAGCTGACAGGCAGACATGAGGGAAAGAGTGTATCGATGCTGTCTAGGTTAATTTTCGGGATCTACACACCTCATTTAAGCACCTCCGACGTCATGATCCTGGTCTCTTTTGATAATCCGAGCAGGATGGTTTTTCTTGAGGCCATTGGCCCATGTATGGAAACAAACTGTGAGAGCCTGTTTAAACGCTTCCCGTATTGTGCCCAGTGCTGCTACATGCACTTTGCACCTGTGTATCACTGGTGTTGAACATTTCTACATGTTGAATGCCACAACGTACAGCAGGAAAAATGCGCAGAAAACGTCTGAAAATGGCACAGACGTCAGAATCCCCCGAACCTCTACCAGTCCGTTGAAATGTAAAAACGCAGCAGCGCAGAGGAACCAAACCCCTGACCTCTCTCGCATGAGTCAACCCTCTACCCACCTGCGCTCCGAGCTGCTTGCCAGCGGAGGCATTCCATTGTGACCCCTTACTCCTTGGGTTAAACGACTTGGCAGAAAATAAACACATTTTCAAACCAATTGATGGATGAGGATTCTCCCTATATGACTCGCTCCCCCCGTTCAGACATACGCTTTAGACCCTTCCCTTGTTAGCGAGTATGTAGTTTAACCCGTGTGAAAGTCGTTTTAATTTGGAAGAGTTCGCTTTGATTTCGAAAGCTCTAGGCCATGCACATATGCTTTATTTGGTTCTGTAGGTATTCTATTTGTTGCTATAAACATCTGTAGGTATTTTATTTGTTGCTACAAGGTCTAGAAGTGCCTGAGTTACAAGGTTTTAGAGGCTTCTCTGGTCGTTTCTTATGATTGAAGCACAACTCCTCACTGGAGCTCCGATCCTCTTCCCTAAATTAACGGTAAGTTAATTTGTTTACACACTAAGGCAATGGATACCGGGGTGCGGCGCTCAAATCCGTACAAGTTTAGATTTAAATACATTTTATTAATTTGAAGAAGCAAGGCATCACCTTTATGGTTCGTTTCGCCAGCTTCTTTCAGACGAACCTTGTAAATTATAACACCTCCCCGATGGGTCATCAGTGAAGAAAGAGGCGTTATAATTTTAATATTTATTTATTTATTGTTAGTATAATATTTTTATATTTTTATTTTAAAATTTTCTACTATTTATTTATTTATTTATTTATTTATTTATTCTAATGTTTTGTCATTATTATTTTTTAAAATTTTTATATAAAACTTTTTAAACAAAGATATTGATTGAGTTGTATATATATATATATATATATATATATATATATATATATATATATATATTCAATTTTAGACAAGACAATTTTAGACAATTTGTTTAAATTTGAAACAATTTTAAAACAATTTTTTGCTACAGATTATTACCAAAAAATAATAAACTTACAATACGTCGTTGCTGCGGCCATCCTCCTTCTTCTTTCCATATAAAGTAATTCATAGGAGCGGTGGGGGTTCAATTTCTGGTCGATTTTTGCCAAAAATGCCAGAAATCGAACCCTCACCGCCCCTATGAAGACCTCTTTTTTAAAGACCGTCTCTTATATGTTTCGAAAGTGCTTTTTTACTTTTTACAAAGCTAATGTTATTTTTAAATTTCAAAAATGAATCGAGTTGTCAATTATGTGAAATCGGTGCAGAGTCTACGAGTTCTTCACAAAATTGATCGTAGTCGGTTCATTTTTTGAAATTAAAAAATCCTAATAACATTTTGAAAAGTAGAGAAAAAATACTTTCCAACAATATAGAAACCAGTTTTTAAAAAAGGGGCTTCATACGGAGCGGGGGGGGGTTCGATTTCTGGCACGTATTTCTAACAATAGACCAGAAATCGAACCCTCACCGCCCCTATGAAGACCTAGTTTTTGAAAACATGTTTTTATACTGTATAAAAGCCTTTTTCTTTTAGTTTCTAAAAACCATTGGCTTTTTCAAATTTTGAAAAACTTACCGAGTTATAGTCATTTTTGTGAACTTCGAATTTCGTCGCTTCTATGACGTCGGTGCCATATCGACCAGGAGTCGATCCAATCTATTCGTTTCAGAAAACCATGATTTTCACACTGTGCATTGAACAGGACTTGAAACTTTTTGTGGCTAATTTTTTACTGTGTGTGATCTGCTTCAGGTAAAAATTAATTAATTTTTCTTGAAAAACGAAAAATCTAAATACGATCTGCCCTAATCATATCGGAGATTGCTGCGAAGAAGCTTAGCTTTTTACTGTATAATATTTTAGACTTAAAATTTAACGAAGCACGCTCTCGCGTGTCCTTTCCTTCGAAAGATAGAAATTTTTTCCGCCAGAAGACCATTTTCAGTGGCGATCGATGATATCGGAGAACGCAATGGCTCCACGTAACCTTCTATATTTCGGAGTTTGTTCGACGTCTCTGAAAAATTCACGGAGCTTTTAAAACTATAAGAAGTGTGGAGCGCACGCTTCAAAAAGCAGGTTGTAAAAATAGCGGTCTCCATGTAATTAACGGTGTCGAAAAATTTCGGTAATTGATACAAATCGGTGCATCTGTTCACATAGAGGATCGTTTTATAAAAGCAGGTTTTATTACCGTGTGTCAAACTGTGGATTAAAATTTCATTGGGTACAACTTCACTTTCTATTGCTGTTTCCTGCAAAAGAGAGAAAATTATTAGGTTGTAGCGAAATAAATGGCACTGAACCACTGTAAATTTAAACAGCTAATATCTCGGCTTGTAGGCAAGTTTATTAATCGAAATAAAAACCTTCTGATTCTACACATCTTTGCCAACGTGACACAAGCTTTTTATCCCAGTAGCATAAAAATCAGAAGTTCTGGAATTGACGAAATCTTCGAAGGCACTTTCGGCATCCTGTTGATATTTGAATATTTTCCCTACTAAGAAGTCGCCAAGATGCTTGAAGAAATGGTAGTCTGTTGGGGAGAGGTCGGGAGAAAACGGAGGATGTGGTAGAATTTCAATGCTCAGCTCATTCAATTTCTGCAACGTCATTCGTGCTACATGGGGGCGCGCATTGTCGTGCAGAAGGAGAACTCGCCTTCGGTTTACCAAGGCCGGCCGGATATCCTTCAACTTTTTCATCATTTCTTCAATTTCAATGCAGTACTTCTCTGCCGTGATGGATTCACCGGGAGGGAGGAAGCTGTGGTGAATAATTCCCAGCGAACACCACCATACTGTCACCATTACTTTCTTTTGGTGCAATTCCGGCTTCGCAAAAACCCTGGGGCTCTCATCGCTGTCCTCCCACTGTGCCGATCGTCGCCTGTTGTCGTACATTATCCATTTCTCGTCACAGGTTACGATGCGATCAAGGAATGGGTCCGTTTCGTTGCGTAGAAGCAATGCGGACGAGATCTCATATCGTCGGTTTCTTTGCTCCTCAGACAGCTCGTGAGGCACCCATCTTTCCAGCTTTTTGGTCTTTCCAATTTCCTTCAGATGCCGGGCAGCTGTGTTGTGACTGACGCCAAGAACCTTCGCTATCTCCCTGGTACCTTTGTGTGGATCCACCTCTACCACATCTCTCAGCTTGTCCTCATCAACATCACTATGCCTCCCACGACCTTCATGTTCTTCCCAGCTCTCATCTCCATTCCGGAACTTCTGATACCAACGATACGCTGTCCGAATTGTGGAACATCCTTGACCGAATGCGGCGTTGATCTTCTCGTCCGCCTCCTTAGCGGTAGTGCCCAGCTTGAATTCATACAAGTAAATGCCTCGGATTACCCTTTTGTCCATCTGCAAAAAAGTCAATACAACTCTAAAGTTTTCCCACTTTTACATAGAAAATTTGGTACTCACCGGTAGAGCAAAGTTTGCGCTTCTAAATGATATGCCACATGTTACGGTTTGTTCTTGATCAAACGCGTAAAGACGCGCCAAAAAATGGCGCGAGCCAGGGCCATTTAATTCGTTACAACCTAATAGTTCCGTGACAAGTCCATTCTCCGGTTGCCATTCCGTCTTCGCTTCGAAGAGCGCTTCCAAAAATCTTGTAGGAAAAGCACTTAATTTTTCTTAATAATTGACACTTCAAATTTTATAGACTGCAGTTTAGGACGTAGATGTCGCTCGTTCAGGCAGAAAACTGTCGCGTCCATGACTTCCTGAAAAAATCTGAAAAAATGGAAACTTCTCATTGACTCCAAATCTGGGTGCAGAAAATCTTTATTTTTAACAAGTAATACTATCATTATTTTAAACTTTTTTTATAATAATCTTCACAACTTCGGGGGACGAAGGAGAGATTCCACGCCTTCGTAGACATTCCTGGAAAAAACAGCTTATTAAGAATTAAAAACATTGCCTGAAAACCTGAAAAATACGAGAGAATCCTCTGCCAAAATCGGAAGAGTATGACCCCCCTCCAGACGAGGCCACAGTACGTCCCCCTCCCCCTTCGATTCCCGAACCTCAGGCTTGACCCTGGTCCGAAACCATCAGGAGTACAGCACCCGTCCTTTAAAGCACATACGTGCCCATTAAGGTCACCAGCAACTATGATGACACCTTTCAGCGGTACCTCTGTTGTTTTCTCATCAAACAGGCTCCAAAAATCTTCCTTGGCTTGAACGGAGCAGCCACTCTGCGGAGCATACGCGGAGAAGAAGTGATAGAGTCGCTTGTCAGCGGCGACAACGACCTTCATCGATCGATCGTTAAATAGCTCGACGCTTACAATCGAGTCACGAAATCGTTCGGAGACGATTATTCCGACGCCACTGGTGGTCTTGGGGCTTCCACATAGAACGGCCTTGAAGCATCGTCCTATGTCCCTTTACTTGCGGCAGGACCACCTCGTTTTCTTCAGCAGCCTCGCCGGAGCGGCTTGTCAACGTACCCACATTCAGTGTTTTCAAAGAAGTCTTGCTTACGTTAAGGTCCCCACACACCTCTGCGACAACGCCACTCGCCGCTATGGTTAAGAACAGGGCAGTGACTCCGCCGGCGGCGAGCTCTGCGACCCTGCCCTATGGTTGAGCACAGGGTCTCGGCGATGCCGCAGAAGTGTGTGGGACCTTTACGGGACTTTCGGACTGGCTCGGTTACGCCGATGCCGTCCTCGCATCAGGGACCCTCGCATCCTTCTCAGACTCGCCGCGCTTTGCCAGTGCGCGTCGGCTCCCGCCGACATCGTAGCACAATCTCGAAGAATATGACTCATCAAGCCCCATGGGTGTTCGTAGGCCGGCCCCCCAAAACGGCCTGTCGCCTACAACCGAGTGTCCGTGTTCAACTTAGCTCACAAAAGCCGCATGCACACTCGGCAGCGGCGGTAATCGTAAGAGCATCGATTTGGCAGGAATCGATGCCCCTATGCTTAATCACTGCTGCCGCTGCCGCCGCTGCCGAGTGTGCATGCGGCTAAGGCCATGTTAGGCCTATGGTATACTCCCGTCCGCTGCAGCGACGCGACGGCTCGCGATGCGCGTCGCGAGCCGTCGCCATCGCTGAGGCTGATATAGTTCATGCTGATCTGCAGACGGTGATTTTTGCAGAATTTTAGCGAATCAGCTGATCCAGTGCATTTTTTCCTGGATTTCTTGTTTTCTCAACCGTTTCGTTCGTTTTCCGTTTTATCGCCTTCTGATTCGTATGCCGTTGTAGGATTGTTGTTTTCGAAGGTATTTCGTTCGTTGATGGGGGGGGGGGGGGTTCCGCCATGCCCGTGCCCACTCATGCGTTTATTTCGCTTCTGATCCCATCCACAGGCACGGAAACCAACGTTTCTGTGCTCGACACGACACGAAAGGGTTCTCGTGACGTGTCCAGCACGGAACCGTTCCAGTTGAGGCCCAATTTTTGGAAAGTGATGTTTTGCTAGGGGATTTCCGCCATGCCTGTGCCCACTCATGCGTTTATTTCGTTTCTGATACCATCCACAGGCACGGAAACCGACGTTTCTGTGCTCGACACGACACGAGAGGGTTCTCATGACGTGAAAAATGCGAGGATCGGCACAAAAGTGGGAAAAGGAAAACGGCCTTGAGAAACATCTCCTCAAAGAACTAGCCGTCCAGTCGGCACATTTCTGTGCTGGACATGTCAGTGGAACCTCGCTGTGACTTGTCTGGCACAGAAATGTAGATTTTGGTGCCGGCAAGGAAGTTCGTGGGAGAAAAAAAATGCGAGGGTCTGCACAAAAATGAGAAAAAACGGCCTAGAAAAGTATCTCCTCGAAAAACTAGCCGTTCAAGCTGTCGAAAAAATCGAAAATGAGTCTAGCCACTATACTTGTGCTCGAATAATCGAATTCGAATAATTATTCGAATAATTTATTCGAATTCGATTTTCGATTATTTGATTATTCGAGTTTCGCAAATTCGAATAATTATTCGAATTCGATTATTCGAGTTTCGCAATTTCGAATAATTATTCGAATTCGATTATTCGAGTTTCGCAAATTCGAATAATTATTCGAATTCGATTATTCGAGGTTCGAAAATTCGAATAATTATTCGAATTCGATTATTCGAGGGTCAAAAATTCGAATAATTATTCGAATTCGATTATTCGGGGTTCGAAAATTCGAATAATATTCGAATTTCGAATACTTGCTTGTTTCGAATGTGACATAATGATGATCTTTGTAAGCGACGTTCATTCCGGTGACGACTGTTTTCGATAGCACACCGTCGAGGATCTCGCCGTTACGAAAACGAGTACTAGTGTATTTAGTGTACCGCACTAGATCTTGTTCAAAATAGGTGTACTAGAGGTAATCTGCCATGGGAAGAACGAATATCAGAGTCGTTTTTTGCGGAAATGCTTTATAAGCCAATTATATTAAGTTCAAATCGCCCTAGGCCTTGCGAAATAGCGCGCGCTGGTAGGAGACGCAGAAACCGCCCCATACACTAGTGCCCGAAAACGCATTCAAATATTTATTTATTTATTTATTTATTTTTATACGCGGGCATAAGTATAGGGGGTATATATATATATATATATATAAGTTAGGGTATATATATATATATATATATATATATATATATATATAAGTTCACATATGATTCAAACACAAGATAACAGGTGACTAAATAAGTGACTTGTGGCTTGCACAATAACGCAATACCTCAAAAACAACATCAAACTACAAAGTTTTCTGGTGATACCCGTCAACCAGTCTTTCAAATTGGGTGTTTGGTATATTGTTTTCCTTTAAAGGCTTCAAAGATTCAACCCCTGCTCCATATGTGAAAAATGCGGATCTTACCTTGCTTTTGCTCTGGGAAGTTGAATTTAACATTGAGCACCTCTTGTAGGAGAAGAGGAGACCGAATAAAACTAGAGGGCACCATACCATTTATCAACTTGTAAATCATGACTAGATCATATTTCTTCTATTATACGATACGCAAGAGCACGTTAGTTAAGGATCATCTTCCTGGGCAATGTCAAAGGTGCCGTGGTATGCTGTTGTGATTGTAATATTTCCGTGAACTCCTATCCAAAATTTCCCAGTGAAGCTGATCCGCACCAATTCAATTCTAGCTACTTCTCTTTTGCATTAAGACTAAACACAGCGGTATCGTAGTGCAGGTGTAGTACAAGTTCTAGTTCAGTGCTAGTACATAGTACAAGTGCTCAGTCACGCACTTGCTGTTGATGTTGCAGTATCACTACGCCAAGAACAATCAATTCAAGCTGCTTGCTATACCAACTCAGCCTTCTTCACTCCCTAGCAGTACAGATGGCAATATTTGAGAACCCTATTGTGCTAACCTTACTGGGTGCGTGTAGCGCAGCCGGAGGAGGTGCCGGCTGTCGCGTGCACCCGATACCAGGTTCCTGGTTTGGATTTCCCGCCCAGGCCAACCAAGCCTTCAATCTTTCCGGGGTCAGTGAACTGGTACCAGACTTATCTGGGAAGAAGGGAGCGCAGACTTGTTCATCGGCTGGCCACGGCAAGTCATGTATGGCCAGATACGCATTCAAATCGCCTCCACAATATCCCGTAGAAGTAGAATGCTTGGCGCATCCCAAAGGGGATTGAGTACCGCCGTCCTTTATCCTTATCCTTTATTGTGTTCCAACCTTGATCTGGTGAGTAGTTTTGTGAAGCCAGTATGAAGCCATCCATTCCTCCCCCCCCCCACCACCACTACGCTTAATATCGGCATCTCCAGAAGGTTCAGTGATGTCGAATCTTCTTCTGATCAGTGCCTTCGTCCCCAAGGTCATTCGACGACCCACTTGATGCCCCAAAGCACGGTCCTCCACTTCACTCTAGCCCCAAATTGACTGCATGCAGCTCCACTCTCTATCCTCGAACAGTGGACCTCGGGCAGAAATTGAAATTCTCTATAGGTATTGAGCTTCTGATCGATTTTGATCCTACGACAAAATGCCTTTTTGTCGGAACCGATCGTTCCCAGCGCTTCTATTAGGTAGGTGCAAAAGTGATGTAGGTTTTTCTGTTTTCCTTGTTTCAACACTATTTTTAACAACAAACTAAGACCATTTCACAAGGTATTATACATTGTTGGAAAGGTTATTACATGCGCTTTCTAAGCATGTATTAGGCTGTCCGGAAAGCTCTCAGCGTTTTGAGTGAACTACCATAACTTTCTCAAATCTTATCGGGTTTAGTCGAATCAGCACACAGTTACCAACGGGCCAACAGTCGACTTATTCCATCAGCGAAAAAATTATGTGGTGAGATTGAGATTTTTGTGATGAGATTCGACAAAATCCATGAAAGCTGTTTTGGCTTGGTCCTGATTGGTGAAGGTTTTACAGCGAGAAAGTTCTGAAAGTGTTTGAAAGGGTGGTAGTCGGTTGGTGAGAGGTCTGGAGAATATGGCGGGTGAGGCAGAACTTCAACCCTTAATTCGTTCAATTTTCGAGTAGCGATTTGTGAAGCGTGTGGGCGGGCGTTATCGTGCCAAAGAACCGGGCCTCTTCTGTTGACCAATGCTGGCTGAAGTTAACGCAGTTTTCGGTGCATTTCGTCGATTTCCTTCCAGTTGGTGTCTGCCGTGATCGCTTGGTCTATTGCCAAAAAGTTGTAATGGATCACACTAGCCGCCGACCACCACACAGTCACCATCACCTTTCTTTGTTGGAGGCTCGCCTTTGGAAAATGTCTATGGGATAAGTCGGAGTCCAACCACTGCCCGGAACGTTTCCTGTTATCATACAGAAACCACTTTTCATTACAAGTGATGATTCGATCCCGAAACGGGTCAGTTTTGTTGCGCAAAAGTAGAGGAGAACAAACCTCGAAACGTGACTATTTTTGCCGCTCACTCAACTCGTAGGGCATCCACTTTTCGAGCTTTTTCACCTTCCCAAGGCGTTTCAAAGCATCTTCGAGGCTGAAATCTCCGGTCCAAGATTTACTGAACCACTGGCATACAGTGAAAACGTTGAAACATAATTTATTTAGCGAGATAGAGCGAAAAATTCTGTACAGAAAGTAGCATTAATGCGCAATGCAAGTTGAATTTTTACTTAATAATAGACGATGAAGAACAAACAGTAACAAGAACAAGCAGTAGTAAAACAAAACGCTGAGAACTTTTCGAACAACATAATATATGAAACTTGATTTAAGTCGGTTGTTTAAAAATAATTTGGTTTTTATTTTTAGATGTCCAAACGCGATTTTCGTAAAATTTTCCGGCTTTGGCTGATGTCGGGGAACTTCTTTTTGATTCAGCCACTAGGCAAACGCGCCTGTTATCATGAAGTATTCATCTCTCATCGGAAGTCACAATCCGTTCGAGAAACGGATCGTTGGCATTGGGCAAAGGATGGGCCGACGATATCTCAAGACGACGATTTTTCTGACTTTCGGTCAATTTAGTTTCTTGGTCTTCCCAGTTTGCTTCAAATGGCGAACAACTGTAGTGTGGTCGACGTCGAGATCTTCGACAATATCTCGCGCGCTTTTGCGCCGATCAGCTTCGACTGACGCCTTCAATGGGTCATTATCAACGGCTCTCATGTGGTTCGTCTTCGAGGCTGGTGTTGCCGGCACGAAACTTTTGGAACCATTTCGTACTGTACATTCGTTGATCCTTCCCTGGTCCCATACTTCGTTTATATTTTGAGCGGTCTGAGCGGAAGTTCGGCCCAGTTTCAACTCGCAGAAGTAAATTTGACCAAAATCGCGTTTAGACATCTGAAAATAAAAACCAAATTATCTTTTTAAATAAGCGATTTGAGTTAAATTCCATATACATAAATAGAAATCGCATATAATGAGCTTTCCAACAATGTATAACACCTTATGAAAAGTCTTATGGTTAGTTTATTGAAAAATAGTGTTAAAACCAAAAAGACAGAAAACCTGCATTTCTTTTGCACCAATCTAATAATGCTAAGTTGAACAGAAAATTTTTCCACACGGGACCGCTACGGCAGGGACGGGCTGCCTAACTGTTATTGACATACAAACAAAGGAACTTCACTTTCAAGCTCCAATTAACAATATCGATCGATATTGACCTCTCGATCAAAACCTTTCACTCGCTATAAAGCACACGTTTTTTGCATTCCTCCGTCATTACTCAAGAAGGTTGTTGCATCATTAGCTATACTTACCAGTTGGTTAGTACATTTTCGATTCCATTCGTGTAAAGAATATAATTTGTCTACAACACCTCTTCATCTTGAAACAGCTTCGCTGTTCGAAAATAAAATGGCCCATGCACTGTACTACCGAGGTCGAAAAAATAGTTATTCATACTTCGCTACGAATTGGGTTGCTCATCACGAATCTGACATCGGTTAGCCCCTTATACTATAATACATATTAAAAAATATATTAAATACAATACATAACCTAATAAAAATAAACATTAATTAATGAATTTATAAATAAAACGAATAATATATATATAAACACATATAAAAATAATTTATAAAATAATTAAATACAATAGATATTCTTAAATTGCTTCTTACACATTAAAATTATATAAACATAAAGTAAACTAATTACTATTATATAAAGTTATAACATTAAAGACATTAAGAGTTTAAAATTGATAGCAATACGTTTAAATCAAGTACTAACCTTATTAATACATTACTACATTGACACCTTTCAATTTATATATTGATATGTATTAACAAAATAATTAATACTATACTAATACTGTGATAATTAAGTTACTAAATACTAACATAAAAAGTGATTAAATACTGACAGATTTATGTTTAAGATAAGTACTAACACTTATTAACACATTAACTACATCTTACAATAATAATATATGCTAACTTTCGCATACGCTTCTAATTATAATATGCAAAAAATTAAATATTTGAATAATACTAATTAATAAATATCATATACACAAAACACTAAATTAATACTTTAGTTAGTTAAAAATACAATATATAATCAATATATGAACTACTATAAACTACTTTATTGAGTTCTTTTAAATGCTACTCCTTATTGTACATTACTTACTATAATATGCAAATTCAACAGATTATTATACACGACAAAGTGCACCTACCGTCCTCGCGTAACTCCTCCGTTGCTCCCATATCTGAAAAGAATAAATTATACGCATAATTAAAAACAATTACGATACAACGAAACTACACGACAAATGTTATAGCGATACAAACAAACACACCGAAAAACAAAAGCAGCAGAACAAAAGCAGCATAAACAAAAGCTGATGTACTGCACAGTCCCAAAAACAATTCTTCTAAGATGTTCAGGCACATTACGGTAACATCCGTCCTTCAAATGTCACTAGAGCGTGCTTTCCTCCTTTACTCTGCTATATGAAACCTTACGCCTTTTATCTCCAAATAAGTATAAAATAAGGATTACTTAAACGATTATACATCCATAGTCAATTATGCCATACACACGCATAATTATAATAACTAAATTTGATTTATGGACAAGTAATAGCAATATTCAGTAAAGCAACTTATACACTAGTTTCGTATGACAATGTTGTACATCCCTGTTGTTTTACAAAGATTAAAAATTAATAAATAGATAAATAAATGAGTAAATAAATAATTTTATTAAAAATAAAATTAAATAAAAATGGTATATGTGTCTAAGTATATATAATATATATGTATGAATGCGCATATATGTGTATGTTTTAATTATATGTATGTGTATTTGTGTATGTGTATATGTGTATGTCTATATATGTATGTATATGTGTATATATGTGTGTATATATGTGTATATGTAGGTATGTATGTATACATGTATATGTATGTATATATATACGTCTGCATTATATAACTACTCTAATTACTTAACAAAACTAAATAATTTGTTACACGTCAAAATTGTTTACACTATCACTTGCGGTAATAATCTAATCTTGTACAATTACTATATTAATTATATTATATTTATTAACTATAATATTATAAAAAATGCCATCTACCTAAAGTACCTATTTTAAAATTTAAAATAATTAAATAATAAAGTTGAAAAATATAAATTCAAAATAAATAAATATATAATATAATATAAATAATAAATAAATAATATAAATAAATAAATAATAAATAAATAAATAAAGCTATGGGTTGTACTTTCCTTAACCCTAGGTGGGTTTCTTTCTCTCTTCTTTTTTCACCTCTCTGCACACGCACATTGCACATAGCTTTGCCGATGGGGTTATACAAGTAGTTACTGGCAAGGGAGGGTAGGTACTACGCCTCCGGTAAAGCTATTTACTTCGGGAGCGCCAACCCCGGGAGGCAGCCCCTCCAAAACCTCTTGGTAACCTTCCCACTCGTTAGGGACTTGGCCGTCCTTAACGTTTGATCTAGGCCAAAAAACAACAAAAATTGTAGTTCAGTCAACGTTCCCTATTTTCAGGTCCAAAATTTTACAAAAAGGAAGGTTAATGGAAAGTACAACCTTATAAACTTTGGTACTTTAAAAATGTCCATAAAATGTAACAGCAAATGTGGCATTTGTAGCATAATTAATTGTGATAATTTTTTAAAAAGTTATACCACCGATTTCATAATTCCAACTTACAAAATTGCTCAAGCTAACTGTATGACTCCTAATCTTGTGTACTGCCTTATATGTGATGACTGTGGTAAACAATATGTTGGGATCACCACAAGAAAATTAAAAATAAGAATTCATGAACACATAAATAATATTCGTAAAGGTATAGAAAACAAAATTTTCTACAAACATTTTCAAAATTCTTGCTTCAGTAAGAAATTCCATATCAATATATTAGATAATCTTGAAGAAAACTGTGATATCAATATATTGAAAGAAAAAGAGCTTTTTTGGATTAAGTTGCTCATGACCGCCTATCCTTTTGGCTTTAATGATAACATTAAAGGCTACGGTAACATCTCATACATTACTAACCCACTTTCACACAAATCTAATCACCCATTCTTCAATTTGAAAATAGTAAAAGAACGTACTAACAGAGGTAATAAACATAAGAATAAAAACAAAATTAACGAATATCCTGATCCCACTACTATTATAAATGAAGTGACATCATTTCTCAATAATGGTAATAATAGTTACTATGACTTATTCAGATTTCTTAAATCAAAAACAAAAATTTTTATAAAATCATTAATTAAAGCTACTTTATATAATTTTGAATCTTTTGACATTTCTAAAGAAAAACAGATCCTTTTGTTAAGTTCCCTTTGCTATTTCCACTTTAACAATAATGATAAAACTAGTAAAGATAATCATAAAAGTGATGTAATATACCTTAAAATGCCGTTCTATAATAATGTACTAGACTCATTTAATTTGAATAGAATAATAAACAATAAAAATATAATTAGAATCATTAATGAACATAGTGATAAAGTATATAAACCTTTTAGAATTGTCTATCAATACGAAGAACCGTTTTCTAAAAAACTTTTTAACTATAATAAGTTTCTACGGAACACTTCAAATCTTGTTCAACATAATATACCTTGTATTTGTGATAAATATCCTACCTTTATTGATTCGTTTCACAAACACATTGTTACTGGTGACATTAATATCTTTAGAAATCTCAGAGATGTTTATATAATCTTAAGTAAAGGCACAAAATACAGACCTCAACCTCATACTGACAGCAGTAACATTAAATTTATTTGGATCAACCTTTTTAAGCAAATTGTAAGTAAAATTAAAAACCGATATAACCTCAATTCTTCAACATTACAAAGGATAAAGAACATCTTCGAATTGTTTTTTAATAGTAGAAGAACTAGACCACTTATATACATTAATAATAATAGCTCTAACAAGAATTTTAAAAATATCAATGCTTGTATAAAATTTATACATAAGTTTTTTATATTATGCCCTCTTGACAAGGCTTCTTCAAACTATGGTATTATTTGTAAAAAACTGTACTTTGAAATAATTAGAAACGAGATGCAAAACTTTAATAGTGACTCCTCTAATAACATATATATTCAATCGAACATTAATATCAATGAAATTTTCAATAGACAAAACAACTTTATTTCTAATCTAGGATTGAACTCTAATAGAAGATGTACTATACCATTGATTTATACCTAAACTGCATAAAAGTCCTATTAAGTTTAGATTCATAACTGGAGCATCTAACAGTAATATTAAACCTTTAGCAATGGAGATTGCTAGAATTCTCACTCACCTCCGCAATCACTTTAAACATTATGCTTATAATGTTTATTGCAACACTAGGTGTCTTAAAAATTTCTGGTCCATCAACGATATTAACATTAATAATGAAATCCATCCAATTCGTGGAAGCAACCTTAGACTATACTCAGCCGACTTTGTTGATATGTTTACCAATATACCACATAACATAATTATTAAAAATATTAAGGAAATAATTAAAATATGCTTTAAAAATGCAAACAAGAACTTATTGGTAGTCAATAATTACAGATCCTACTATAGTAACTCTGTTCCAAATGGCAACTTCAGAACATATAAAAAAGAAGACATAATCTATATGCTTGACTTCTTGTTACAAAATTCTTACTGTAGCTTAAATAATACAATTTATAACCAAGTTAAAGGTGTACCTCAAGGTGGTAATGCAAGTCCAATCATTGCAGATTTAACTCTTTGTTTTTACGAATACCAATACTCTATTAAAAAAACAATTGCTAATAAAGTTTTTCAACCGTTCAGATACATGGATGACATATTAATTATACATAATCTAGAAGAAATATTAATTGAACGCATCATTTCCGAGACTTATGAAAATTGCCTTATTGTAAGTAAAACTCATGACAACATACATCTATGTAATTTTTTGGATAAAACTATCAGTATTGTTGATAATAGCATTTTAACTAAACAATACAATAAAACTGATTATTTCTCTTTTAATGTAATTAGATTTCCCCACAACACTT